>OU015462.1:30397535-30997535 GCA_907164805.1 Brachyptera putata
CATCTCACAACGCATATAAGGCGTTTTCCTAGTTATTTAAATTATTGCTCTCTAGTGACATCAAATATTAGCTTCAACATCTTTATCTGATTGAAAAAGCACCGTGGGGTGCTTCCTCTTTCCAACATATATCGGTATATATGTGCTATCATATTCCACTGCACCCTGAATTTTCCAGAGCCCCCCCCCCCCCCCCCCCCCCCCCCAACGGAAAAGTCTGAAATCATCACTGACTGGAAGACGAGATTTTGGATAGAGAGGGGTTCACTGCACATCACTGCAATGTTCAATCTTCCAAGATTTACCAATAGGAGAACAATATATTCCATTTGAAAGCACTGAATACTGATAGAAAAAAGGAGGGAAACCGAAACCTAATCTGTAAGATAGTACTCTCATTCGAAGACTTCCATTCGTTTGACTTATATATTTTATATAAAATGGGTCCACACAAAAATCCACTTTGAACCTACTAGAGGGAGATGACCCTTATCAATTTGTATAGCGATCACCCCTTTTTATGGCAAACCGGGTCAATGCAATATCGCATTGGGAAGAAAAGTATTGTCTTCGACCAGCTTGTCGGACTCCTTGACAACTTGTTTACATGTAAGCAATTTTTTCATTCAATAAAACAATAATTAAAAAATTACAATAAGATAGTCGCTATCTGGGTCAACACATAATATTTAGAATCAATTACAGTAATCAAAATAAGTAGAACCACAAACGGCGATATATATCACTTCTAGTCCAATATAGGCCTATTAGACTTATTTCAGGAGTTTAAATTAAATATTTGAATTAAACTTTACTTGTCTTTAATAATTCTGTAATTTTCAGCGGAAATAAATCCAATCCAGGTGGACCTCCCTAAGATCTACCTTCCGGGAGAACTGGAAGAAGGCCATTACAAAGAAAAGTGGAAGTTGAGCTGACGAGAAGTTTCATCCCACTTTTCAGTTCTACACAGAGTCGTTGTTTCTGCAAGACATATTCGTTGAGCGACCGTCACTGTCACTGCTTTCCATTGCTACTCGCCCTATGACTATTGGCTCCAAAGAGGAAGAGAGCAACTCAGTAAGATGCGGAAACGCAACGTAATGGCAAGTCGTTTGCCAGGTGGTATACAGTGCCTCATGTTGATGTTTTTACAGGCAATGAGGGGTGTCAACATTTCCAATAACACTTCAAATGAGTTCGTGTCTATCCGTAAAATTCTGCGGTACATTTCTGGGTCAGAAACTTTCCACTCATCGTAAATAGTTTCATAGTGGTCTTTACCTCCATATTTCAGCAACCAATCTTTTACCCAGATGGACCTTTTCTTTCTTTTCTTCTTCTTCCTTCCATTTAAAATTACAACTATAGCTGCTGCAGCCATCACCTCGTCGCTATCGCTCATTTTATATATATATATATATATATAATTTTCGATCTCCCCACCCAACGATGTCGGGTTTGGGAGGTGGAGGTGACTCCACCGTCGTTTCTAGGGCTGCCTGGGATGTCAAAGACGGTGAGCCATTCCGTCTTCTTGACCGTACTCTGCTTCTCCAGCTTCTTCGCCCTCTTCTTCCTCCAGTTGCCGCTCCAGCAATTCCTTCCATCTTTCTCTGGTTTCCCACCATTTCTCTCTTTCTACTCTCTCCCACTCTTCATTTCTCTCTTCAACATCTCCTTCAACGCTATCAATCCACCTAGCTCTTGCACGACCCACTTTCTTTCCCCCATATCCCCACCCTTTTCAAATTCTCTTCTCGGAATTCTATTTTCTCCATTCTTTAAATTTTATATTAATTGATATTAGTGAGAAAATGCAATCTACCCTTTTACTGACAGCTCCAACTTGGTTTAAAACTCCATGGTTTAACCCGCGATAATGCTGACAAAGCATCGATAATTTTCGAGGGGTGCAGAGCACCCCTCGAAAATATGGCTCAACCAATATATATAATTACGAATTTGTATGTTTCATTAAATTTCCGGCAAATTTAACGTTTTATTTTTACTTCCATAATATCAATAATATGTCAATGTTGTTGTTTTGAAGAAGCATTTCTTTAGCAAGAAATAAGAAGAATATTTAGAGCCTTTTCTGATCTTTACTCGAATGCGGGAGGGAGGGGGCCGGGGAGAGTCATAAATATATATATTTTTCAAGAGAACCGATAGACTAGTCATTGTTATAATGAACATATGTTAACCATACTTGTTGCTGGAACATTTTATTGGCACTCTTTAAGGGTAATAAACCCTTGCGTTGACCATCTATGCGTTGACGATTTGTTCAACTATATTGTAAGTCACGCATTTCTTTTAACTCAAAGCTTTGAACACAAGGTATATTGTCTATGTCTTTTCGCGTGAATTTCAGTATAGCATAAAACTTGAGTTTTCATTCATGACGTTTTCGTCCCTCCCGACTCTTGGTCCTTTTGGTAGGTATAGGCATATTATATTTGTCGAATGATGTTCATATTGAGAAGTCACGAAGAAGGATGAAGTGCGCGTTAGTACTAAATATCACAGTGGAAAAATATTGGCATATTTGTTAAATATTTAGCAAAATATCTTTATGGATCTCATGATGGATCGCATTCCCATTAGATTGTGCAGTGAGTAAAAAGAGTGGAAACATGACATAATGCGGTGATAAAGAAGCTGAGGTAGTTTCGTTGCTGTATTGGTAAGTCTCTGCATGGCCAACTCAATAGTATGGCAATAATATTACCAACTTATTTGTTGTCATTTTTTACATATATTTCAAGATTCCTAAATATTATCTGCTTCGACAACTTCTAGAATACTCGAGCAGGGACGTCGTTAAAACTTAAAAGGGGGCCAAGGTGGGACACGTGCCCCACCAATCGACATTTGCACCCCACCAAAAATTTATTTATTTAGAAATTGCGAAAATAACTTCGAAAATGTCCATGATTGAAATATTGAAATAACGTTAGAAATGTCCATAATGGTTCAATCTAGGACTCCTAAACGACTTGTAAATCGCAAAAATCACTTTAAAAAATGACCATATTTCAAAAAATTAACTTCGAGAATATCCATGGAGGTTCAATTATTGGACTTCAAAACTGTATGTAGATCGCAACAATTACTTAGAAAATAACCATATTTCAAGAAAATCCCTGCGGGGCAGGAGTAGCAAAATCAATTTTCAAAAAGTCCATAATGATGTCTTTGTTATTATGAAAGTCTTCTTGAACTGATAAAGATTCCATTTACTTCTTATAGATGCATTTTTACTGTTTACCAGGTATCAATTTTACAGAGTTTGATTATCATTGTGAATACAACTGGAATTGTACTGTCAATATGTATTGTTGTTCCTGTCCATAAATTCATTAAATCGATCAATCTTGTAATGACAATGTACTTATTGTGTTGTTCTCCATATCTGAGGGTTGTATCCTAATAATAGATCATTCAGTGTGAAATATGTTATAACTCACTAGAAATCAGGGTATTGAATTTAATCTGATTCAGTAGCCTAGTAATTGATTCAGTAATGTAAATTATTGAAATGTGAGTAATTTATCTAGGACAAAAAGGCTTTTTCTCTCAAGCTTATATCCATCACAGATTAGCACAACTGCATCTAGACAAAATATGACAAAAAACAAACTTCGTGGTATTTGATATCAAGCCCTTCCACATCAATTTCCGGAGACTGTCAACGCTAGCAACTCAGCTACCTAGAAAGTTATCGAGATATTTGAGAATTTACTTGTGTCAGGTGGAATACCTGTTGCGGCATTCTGCTTCCCTGGTACTTGAGTCAATTTTCCACGAACAAAAATTTTCGACCAAATTGGTCAACAGTCCAGTATTCCTACCAGGGTAGCAGAGCAATCGACAGGTCGAGTTTTATTTATAATATCTTCTTCAAGTATCTCGACACCCCTTTGCGAATTCATATGTCCAGGTAGTCGAGTGGCTAGCGTAGATGATGTCGGAGAGTGGTCCGGAGAGGATCGCGATCGAAACCCATACAGCGCTGCTTTTTTGTTATATTTCACTCAACAATTAATTAGAATAATTCAGTAATGAGAGTTATTACATGGAGATGAATTTATCCAGGGAAGAAAGGAATTATCTCTGAGCTACTGTCCAATGAGGATTTGAACAATTGCATATGGGTATATTAAACAAAATATGACAGAAAAAAAGCAGTCCCCAATGGTATTCGATACCAGGACCTTTCGCATCGTGATCCGAATCCACCAACGCTAGCAACTAAGCTACCTAGACATGTAACATTTGCAAAGTTATTGAGATACTTGAAATGATATTTGAATTATTACCTAACCTGTTGGTATATTCTGCTCCTCTGGTAGGAGAGCTGAGGTTTGAAAGATTATTTGAATTCATTTGTGTCAGGTGGAATACCTGTTGCGGCATTCTGCCTTCCTGGTACTTGAGTCAATTTTCCACGAATAAAAGTTTTCGAGCAAATTGGTCAACAGTCCAGTATTCCTACCAGGGTAGCAGAGCAATCGACAGGTCGAGTTTTATTTATAATTTCTTCTTCAAGTATCTCGACAACTTCGCAAAATTCATATGTCCAGGTAGCTGAGTGGCTAGCGTAGACGATTTCGAATAGTGGTTCGGATTGGCTCGCTATCGAATCCCATACAGAGCTGCTTTTTTGTTATATTTCATTCAACATTTAATTAGATTAATTCAGTAATGAGAGTTATTACAGTGTGATTAATTCATCCAGTGAAGAGAGGAATTATCTCTGAGCTAATGTCCATCGCGGATTCGTAGCATAGCATATGGGTATATTAAACAAAATATGACAGAAAAAAAGCAGTACCCAATGGTATTCGATACCAGGACCTTTCGCATCGTGATCCGAATCCACCAACGCTAGCAACTAAGCTACCTAGACATGGAACGTTTGCAAAGTTATTGAGATACTTGATATGATATTTGAATCATTACCTAACCTGTTGGTATATTCTGCTCCTCTGGTAGGAGAGCTGAGGTTTGAAAGATTATTTGAATTCATTTGTGTCAGGTGGAATACCTGTTGCGGCATTCTGCCTTCCTGGTACTTGAGTCAATTTTCCACGAACAAAAGTTTTCGAGCAAATTGGTCAACAGTCCAGTATTCCTACCAGGGTAGCAGAGCAATCGACAGGTCGAGTTTCATTTATAATTTCTTCTTCAAGTATCTCGACAACTTCGCAAATTTCATATGTCCAGGTAGCTGAGTGGCTAGTGTAGACGATTTCGGATAGTGGTCCGGAGTGGCTCGCTATCGAATCCCATACAGAGCTGCTTTTTTGTTATATTTCACTCAACATTTAATTAGATTAATTCAGTAATGAGAGTTTTACAGTGTGATTAATTCATCCAGTGAAGAGAAGAATTATCTCTGAGCTAATGTCCATCGAGGATTCGTACCATTGCATATGGGTATATTAAACAAAATACGACAGATAAAAAGCAGTCCCCAATGGTATTCGATACCAGGATCTTTCGCATCGTGATCCAAATCCACCAACGCTAGCAACTAAGCTACATAGACATGTAACGTTTGCAAAGTTATTGAGATACTTGAAATGATATTTGAATTATTACCTAACCTGTTGGTATATTCTGCTCCTCTGGTAGGAGAGCTGAGGTTTGAAAGATTATTTGGATTCATTTGTGTCAGGTGGAATACCTGTTGCGGCATTCTGCCTTCCTGGTACTTGAGTCCATTTTCCACGAACAAAAGTTTTCGAGCAAATTGGTCAACAGTCCAGTATTCCTACCAGGGTAGCAGAGCAATCGACAGGTCGAGTTTCATTTATAATTTCTTCTTCAAGTATCTCGACAACTTCGCAAATTTCATATGTCCAGGTAGCTGAGTGGCTAGTGTAGAAGATTTCGGATAGTGGTCCGGAGTGGCTCGCTATCGAATCCCATACAGAGCTGCTTTTTTGTTATATTTCACTCAACATTTAATTAGATTAATTCGGTAATGAGAGTTATTACAGGGTGATAAATTTATTCAGGGAAGAAAGGAATTATCTCTGAGCTACTGTCCATTGAGGATTTGTACAATTGCATATGAATATATTAAACAAAATACGACAGAAAAAAAGCAGTCACCAATGGCATTCGATACCAGGACCTTTCGCATCGTGATCCGAATCCACCAACGCTAGCAACTAAGCTACCCAGGCATCTTACATTTGCAAAGTTATTGAGTTACTTGAAATGATATTTGAATTATCACCCAACCTGTTGGTAGGTTCGAGAATTCGAGAATGTCCATGAAGGTTCAATCACCAGACTCCTAAACTACTCGTAAAACGCAATTATTTTTTTAGATGAACATATTTCAAAATATTGGACTTCGAAACTGTATATAGATCGCAACAATTACTTACAAAATGTCCATATTTCAAGAAAATACCTGCGGGGCTTGGGGAAGGAGTAGCAAAATCAATTTTTAAAAAGTCCATTATGATGTCTTTGTTATTATGAAAGTCTTCTTGAACTAATAAAATATGTACAAAAAACAGGAATTTTCATAATCTTCCCTGCGGGGCAGGGTGGGGGGTGGGGGTGAACCCCCCCCCCCCCCCCCCCCATTGGGCTCTGACATGTTTTGCTAGAAAATTGGAGCACCCGTCGGAATTTTCAGAAGTCGGCGCCTATGGCGTTGAATAATATAATGTGAAGGAATGAGAGGAATTAGGATGATACAATAAACGGGACAAATGAAGGAGCATACATACACTGCAGATTTTTATTTGAATTTCTGTAAAATCTCATTTTTCAAACTCACTTTTAGATAGAAAAACTAATTCAACAGTGTAGTGTATTTACTACCTTAAATACATAAATGCACTATTTATATTACACAATTCATGTCCAAGAGACTAAATTCATCTTCCAGTTGAACTCAAAACATACACTTTTGGTAAAATAGGGTACTAAATAGGTCTTTTTACTATTTTGACATGTTCATAGTCGATTAAAAAAATATGACAATTAATTCAACAGTGTATAGTGTATTTACTACCTTAAATACATAAATGCACCATTTATATTACACAATTTATGTCCAAGAGACTAAATTCATCTTCCAGTTGAAGTCAAAACATACACTTTTGGTAAAATAGGGTACAAAATAGGTCTTTTTACTATTTTGACATGTTCATAGTCGATTGAAAAAATATGACAATTAAATTAGTTTCATTCAACACATTTAAGGTTATGATAGATCTAATGTATCTTCTAAACAAGCCAAAATGATGCAATTCAATTCCTCTCAAAATCCCTAATTTACTAAATTAATTGAACTAAAGTCCAAGTCAGGGAAGTCAAGTCTGACGTCAGAGCTTTTTTCACCTTCACGGTACCCCCATTACTGACTTGTTTGAGGTGAGAGATCCGAAGATCTCGACGAGATGATAGCCGAAATAAATCCACTAGTATGCAGCCACGATACGTCGATATGTTTGTGGGAATGAATTTTATTCATCTCCTCGAATTCACTGTATCTCGGCCGCATATTAGTGAAATGTTTCCAATAAAAAAGTAAAATGCTCAGATTTTCATTTCCAATGCATATCATCAGAATATAATGATCTTAATTCTTCAACGGCAATTTTAGTTCATTTCTTCAATGGTCATTCAACTTCTATTGTTCCTTCCGGCGCAGGACCCTTTCGGCTATACCGTCAAGAGCTTCTAGCCTCTCACCCCAACAAAGCAAATAGTGAGGGTAACGTAGCAGGGAAAAAAGCTCTGACGTCAGACTCAACTCTCCATAACATGGACTTCAGTATTTAATTACAGTCTACTCAACAAGAAACTCGAAAATAGATATTACTCAATGTGCATCAGCTAATAAAACATTATGAAAAAAGTAAGTAATAACCCCCAATTACCAATGAGTACACTACTGAGTGTAATTGAATATCACTCACACTCATCTGTGAAATGTTTTTGTAGAAGACAGAGTTTAGATTTAAATATTAATAACTTTCAACTAAAATGCATGTCAGGATTGCAGCTCAATATCAAACAGTTGGATCCACCAAACAAAGTTTTCAAATTAATCTATTATTCGATCATTCAAAGAATTAACCGTCAAAAATTGCAACAAAAATATAATTGAATAACCATCAATTAAAATAACTTATCAAAGTAACTATTAAACTAATGACAGAACCATGTACAATGATTTTGATGCTGGAATTTCAGCACTTATATTTTTGCTCCTCTTGAAACCAAAAGTAAGTGAACACCCCATTTTCCTGTTTGCCTGGTACTTGACAAAATCCTACACTTTGATCCACTGCTTACCTTCCTTGTAATCATTGGACAAAGCACGCACAAATTTTGAACTGAGTTTCAAACATCGATAGATGAACAACCTAATGAATAATAATAGTTAATCGATCAATTTTAATCAATAACTGGCTGATGCAGAACGATCGGTAATCGGAAGTCTGATAATCGGTGGATCTCTATTATTCAACTTATACATACAGAATATACATAAGGCATGTTTTTTTGTGAACCTCCTTTCACTTATCATCACTTCATAGTGTCTGCTCATTCATACCCCCATATACCCTAGCTCTTGGTGGGGTCGTTAAGCAAACAATAATCAATCAATATATTATGATATAATACACATATAATACAGGAAAAGATTAAAATCATTAATAGCTCACAAAAGTGGTACATTTAGGAGATTGAGTCCTAAATTGGGCATACTACACACCACACACAAACAAACAGATATTGTTCACACCTGACAAACAGTAGGAACTTGAAGTTCATTTCTAATAATAATGTTGGTGATTATTGTTTGCTCAACGATCCCACCATCAGCTATGATATTTGGGGGTACGTATTATTTCTATTGCCATTCTAGTACATTATTTACAATCACACTACAGTATATAAACAGCTGAACGGCTCATGTTCATTTATTTATTTAATATTACCGTAATCACAAATGCATACAGTATGATGCGGTGGTGATGGCCCTAACTAACTACCTACATTCATATAAGAAACACTTCTACGAAAACACTCAAGATATTATAAATAAGTTATAACATGTAGACTTAACATGAAACGATAAACAGCACTATTTCAATAACTCTCTTCTTCCTGGATTCTCTTTCTGGATTCTCTTTCTGAACAATTCATTTGATACTCTCTTCCTTTCAAATACTGTTTTCTTCAGATTGTTCCACTCTCTGATTGTACGGTTGATGAAAGAGTAATGTCCAAGCGTAATGAGTAATGTCGAAGAGTAATGTTGAAAGCATCTGTGCTATGCTTGTATCCACAACAGAAAATGTTATCCACCAACTATGAAATATTGTACAAACTTGGACAGTCGTAGACAAACTTACTGCAGCTTCAGATAATGACACTTCTGAAAGATAGAGTTGTGTTTTTAATAGTAAATCTCATAGGAACAGATAGCGACGCTCAGAATACCGCAGCTTTACAAATAGCCGTGATATTTGTTATGTTGGTAGACGACATTCTTGTATCGTTCAACAAGTAAACTAATACATACTAGAATATTTTACATCGTAAATCATTGAAAAGATAGGCCTACTTGCCACATATTATTTAATGTATTCTATATTCACCAAATTGGATATTCACTCAGTTTGAAATATATTTGTAGTTTAAGGGTCACAGGGATTTTTTAACGTATTTTATTTCCGTTTTAAATCTTTACAAGTTGTTCAATTGTCCTGATTTTTTTTGTGGGTGTTCATTATTAGTTTATTCAGTGTATCACATATCGCTTTTTTGATATTCCGTCTTACAATGGAGATAAAAAATAAATACTGAATACATTTTATATAAAATTTAATTTAAAAAAAAGCACGTGGTGAATAAAATCATATTTTGGAATGTAACTGGAATATCGATAAAACGATATGTGAAACCCTAAGGCACGGTATTACCAAGATGGGAATAGCCCTAACTGACAGTTTAAAGTCATTGTCACGATGGTTACCCTTGCTATTTGTTTCCACCAACTGGCAGATAGAGGCTAACTGGACTTGGTAATACCGGGCCTAAGTCGTATAATACTTGAGCAACATTTTCGTGAAAAAAAAATGAAAAAAAACAATTAATGAAAAATTAATTAAAGAACTATCACCCATACATGTGGTAGGGATAGGCCCCCCTAAACGGGGGGGAGGGCGGCGTGTGGGAAACAAATGTGTTGTGGGTGTCGCGCCTCAGACCCGCGTCCAACAAGGTCGCTGGGTAGGTTGGAGCAACCTGACCTGCTAGGGCGAGCTCACAGCTGAGCCATCACCCACAAACCATCTTACTTTTCCTCCGCCTCGCCCTTAGCAGTTTAATGACATACCTGGGTCGACACACACTCAGTCACACATCATGGATGATGAGACAACTTTATTGTTTGAGTTAAGAATTGAATCTCAATAGTTGAGTTTTACGTATTAGTTCTAGCAGAGTATTGATCAGATGCACACATGACTTGAACGAAAGCCTGAATACCGAGTGTGACGGAGTGTCACAGAACTCTAGAAGAAAAAAAATGAAACACTGTCTGCGAACACAGTAATCCTTTCACCCACGTCATATACACATTGGTCAATACTCTACTAAAACTAATGAGTAAAACTCAACTAACATGATTCAATTCTCAACTCAAACAACAAAATTGTCTGAACATTTACTAAATCACATTAAAATTACCCAAAGTGAATCGATTTCTCAATCAGGCTCAAAAGTTTTTCATTATCTATTATATTACAGTAAACCCTCGATAATTCGAACTCGGTTAATTCGAATTTCGCGCTTATTTAATCGAACTAGAGAAATGACCCCGGCCGCTGGTATAGGGATATCAATGTTAATTCATTTCGATAATTCCAATTTTTATTATTTCGAATTTCAAACTGATAATTAGTCCGAACTTCTGTTCTACCACTGTTTTATGTTCGTTTAATTCGAATTTCAGTAAAAATTAGGCGTCACAATCAAATATTACATCAAGTGAAATCGTCTGTAATTCAAATTCCCTATCACTAAACATCGACCGCTCGACAGGCACTCGACACGTCACAGCTGACTTGCTGTGTCAGCGCGTGCCAGCAGTACGACAGGCGCGAGGGTTATTCTTACGACATAATACAATGACAACAAAGCACTTCTTATCCTGCGCAGGACTTTAGTCAAGATATGCTCATGTCCGTTGAAAAGTTAACTACTCTGTGTTGCAGTTAAAAAAATGACTTTCCCCATTATACATTTGAGGCCTATCTTTATTTTTCAATTAAAATTATCTGATTGACAGAGTGAATATATTGATTGTAAATAAATCAGCCAGCTAGCGATCGCTGCAGAGATCACGATTCCTTCTTTCATTCTATACCCCAATATTTATATATTTTTTGCCTCTACATTGCTTTTTACTTTACATTCGGAAATTTGACACTTTTAACCTGTGAACTGACTGTGATAAGTATTTCCTAATGAGCGACATGATAACATATAGTATTCATCCACACTTTGTTGTGAGTAAATCACTTCACTTGAAGATAAACACATGGCAGTCAAAAGATCCCCATGTGCGCCTCTTACACGCACACTATATAGGCCTACTATACAAAAAAAAAAATCTCACGCACACTATATACTATACAAACACAAAACATTTTCTCATAATTCGAATTTTGATTTTTTGGGTCCCATGGAATTCGAATTAACGAGAGTTTACTGTATATCTAAATAATCTACTGTGAATCAATTGAAATAATGCTATCAGCTCTAAAGTTGCCAAAGAGCACTGCGACCACGAGGAGAATATGAATGAATGAATGCATGTTGGGTTCAGAGGCGTGCCGATACCGAGGTCAAAAAGTTGGGCTATGTTGCATGGAGCTCGGGGAATTTCAACGGCATGCTATGTCCCAAGAGACTTGAATAGTACAACAACCTCTTCAGAAAGAATTACTTCATTTAATTATCATTCGAACATGAAACAGAGTTAACTGTAATATATACTTACGAGAGGTCAATGATTATTGAGAATATTCCCTAATCCGACCATTCCTATCCAGCGGTCAACAGTAAAAGTGGCCGCTGTACCAACCTTTGGGGACAAAATTGAAATTTATGTCGCTTGGGTCTTATAATTATAATCATTCATTATATAACCATGGAAAAAACATATGCGTTGCTGGATGAGCGATATAGGCATATTTTACTCATTTTAATTTAATTTTAATCATTTCAACTTGATTTTACTCATTTTACTCAACTGATTCGACAGTAAAAGTAGCAGCTAGCGCGCTGTCAGTGTTAAAAGAGTGGAACTTGTGAAAAGTCACAAAATAGAGCGCGCGCACATTTCAACAATTACATTTATTATAAATATAGCATTGTTGGCAGTTTATTTGAAACATTTCATCGGCCAACTCTATAAAAAAGTGGTTTGACCGATTACGCTTCAAAACTATCTATAGGCCTATATACAGTATCGAGTTATTTGAGACACATGTGTATTTCAAGGTTCAGCTAATTATTTTCTTTCATTTGACCTGTGGAGCGCAGCTTATGTGGATGAGAAAACTTTTGTAAACTCCTAGAAACTTGTGACAAAACAGAAAAATAATTATTTACATAATTATTTTAATAGCTGCAGGTGATATGCACGCAAAACTTTTCCAATTATAACGAAGAAATGGTATATTCAACTTCAGCTGTAATGTGTACCTTTGTACCTTCGATACCATTGTCTGATTGCCTTCTCGAACATACATTAGGCCTTTGTTTTCATTTTTCTTGATTTCATATCTCTTGTAATTTACAACAGAGTACGGTAATACTTTTATTAATTCATCTTAGTAACATCTTACATCTTATTTGTTTACTTCATTATGTGATTTTTTTTCTTGACCCGGTTTATGTATACTTATTTCTTATGGTAACAAACCGTGAATAAATACGATACAATACATTGAATATAAAATTCATTCATGCCATAGATGCTCATGGTCACAAGGTAAGATGTTAAATGTATTCTATTAATTGAAACTGATATTAAATCATGACTATTATTCTTTACATGGTAATTGACTGAAAGTGCATACAACTTTATATCCTGTAGGATAGAACCCATACAAGAGTGATACAGTGTGAGTTGTTAGAATTTGAGGTAAAATTAATAAGAAAGTTATTCAACAATTGCAGCCTTCTCAAGTGATGGCCATTCTTTCTCTAAATTTTTGTTAAAAACAAACTTTTGTGTCCTCATAATTAAACATGAATAATCGCTCTCAAAACACACATTGCTGAATTGAGAGTTGGTCACTTATTACAACGTGGAGATGATGAGACGGAGAAATCGCATTCGTTAATACAAGGCGCGCAATGGTTGGACTTTGGATGGGATAAAAACCATTGCCTGCGTTGCAAATGAAAATGCCTGTGCTGTGGATCAACAAACAACAATTTCAACAACTCTCTGAAATTCTACAAAATAACGTGTGTAACATCAATAGCAGTTTTCTAAATTTTAAAATAGAAGTGATAGATATATAAATAGAATATATATATATATATATATATATATATATATGGTTTCACGTAGGCTTGAAAGACTCATATTATGAGAAAATGATTATATTTAGAGATATTTTAGTCGTTTTATATGTATTTATTATTTTATTAGATGCTCTCTATTAGATGCTCGCATATTATTATAGCATCTAATAAAATAATAAATACATACAAAACGACTAAAATACCTCTAAATATAATCATTTTCTCATATATATATATATATATATATATATATATATATATATATATATATATATATATATATATATATATATATATATATATATATATATATATATATATATATATATATATATATATATATATATATATATATATATATATATATATATATATATATATATATATATATATATATATATATATATATATATATATATATATATATATATATATATATATATATATATATATATATATATATATATATATATATATATTATATATATATATATATATATATATATATATATATATATATATATATATATATATATATATATATATATATATATATATATATATATATATATATATATATATATATATATATATATATATATATATATATATATATATATATATATATATATATATATATATATATATATATATATATATATATATATATATATATATATATATATATATATATATATATATATATATATATATATATATATATTATATATATATATAAATATATATATATAAATGTATATATATTATTTAATATATATATAAATATATTTCTTCCAGTTGCTGAAACCGGGACATTTGACGATCCTGAGGATATTTCTCGGGTCGCCGAGACAGAAAGTTCAAAACACGGACAATCCCGGAAAAACAAGGACGTCTGTTTTTGGTCACTCTAAGCAAAGTAGTTTTGGGTAGCTAATTATAACCTTATTTATATTAGGTTTTAAGATGCAGTGTAGTGAAAACCTTATTAAAACCTAATGATATATTATTTCATCATTTTACAGTACAAGATGGGCTAACCAGAAATAATTGCAGCATTGGCGTACTAGCATCAGTAAATATAAGTAGGCATGAGGAAACCCCTATGTCTTGTGTAAAATTAAAACAAACAATAAGATCAATGATTTCACTTGAAATCTCTGTTGAACAATGTTAGAATAAAATCCAGGGTATTATTCAGTAAAATATTACAAAGTTGATTTCTTCTTGTTTGGCCATTAGAGTGAACTGTCTCGGCAGTATATCTATAGATGCACTGTATTAATTAATCACTGTCATTGAATTGTTCCGTGTCAAACTGGTGGTCAACAAGTTCTTGAGCTATGAGCACGGACTGCCGAGCCTTTACATCATTCTGAAACGCAAATCAAATTAATTGAACATTAACATATACTCCAAGATGAGAATAAACAAAGACTCAAATTTACTTGCTCGAAAAATAGTAAGCAATCAACGAAATTGAAGTTAGTGTCTACTTTAATTTTCTACTCTATGTAAGAACGATATTCATTGAATAATGATTCTTATCTTATTAATTTCTGCTTCAAAGTGAAAAAGCCTGAATATCAGCATGCAGTTCATACAATCACTGGGCGCCATTGACACAAAAACTTTGCACACCAACGCAGTTTGTATGCATTTGAGAAACTTCTAAAAGTTCAATTCATTTTCATATACACAAAAATGTGTTACTTCTATAACGACATTATACACAAATCAGAAAGTTGTGGAGTTTATGAGAACAATAGGACCCAAGAAAGTCCAGTTTGACATATTATGATACATTTGCTGATCAAGGCTCATTAACAAGCCTATTAACCTTCGTTAGATAGTTAGCAAAACCAAATATACGGTAGTATTGCTTGACCGTGTATAGTATTGATTTCAACTAATTTATACTACCCAGCTTCAAACATTTTTTTTTACTGTTTTTTTTTTACCAGTTTCAACTCCCGGGTAGAGCTACACCCTTGTTGGTAGGCTAATTTATGTACTAAGCAATAATTAGCAGATAATTTGTTATTTCTATTAAATGTGTCACCAATTATATTTTTGTACCTTAATTAAAAATAAGATGTTCAACACATTTTTTTTTTTCATAAAAGGAATCTTAAACTGCATTTTTTAAATACTGTAATTGCATCATAAAATGCGAACGCGTTCGTTCGTGAAAAGAAGTGATTGCCAAGCCTCAGTTGATGAATTAATGCTAAATGTGATCCAGTTATTTGGAGAGAGATTTTCAAGTAGAGCGTCAAGAGGGAACGCACGACAATAATTCAAAAACAAGGAGACATCCCGGTAAGATAACTTGTTATGGACTTAGACAGGTTGCGCATTACGCTTCAAAATGTCTCAATGTTAGGACTACCGGTAGATCAGTTTACCAAGACAACGAACAGAGAGAGAGAGAGAGAGAGAGAGAGAGAGAGAGAGAGAGAGAGAGAGAGAGAGAGAGAGAGAGAGAGAGAGAGAGAGAGAGAGAGAGAGAGAGAGAGAGAGAGAGAGAGAGAGATAGAGATGATAGAAGAGATAATTAGTACATCAATTCATTAGGAATCTCTCTCGATTTTTGCCCACAAAAATAATTTACAGTGTGTAATGCGCGTGCTATAACCATCATTTATTTATACATTTTTACCACAATAACATTGGGAAATAGAAGTAAAAACATTATCTCAATTCTTTTAATACTTTATCCCAGTAATAGTGTTGGCTAGATCCTGTTTCAAATTGAATACCGAATGCATCACCATTAAGCAATACCAGTACTCATAATGAAATAAGAATCATTATTCTTTTGCACCCGCGTCCCGATACAATAGGAATATATTTAATATTCATACTTACATCAGCAGTAATGAGTGCTTCCAGTTCTAATTTTTTGGCTCGTTGGAAGAATCCTGCTTTGATTAACCCCATGGTAACAAAGAAGAGAAGAAGGAGGCCTCCACATATGGACACAGCAATTAACCTCTTGTCAACTTTTTCCACACGAGTGTAGCCCACAAATATAGTCTCGACAGTTGCGTCGTCTGGTTGCACATTCTTTGCTTTCAAATTGGTAAAGTTGAGTGGTAGTTCAATGTTTAGGAAACCATGAGATGACAGATGGATAATATCTTTCTCTTCCATGAATGGCTCTGACAGAATAAAATATGGTTTCATCATATATATCATTTCTATATATTTTTTTATTTATAGTAGTTTTATGGCTATTGTAGGTCAGGTTGTTATTAGTCATCATTACCTATTCAGCCAATACCATATCATACCAATACCGTTTCCCTGTGGCATTGAGAATGACGATACGTTGATTATTGCCTCTTTACTTCATAATACAGGAAGTTGATAAATATCATCGTTTCTTTAAAATCGAGTTGGGATGTTCCTTTATTATAGCCATCGTTTGATTAGTAAATTCACCATTATATTTCAAACTTGAAACAGTAATAGGAAATACAATTTGATGTTAGTGAATTTCACAACTAGCGCTAATCATCACGAAGGACTGAACGAGATACTGAATTATCACTGTATTGTATTCTTTATTCACTGTAGTAACAATAATAAAAAATAAAGATGAAATAGAATCACAGAAGATTTTAAAATAAGTATTTTTCATACTCTTTCTTCCCATAATTATTAGTTAGACTTGGGAACAGAACACAATAAAGCCCAACTGAATACCGGATCTTACTGCGGCTAAAATGGAAGGAAGGCATTTATGCCTAACTTTTTATGGAGCTCAATTGCAAAATTATACAATTTATTAAGGAAATTACCATGCCAAGCAAGAAGGCCCTAATTACAGAAAAACATATTACTAGATATTTGAAAAAATGTAAAAAGTGAAATGCTGCTTTGGTTTTTTCAACTTTTTTGTATGGATTACTTTTAGAGGTAGGCCCTATATTTATTATGCCATAATTATAAAGTATTTTTTTATCATTAGATGAGCGTAGCGAAGATTTTAATTCCATATCCCGGAAATTTTGGGCTTGGTTTTTATGTTATTTTTTATTTTTTTATTTTTCTGTGTAATTTTGTACGCGGCATACAGGTTAGGAAAAAAGATCAATCAACTCGAAACTTTTCTACATATTGGTGTCACACCAGAATAGGTTGGGATTGTTCTTCAGAAAAATCAGTCGAACGGTTTTTCCGGAAAAAAAATGGGAAAGTTCGTAAAATCCCCATAAGAATAACCCGGGGGAAATTACTCCAAAACGGAAATTTGTCTATAGCTTTCAAATTCATACAGAATATGAAAACAATTATCACACACATTTCCAATAATTTGTCCAACAATCGGATGAGACATAACGAAGAAAACGCAATAAAACTGCGTATACGTTTCATCAAATATCAGGATCAAAACACATAATGCAAAGTGTATATGCGACAGGTTGCTCTATAAATAGCAACAAGTTGCAGGTAAGGTTTTTTTTCAGCATTTGAAGTAGTCCAAGGTTTATAGATGTAGATTGAGCTGACAGAGTATTTTTCAATTCCAGATTTCCATACTTCTACACTCATCTCACAACGCACATTCTGCGTTTTCCTAGTATTAATGAATTGAACAATTTCAATCTTTGTTCTAAATAGCAGTTACGGTTTTCATCCTGTATTAAACCTAGATAAATAACCCAACTAAATAGTGAATTGATTAAATGTGAATTTTAGAATACCTCAAGTTCATCAATCATGTAAATAATAAAAATGAGCATACCAAAGTTTGGTATTATTTGCCATATTTGATAACATTATTTATGCCATGAAAAGAAACTTGCAAATTTACCAAGGAAGAGTGCCCTATGTATAACAGATATTCTACAACAGCAGAGGCTTTCTTCTTTAATAGAAGTTAGTTGGTCTTTTATCTGCGGAAAACCAAGTACGCCTTAGTACGGTATTCATGTAGTTAGGGCAAATTTAATGTATGATTTCATTTATTTCTAGTCCAGATAGGGTTAGGGCTTTCTTGTTTGGTGAACTATAAAATAACATTATTTCATGAAGATAAATGCCCCTAACTCAAAAACGTAAAAAATGTAGTTCGGGCCTTCTTGCTTGGTAGGGCAGTAGCAGCCGTTTGACACATACCAAGAGTAGAAACGTTGAGCTGCATACGAATGCTTATGCGTGCACTCCTTCCTGTGAATGCGTTCGATGTACACCACACTCGAGTACACACTACATTATCCACCGACGAGCAATTAAGAAACAAGGTGCGGTTTGTTGGAAGTTGTTTCAAAGCTACTGGATTGTTCTTCAACTGATTATCATGGACATAACTATCCACAATTGATCGCTTGGCTCTGCTTAAAGATTCAGAATCATCAAATGGTACTGAATCAGTTAAATAGTCACTGTAGTCAGAATCGCATACCAATTGTGTATCATCTTGTTCTCCCTAGAAAACACAGCTTCAATAAAGCTCCTTTGATAAGCATAGATATTACACTGACAACGTTGTTCAAAGCATAAGGATAGCACAATGTATATTTTTCAGCATAAAGAATAAAGAAAATTAAATCTCGACTACAAACTTTCATAGATTTACCACAAAATGTGTAGACTTTTTGTCAATCAACTGTAGTAGAAGCTAGTACTCCTTTTTACTGTCCTAATGAAAATTATGAGAAAACATGTTGAAAATATTTAATGCAAATTTTTAGGGATGTGCGAGTCTACCTAATTTCGAGTCCGAGTCTCCGACAGAATCGAACTTGAAACTTCCGAGTCCATACGAGTCTTGAATCTGCCCCGATACCGAAATTTGGATTCTCGATTCTCATTGGCTATTGGAAAAATCCCATGGTTTTGAAATGGCATTGAAAAATACTCGCATGTATATTCACTATATTTAAGTAAGTCCTAAATTTAGCATTTAAGTAACAACAACTTAGCCGCTCCGGTAGCTAAGTCAATTATCGCTAGCAACTGAAGTCACCGTTGGACGTGGGTTCGAGTCCCGCATAAGGCATGGGTTTATGTAAACGTCCTTTCACCTATCATCACTTCATGGTTTCATTATCATCCGCTCATTCGTACCCCCGTATAACCTAGCTGTTGGTGGGGTCGTTAAGCAACATGAAAAAAAAAAAAAATCAGTAAATTCAAAATAGATTAAATTAATAAAATATAAATTGAGAATGAATATACCAGGTTTATTATTTCTTATTTATTCCTTTGTATTCATTCCTTTCATATATTGATGACCAACTACTATCTAGCACACTATAATTATATGAATTTGAAGTTTTGTACTGATAGTACCTGAAATCGTCTTAATATTTATATGTTTGAAAATGACTCGAGACTCGCATCGGACTCGATAATTTTATGAAGAATCGGACTCGAGTTTGAAAACTTGGACTCGCACACTCTTGAAAATCCTAGTTGAAAATTTCAATAAATCTGCATTGAAAATGTTCAGAAAATTTCCGATTAAAAATTTTCAACGTCTCATCACTAGGTTACACTTAATTACAATAATCCAATTTTCATTCAATTCAAAACCGAAATAGTTTATTCAATGAATAATTCAAATTTAATTACCTCTGGCTTGTACATCTCCAAGAATTGTACAAGCTGGTTCGTATTCTTTGCTCTCCAAGATGTCGGAACCATGACATCTATGCGGACTCGCTCTATCGGACTATCGCCATACTTTTCAATAAGATAATTATGCAAAAATATGATAGTTTTACCATTATCATTCAATTTAGTGTAAGAGTATAAGTTTTCAATTGATGTTCTGAAAACAGAGATTTCCGTAAGTGAATATTCCATAGTGTGTTCAGTATAGTAAATATTTTTAGTTTTAATTGCATATATTTAATTAAAGCATTATAATTACGTATACATATTTTGCTCTGGAAATCAATGTTTTATGATAATTTATATCTGTAAAATTACCCTGGTAAAACTTTTTTCTCTCATAAAGCTAGGTTCATCTTGAGTGATGACTGATAAATAATCATATTACCAACGAGCTGATTCAACCAAATTAGGCATTATTAAAATTGTAATAATAAAAAGTAAAAACTGGTCTATATCTTTTTCAGTTACTGGTATCATTATTTTTTTGCTTTATACATATATTATAAATTCATATGAATATACATATAATTACAAACAATAACACATGTCAGCTTATGTCCCATTTTCACTGTGCCACATTTGACCGTAAGGTCTCAATAACAATTATGAATCTGATGTTATCTTACCCTTTAATGGCCATATCAGCCTCTGATCTGAGTTCCAGAGTTATGTTTTGTGAATTATCAATTAGATTCAAGTTGTTGCTTCTTGTCTCAACCTCAGTATAGAATTCTAATGCAGTTGTTCCCCCTGTGACGAATGACAGGTCAAGCTCAATAATCAAATTTATCTGAAAGAAAATTCAATATGATTTGAATTAAAGCTCATTACTTTTCAGCACTTGTATCATATTCACTCAATTGACTGGAGGAAAATATCTGGGCTGCACACATGCAATAATTCATATTTAATAAAAAATATATAATATTGCTGAATTTCTTACTGTTCGGTTTCCTTTCAATGGATTTTCAACATCGCATTCTACAACTAGATACGTGGCGTTACCATCGTTGTTACTGTCGCAGCTAGACGGTAGTTTGGCTAGTATCACTGGAGCTGGAATACGCACCACAACCCTCGTAGAATATGCACGCTCTCCCGTATTGGTAATATGTATCTGGAGTTTCACTTGTTCTTTCGATCCAGAAACCACATATTTACCATTACTGAAAAAAAAAAATGTATAAATGATCATATTTATAATATATTTTTGGATTCACACATGTTTGAAACTACAGCAATGTATTTTCAATATCCTACAACAGTAAATGTTTCATCAGTTTGCATAATTAATAGATAATGAAACCATGATACAACTCGTGTTCAACTCGAGGCATCTCTGTTGTTTACAAAAAAATGGAATCCTTACATAACTTTTAATATGGTATTAGATATTAAATGAGCAAAAATACAATATTCAGGTTTTAAGTGATATTTGAAGAATAATTTGTCAGATTGATGATGATGATTATTGTTTTCTTAGCGAACCGACTAACACATAAGTTATTTGGGGGTATAAAAACTATGAAAGTATGAAGAGATGATGGGCATAAGTGAAAGCACGTTTACAAAAGCTCATGCCTTACGAGTCATGAGAGACTCGCCCTCATATTGTTTACTTGACAATCCAGCGAAGAAGTTAGTTAGCGGTATGAATCAGCAGATCACAGATGTTGAGAAATATCCATGACTTATGCCATAGACAATAGATATACTAATACATAATAATTTTACTATGGTCTATGCTTATACGGGCCTCGAACTCATGTCCGGCTTGACTTGAATTACAAAACCAGTGCCTTAGCTGAATAAACCACAAGATGAGGTGAATCTTATATTTCTATTGGTAATTTTATTCATTTATTTAATTATGTATAATGAAAATAATTAAAATAGTGTGTAGATCTTACCTGATGCCCAGAAAATTGCATTTGATTTGTAAATTAGCGTCACAAACGTCGTCATCCCCACAATCTCTAGTAAACTCCATACTCAATGTTTCAATGGCATTCAATTGATCCTTCGTCATTACTGGACAGGACTTACAAAACCTATCTTCACCACCTGAAATAGTGTAATACAGCACAAATGGATCGCAATTATTCAAAAATAAAGACAAAGAAATACAAAGTGCAGATAAGACGGTTTTAGTGGATATTTTAATAGGATAACTATGGTCTATTGGCGTCGGATGAATGATTAATGAGATGATGGCAGGAAGGTGAATATGAAGGTTTATTCACACTATTAGGTGATCGGAAGCATAGTGAGAAGGAAGCCGTCGTGAACTATATTGTAGGAACCATCCCAGCATTAGTCTAGACTACAGAGGGAAACCACGAAAAACCCCTGTACAGATGGAACGGGGATTGAACCAGTTCGGATATTCCCCTCACTTCCGGATCACACGAAGCGAGCGCGTTAATCATTACGCTGCAGAATATATATAAATAAATATATATATTAGTGATGCCTTCGGGTACCCGGGTACCCGGGTCGGGTACGGGTAATGCATTACCCGGGTAATATTCTGTTACCCGGGTACCCGTCTAGGTTCCGGGTAATTGTGCTAACCAGTACCTATAATATAGAAAATAACTTTTATAAATCACTCAAGCTACCGAGAGAAGTTCAACTTCGCATTCTACATAAGTTTTTTTACCTACCTTCCCAGACCTCCCTCATCTTGTCATAATGCGCTCGTCAAATCTAGTCGCACCACCTACCGTTATCTGTGGTCACACGTGCAGTGTACTGAATCCCTCTCCTGTCAACTGCTCTCTAGTTGCCATGCCAAATACTATTCTTTACCGAGAACTGAGAAGCATATATAGTTTCTAGTTTTTAGTTTTATATAGTTTTTTAAATTACCCGGGTAATTTTGGCGGGTACCCGGTTCCTAATTTGTTACCCGAAGGCATCACTAATATATATATAACATATACATACATACATATACATACAGCAACATATAAATATATGTATATATATATATATATGCGCTATATACCGTATATACAGAATTTATATTTCCGTACAGAATTATATAACAGCTTAAGCATTAATTATGTATGTATGTACCATATACTATACTCACTATTTGGGATTTTGTTGATCCAGAGAATGCCACCTTCATTTTCAGAATTGCTTGAATCTAATTCTTGTTGAACTTGAATTTCAATAGGTTCTTCGTGATTTGTTATATTGTCCTTGAAGAATCAATAGGGCCAGTAAATTTCAATTGTTCATTAGATGCTGAATGTACTTCATTATGTGATGGTGTGTGTATTGTACTATTGTAATTTATTATCATCTCACTGACTGGTGAGATCTCACCTAATACTAGTATTGGTATCTTCCGTTTGTCTAATCAAGGATCTACACGATCTAGTTTTAAGGATGATATTAGCTGAATTTATGCTAGAAACTATTAAGTACAGTGGATGCTTACAGCTGCCGAATAAGTTATCCTCCAACAAATATAAGTAACAAACAGATCTCTTTTATGGTAAATTTTCATGGAACAAGTTACTGCTATTTTTATCAAGCAAGTTCAAGGTTATAGGATAGTAGTATTATAGTAGTATTTATTGTCATAACTGAAGTTATTACTGTAGGTAACTTCAAACAAATGTTACTTTCCTTAGAATTCTAGAATTTAGCTCTCCTTTTTTTTGGCAATACTATACCTGAAAACAAAGAGAATATCAGTGTAAACAGTAAATTTGATTATTTATAAATTATTGACATTGATTTTTAATATAGGCCTATAGTATGTAGCCATGTCACATCCCAACATCGTCTATAAACAGTAACCTCATGAAGAAAAGTTTAATCAATGCCCACATCCACCTGAAAATTTGATGGATAAAATATGATATCCCGACTTTCACAATGTTGCCATACATACGTTAATTTTATTCATATTATATTATACTATACAGTAGCTCTTAACCCATGTACCAAATCCCCTTTGGCAACAGCAAACATGAGAAAAGGACAGACATACACGACACGAATAATAAACATCTTATTGGTTGAACCATTATAATATTGTATCTCAGCTACACTTCCTAAAATAACAAAAAATTTAATTACTGATGATTTTGACAAAAACCATCAGCAATAATTGAATCAATTGGTTCCTTTTGATATATGGGATGAAGCGACAGGCGACAACGTATTCCTTTTAAAACTGGTGACATAATTTCAAAGGGTTTCTTCATTTGAGGAACTGTAAATATAGATTGATTGAATTAAACGTTTTTCGTTTCTTATTTTTAAATGTTACTGATTGAATTAAACATTTTTTGTTTTTCATGTACGTGTGAACGTTATCAGATCATCACTATATTTTGAGATATATACTTCTATCACACATTCTATTGAACAAGTTTAGCATTTCACAAGAAAGTGAAAGTATTATAACATATTTTAATACATCACCTTCAATATTATTCTCAGTTCCTCACAGTCTCCCTTACTGTGTAAAGTCAGTGCTACTTTCAAGGTGTCATTATTTGGTTCAGCTGCTTCCAAATGAGCTCGCCTGTATTCTCTGTCCACGGTAACTCTTCTCGTAACATCTGTAAGATATAAAATACCCCCAATATAATATTATACAATTGATAGGATCAGAGACGTAATATATACTACCTATATAATAAATACTATAATACCTACTAGTACTACTAATAAGTAGAATTAGGTACAGTACCTACTAGAATACCTACCTACTTCCTACATATACTTAACAGTAGGTCATTATGCCGTGAAGCTTTGAAAAGGGAATCAAACGTATGTCGAGGGTAGTCCACTTACTCAAATAGTCAAATTACTCCACTTACAACCCATTTCAATCATTCTATTTGGATATCGGTTTAAATTTTAAAATATTTATCAAGTGCAGTCAAGATGCCAGCAAAGAAACTATGTTTTTAATGATTAATTATTCCAAGTTTAAGGAGTACTTGATACAAATTTGATTTATAAGTTATATGGAACTACAAATTTGTATAACATTAAACACTGAAATATCGAACGCATTTTATTTATGTTACAGTATTTAGGAGTTCTAGAATTTCTAGAACCTCTACTAGTTGTTTACTAGTTACTAGTACTAGTACTAGTTGTACTAGTTACTCTACTAGTACATTGTTTTTATCCTCAAAAGAGCATGTACCAATGATTTCAACAATAATTCATCAACGCTGCAACTATTCATATTCCTCTCCATCCTTTTTCACTACCTGTACGCTTTTAATTGTGGTCCGTCCACCTCTATGCGTGGAAGCAATCGACGGGATATTAGAAATCATTTTGGTTAATTAAATCAAGAGAGGCGTTTTAAAAGTTCCTAAAATAACGAAAATTTTAATTACTGATGATTTCGACAAAAAACAACAGCAATAATTGAATCAATAATTATTTATATTCATATTATAATGTTTCACGGAAGAGTCAAAATAAATACAAGGAAGAAAGAAGTTAGAAATGATAAATAAATTTTGGTCAATTACACGTACTGAGATATTCTTTGATATATTTGCCACTGTACCAAAGACAAACAGTTACACTGAAACTCTTCGTACTGTCCAGGATTTTACTGTGATTAGAAACTATTGATAATCCGAGTGTGACCACGGGACGTGCTCGGAATAAGATTGCATGGCCAGACATGAACGACCCAACAGCGACATCTAGAATGAGTAAAACTTTTATCAAATGAATTTTACACAAATAACAGGGTGACGCTTACTAACAAGGTTCTAAATTGAAAAAAAACAATAATTTTAACTTGACTATGATATTCCTTTTTTGGGGTTAACACATTAAAATAGATGCTCAAGGGGAACCCACTCACAAAAATGTATCAAATATTTTGTTATTTATTGATGTAGGCTATCAAGATTAAATTAGTATATTGAATATTTGAAATGAAAAAAAGAGTTGTAAATTCCTAGAAAATTTTGGAAAAACTAGTTGAAAGATACGTTAAACTGTCACATAAACAAAAACCAGTAGATAATTAGCATTAAGATGACAATTGATTCGTTGGTAGGGTGAACCTTCCTCTACCAGCTTAGCTAAATTTCATCTGCAAACCTATGGCCGTTTGGATACAAATAAATAGTTTCGGTTACATCGATTTACAGAAAAAAATGCGTGACTTTCCCTGGTCTTGTGTGCCAAATGCATAGGTTGACCTGTTTATTTTTAGCTTAGCCCAAAGCCAGTTCTTTTACAAACACATCGATACCGCACACGATAAAATATCTCAAGAAGTAATCAAAAGGTGTATGTAACACGAGATATATATTTTGTAACCATTTTCAGTGTCAACCAAAGCATAAATTATCGTAGTGTCTTGTTGTGAAACTGTTGCACATCATTCAGAGAAGCACCTTCTGAAATACGGTCGATCCAAAATAAATATTCACAATATTTTCAAAATTAATCACTCTAGTGGGAACTTTTTCCCTAAGGTGACTGGGGATGCCTTAAAAAGTCAAAACCAATTAAAACTCAATATTTTATAGGGCCCACTTTTTTTTAAACTCGAATTCGAACGTGTTTAACAAAAATGTAAACTTTTTACGTGTTTCTACCTTAACCATACTTTGGCATGACCTGAAATTTAATATTTTCTACATCTTGTTTTAGAATATTAAGTAGTAGGCCTACCATATAACAAAGATATATTTCTTTATTTTATGGTAGTACCATAAGTATAGTACTGTATATGTTCTTCTTTCGCGGATATATTTACACTAAATAGCCGATCACAAAGATGCGAGGTTGTGAAATTTATTCATACCTTTATACTCATTGTTGTCAATATCAGCAGGTCGAGAGATGCTGATTCCAAACCCTTGTAATCCGGTTGACACTTGCTTTGCTGTTATTCGCTGACTATACTTAGCTTCTAAGCCAAGAGGTCCGCCGTTGAAGATGTAAACAGAGCCACTGTTTCCGTCTTCATATGGTGCTCCAACAGCAAGATCTAATGCAGAGGTAAAACAATCGGGCTGATAAGCAATATGCCATAAAAAAAAAGATGATAGTAGGTCTAGGTTAAGAAGGTAATAGTCGGCCTCATTGTTGTTATAATATTGAGGTGTGTTTCCTAGACAGTTACGAGTCAAAGACATAGAAGTATTTCAATTTTTTATGTGAACAAGTCAAAGATCGATTTATTGCGATGAGATAAGGTTTTTGAAAAATAGATATTTGTTATCTCATAGACTTAAGTCAAACTATGACTAAAGTTGATGATTTTGTTGATTTTAGCACGCTATTCACATACCGGTACACGTACAATTAATTAGTTCACAAATTTCTCTCGTAATGTCATAGTAACATTCTTTCTCTATACACCTTGAAAAATCAATTTAAAGAAATATGTATTCAATGTATAGGTATGTATGGTGGTGGCCATTCTGTCTTAACTGTATCCTCATGTCACTGAGGAAGCCCACATCATAGGCCTATATATCGAGATGGGTGACCCTCTCCTGATTTCATTAACGAAGCGTAACCAATGTAGGGAAAGGTAGCCGAACTACCAAAGAAGATCTTCACAAGTTTCTAACCACCATGTCCAAACAATATGTGTCATATATATTATGTCCACTAACCATGTCCAGATTCCATTTTTGACTAAACGGTAGTCACATAATGATACAAATATTTATTTACTATGATTTACCTAAAAATAGTAATTTAAATAATCAAAATTAAAACTTGAACTAATATTGGAATGAAACGGTAATGCAACAATGCGAACATAGATACAAAATCGTTTTGCAAACACTTGAGACACTTCAAAAAATCAAATTTGAGACAAACTACCATTAAAATGTCTAAATAGTAAAAGGATTAAGGTGCTGGTTTGCAATCCTTTGTTATGAAGGTCCACAAATCAAATCTCCTTGAAATCTACTATTTTAAAAATTGTACTTAAGTATATAATAATCGTGTTAGGTGTTACACAAATATTTTTTTTGTTACAATTAAACCAAACTTATCTTTGAAGCGTTTATATTTATAAACCATGAAATCAAATGTCTCTGCGAAGCAAAAGTTATAGTGTCTCATGTTTTAGTATGTATGTATCTTTATTGCTTCAAGTTTTTTCACTTGGTTACAATATATTTATTTAAATTCATCTCTCATTTAACATTATTCAACAATTATTTAGATTTTTAATGAATATGTCAACCAATTTTGGCCATAAGCTTAACACTTCTCCCAGTCCATTCCATTCTTTAATAGTGGTTCCCAGAAATGAGAATTTACCAATGTTGCTGTTATCTCTAATTTATAATTATGGTCGCCTCTTCCAACAAATGAGGACTTTCTTACCAAACCCATGTCTTGCCATGCCTCACTTTTTGACACTATCTTGTACATAGCTACAAGCCTCGAGTTTTTCCTCCTTTCTTCTAGCGACTCCCATTTCAGTTCTCGTATCATTTCTGTAGGGCTGTGTCTCCTTCCGTATTTTGAGAGTACTTTCCTTGCTGCTTTTCTTTGTATGTTTTCCAAGAGGTCTTTCAAACCTTGTTGGTGGGGGTCCCAAACCTGGCTAGCATACTTTTGTAGAAACATTTCTCACGACCAGGTTTCAGGGTAATATCTTGAGTTTTGTATTTTGT
The DNA here is from genome assembly GCA_907164805.1 of Brachyptera putata. NCBI lineage: Eukaryota > Metazoa > Arthropoda > Insecta > Plecoptera > Taeniopterygidae > Brachyptera > Brachyptera putata. Next base: position 30,426,416 of record OU015462.1, read on the forward strand.
ATCCAAGATATATTTTGTATGTATGTTTAACCATCTTTAAACGTAATATATGCTCACCTCCATAACCATCATTATCCAAGTCTCCTAAAAACGCTAACGCAGTTCCGAAGCGAGCTCCAGATTTGAAACCAATTATCTGTTTATTCTCATTTCCAGGCATTCCAGGCATTTTCAATTGATTCTGCAATATCATACAAAATGAAAGTAACATCAAGTCTTATTTAATTATCATTATTATTTAGATCTCTAGGAGTTGCACATACGCGGTGGCAAGTTCCCTGCCCCTGTAATCAAGACCTTTCGACTACCTCCCTAACCTTTTCACGGAATTGTTTCACCAGTTCTTAAGTTTCATCAATGACAAAAAGGCAATACACCCCTAGAATCATAGATTCACTCTTCAGCCAGCTGCTACAGAAGACTGTATTCCTCACCATCCTGTTACAAAACTTCTTAACTTTTGATTCTGATCTTTAAATCCGGTTCAGTTATATTCAGTTATACTAGGAAAACGCCTTATATGCGTTGTGAGATGAGCTTAGAAGTATAGAAATGTAGAATTAAGAACATTTTGTCAGCTCAATGTACATATATAGCCAGGCCATGGATCACTTCAAAGGTTTAAGAACCGTGGCTGTCTGTTGGTATATAAACCTTGGTTTCCAAACAATTATACCAGTGCCTTCTTCATATCCATCACAGATTTTAAACGTTTTAATTTATTGGTGACACTTGTTGCTCACATTTAATAGTTTCTTAATTGCTTTCTTAATTGCTTTTATTGATGTGTAAAAAAGTACATTAAAAATGCGTTTTCTTCGTTATTTCACATCCGATTGTTCCATAGATCGCATAAAATAGGTATGATAGATCTTTCCACATTCAGTATAAATTTGAGAGCTTTTGAAAAAAAAGATCTAAGTATTTCGCCTCCGGCTTATTCTTTTGGGGAATTTCCATACTTTCCAATTTTTTTCCGGAAAAACCGTTTGACCGATTTCTCTGAAAAACAATCCCAACCTATTCTGGTACAACACCAATTTGTAAAAAAAATTTGGGTTGATTGAAACTTTTTCCTGACCTGTATGCCGCGTACAAAATTACACAAAAAAAAAAAAAAAAAAAAATAAAAAATAAAAACCAAGCCCAAAATTTTTCGGTATATGGAATGAAAATCTTTGCTACGCTCATCTAATTATTTTACTTTTTCATAAATATTATAGTGTATTGAACTTTTGAAAAATATTTTCAAAACTGCTACTACAGTAATAAGTACTATACAATACTCCTATATTACATGTATGATATGAATAAATATTCAATAACATTGTTGTGTTACAGTGTCACAAATAGTCCCCTGTAAAAATGGTCGGCCAAGGCGGGAATCGAAACCCGGTCTCCTGAATAACGGTTCAGTGTGCTAGTCACTCAACCACTCATTTTGGTATATACGTATATTCGTTTGTATGTGGGTGTGTGTGTGTGTGTTGATGGATAAATTTGCAATAAATAATATATATTTTTCTTCGGTTTTGTGTAATGTAACCGTCAAATAATTTGTTTTATTCAATATATTAATCTTTTTGATTATAATTTATATTTCATTTGTTTATTAATTAACCTGTAGCGTTAAAAACTCACCCCATTTTTACTACCACAGTAGACGTAAATACACCCCTCATCATAGTTGGTAGTGAATAGCGGTGCTCCAACAATTAAATCATCGTAACCATCTCCGGTAAAATCTCCAACTGCAAGACTAGCTCCAAAATACTCACCAATCTGCTTTCCTCTTAACGGTACTGGACTTGCTAATTCCAATTTTTTTCGAGAATCAGATAGCATTTTGAATAAGAACACCTAGAGGACAAAGCATGAATTTTATCATTTACCACTATATGGTAATCAAGTAATGTGATGTAAAACATGTAGGCTACATTATACTGGTCAACACTGGTCAAACCAGAAGACATATTTGAATTATAAGCATTTAAAAATTATGGATGCCTCTAATTCGAACTCGGTCATTCGATTCCTAATCAATCTGCAGTGATTGATTAACAATTTTTAGTATTTTTTATATATTGATGTTTTGATGCTCTGTGCATAAGTTGCATTTCTGTTTCCAAGACCAATGGTTGTTTTTGGAGGGTATCAATATAGAACAGGAATGCATACAGTTGCCTACACACATTTTTATTTTAACAGAATTTGCAGAAAATACATTCTATGATTATTGATGACTTTATATATAGCCTACAAATATATATATATATATATTAATTAGTGATGCCTTCGGGTACCCAGGTCGGGTACGGGTAATGCATTACCCGGGTAATATTCTGTTACCCAGGTACCCGTCTAGGTTCCGGGTAATTGTGCTAACCAGTACCTATAATATAGGAAATAACTTTTATAAATCACTCAAGCTACCGAGAGAAATTCAACTTCGCATTCTACATAAGTTTTTTCACCTACCTTCCCAGACCTCCCTCAACTAGTCATAATGCGCTCGTCAAATCTAGTCGCACCACCTACCGTTATCTGTGGTCACACGTGCAGTGTACTGAATTCCTCTCCCGACACCCGCTATCTAGTTGCCTTGCCAAATACTATTCTTTACCGAGAACTGAGAAGCATATATAGTCATATAGTTTTTTAAATTACCCGGGTAATACCCGGGTAATTTCGGCGGGTACCCGGTTCCTAATTTGTTACCCGAAGGCATCACTAATATATATATATATTGTTCATAGTAATGTTTTCGGATACACTTGTGTTAATTAAATAATTCATTTTTAAATAATTAAAATAATATAGGCCTATTAATAAATAATTAATAAATAATTAATTAATTATCACAAGTGTATCCGAAAACATTACTATGAATAATTTATTACCTTGTGAAAGCTTAGATACATATATATATATATATATATATATATGGTTTCACGTAGGCTTGAACGACTCATATTATGAGAAAATGATTATATTTAGAGGTATTTTAGTCGTTTTATAAGTATTTATTATTTTATTAGATGCTCAATATTTCGGCTCGACTATACCAGCCTTTGTCAAGAGCAAAAAAAAAAAAATTACAACAAACAGTTTTAATTATAGGCCTACACACTTCTATCCACGGACGAAAAAGATCAATTACCAATATAACAAAACGAAATACCACCTATTATTTCGTACAGCTGTGGACTGTGGTATTTTCACGATATTACTATGATATTCATTACGAGGTTTACGATAAGAAACACAGCTGCATCTTTCAAAAGTATTTAATCTTCAAAGTTCAAAGCTGAAAGGTAGCTTTTTGCTCTTGATAAAGGCTTACATAGTTCAGCCGAAATATTGAGCATCTAATAAAATAATAAATACATATAAAATGACTAAAATACCTCTAGATATAATCATTTTCTCATATATATATATATATATATATATATATATATATATATATATATATATATATATATATATATATATATATATATATATATATATATATATTATATATATATATATATATATATATATATTATATATATATATATATATATATATATATATATATATATATATATATATATATATATATATATATATATATATATATATATATGAGAAAAAGCATCTTTAAAACTTCAAAAGTTGATCTGAAAATAAAAATATATGAAGTTAAAGCATAAAACATACTAGTACATACTAACTCACTTGACCTTTAAGTTCCTTTGCTCGTGGGGCACTTGCTACGTACACAAGATCATTTCTGGAGAAGAAGTAGCCAGAATTCACTTGATATCCGACATAGTCAAAATTATACATATCTATATTTATGTTTTCACCTGAAGTGGGAACAATCGAGTTAAAAATTGAGTTTGCAAAAATACTCGCTTGTCGAGCATAACCTCCATGTGGCGGTGTTGACTTTTTGGTTAAAATTATGCTTCCTAGAAATGGAATCAAATTTATTAGCCTGTAGAATATTAACTTTCATAACATGAGTATTTAATATTTTGTGTTCAGTAAATAACATGAAAGATCACAGTATCATCAATGCCTAAAAGACAGAATTGTTTGATTTTTGAATTTGAAATTCAACATTTCTATCAACTATTCAATCACAACACAAGATCTCAAATTTTTAAGGCCACTAAAGTACTGCATGCAAGTCACATAAAATTAGAATACTAAAATGTACGAGTAACAAATTAACAGCAGTTATATATAGCAGTTATAGCAGTTATTATACTTCGTATAATTCGTCAACGATTGGAACCACTGCGTATTGGAACGTGAAGTGGAATTATAAACAATAAAAGATCACTACAGTACAATGCAATACCAATAAATTGTTTACGTCATCCCTTACTAGTATTCATTGAATCTATTATAACTTTCATATAAAAGTATTAACTTACCTCCCCAATTGTATACACCTGGAGCACCCATTAGTATTTCTGGACTAATCTGAATAAAAGATAAATAAATCTGAATAAAAAAATATTTATATATGTATATAATATATATTACAACAAAGTAATCCAACAAAGTGTCTCAACAAAATGATTCAAAGAGCAATACACTTCAGACGAGCTGGCCACAAATTAAAGAGAGAGCAACTCGCCTCTGGAACAAAATGCCGGGGGACAAACTATCATCACTCTCGGAGTACCAAAACGTTGATGCCATTCTAGAAACTTGAACGAATCATAGACTGAATCTTGACTCTATTTTATTTTATTAAATATTTATCCCTATATTATCAACCACTATGACTAGCAACCACTATAAAGAATCCCCATCATTCTACAACCACCAAGAGTGTAAGATTGAACTAATTACTTAGTTCTTAGACTTTCTCTATGTTATTATTAGTACTCTCTATTGTTATATCCTAAAGTTGTACTGTTGACGTGCCTTTAAACTCTAAGGGTGGATTGCAAGAACGAGGTTTAAACCCTGGCCCACTTTAGACACCGTCTAAGTACAAAATATAGCATGGCAGAGGCAATGCTATTTTGTACTTAGACGGCGTCTAAAGTAGACCGGGGTTAAACTTCGTTCTTGCAATCCTCCCTAACACTAACTAACTATATCCTAAAGTTGTAAATAAAAAAGTCATTCATTCAGATACATTTATATTATATAAGTACTATGTAAAATAATTATATTTACTATACGGTACCGGGTTGTGATTAAGAAAGTGTACGGACATGCCTGCTTGACCAATTCCCCAGTCGTAAACTGCCCCTCTACGCTTATTAGAAGTTGCGTATTCTGTTGAATAAAAGAAATGTCAATAATAATTCTTCTCCTACTACTGTATTTTGTGTTAGCCTGTACAGCCTATACAGCTGAATAGACTGTACATTAACTATATGCATGCAGTTGGAAGAGTAACAAAGGGCAATGTATCAAAATATAAAAATTGATGAAAAATATGTGATTTCTACATTTAAATTATTCTTATGAACACATAAGATTCAATATTATAGCATAGAATGACCATACTGTACGGTTCTATGACCATATTGTAGGCTTACATATTAATATTTGAACTAAATATTGAAACACTGTGATTTTAATATTCTGACCCATTGTTAATGAATTGAAAAGCAATACAACTAAAACTAAGACAAGTGGTCTAGTAGCTGGCACACTGAACCGTCATTCAGGAGACTAGAATTTGATTCCTGCCAGTGGTTAATTTGTGCCGGAGCGCACCGGAACGTTGTTCCTGTTCCTTTTCTGAAACTGGAACGGCTTTCCGGGTCCTTTTTTGAAACCGGTACGCAAGTTCTAGTTACAAAATGATAAAATATAGAAGATAGGGTGGATTTTCATTCATTTACCAATACTTTTGCAACGTAATATAATTTTTACGGATAAATGAATATTTTCCTATATTCTGAGAATATAGGAAAATATTCATTAATTTAAAATATTTATTTTTATATATATTATTTATATTTATATTATTTATATATTTTTATATATTTTTTTAATATATAATTAATTAAAATATTCACAAAAGAGTCACAGTCCAGTATGGCTTGAAGATTAGTATAGAAAAGAGTGAGTCGATGGTGATGGAAAGAGAAAAGGGAAAGAAATGTCAGATTAAGATACAAGACGGGGAATTCCAAGAGAAAGAAGATTTCAAATATCTGGGAAGCATTTTGACAAGGGATGGTAAAGTGGGGGAAGAGATAGAGAGTAGGGTGCAAAAAGCGGAGGGTTTTTACCAAAGCGTCAGGAAATTGCTGTGGAATGAAGAAATACCGAGGAAGTGTAAGATCTTATTATATATGACATACTACTTGCCAATACTGACATATGCAGCAGTGACCTGGCCAATGGGGGGAAGAGAAGAAGGGAAAATGCAAGCCGCAGAAATGAAATTTCTGAGAAGTGTGGCAGGAGTGACAAAACTTGATAAAATAAAGAGTGGAAAGATCAGGAAGGAGTTAGGAGCGGAGACCCTGAGTTTTAGATTGGCCAGGGAAAGGCTCCGTTGGTTTGGTCATATGATGAGGATGGAGAGAGGGAGAATACCTCGGAGAGAGTTCGAAGAAGCCAAGGTGCAAGGGATGAAGAAGGCGGGAAGACCGAGAATGAAGTGGATAAACGGAGTGGAAGAGGCCGTGGAACAGAGGGGTGAATGTTGGAAGACGATTATGGAAGAAAAGTGGTGGGAAGATAAAGTGAGATGGAGGGAGTTGGTCGGAAGACAGGAAGAAGGAGAAGATAGAGACGAAGAGGGGGGAGTGCCAGACCTGGCAAGTCGACTCCGAAAAACGCAATTGCCCTAGAAGTACGGTGGGACAACCCACCCCCCGACCCAATTCAGTTTGGAACCGGAGGCCCCAGATATTTATTATTATTATTCTGAGAATGTTCTTCATTATTATATGCATATATCTCTTTGATCTCTTTGATAACATTATATGTTATAAATAACTATAATGAATAACTATAGGAATAAAGTGAGCCAATGTTACTTCCGGTGATGTCTACATGATCTTCGAGTACCATACTACAAGTGAACGTAAAGGGAAGTAATAGTTTTAGTTATTTTGTGAAATACTTACGATACAAGATTTTGACATCTGGGCTAGCCAGAAGGAAGGCTGACATTCAGCTAATTTGATATAAAGTGATCACACAGAGTTTTTATGACTTTGAGAAGTGGTTTCGATATTAATGTTTCAATATATTGTATTTTAGAATAGATTTATGTAAGCAAATTAATTATTTCTAGGATTTTCAAGATATTTGGGTCCCAAAAGTTTGAAAATCACTCAAAAGAATACAGGAACCTTGGCAGATTGTTTTTGTGCACGGCCATCCGGATATCATCAATGTCGAGAGGGCTATGGGGGATCGAGACTTTCCACTGCCACTTGGTTTTCGTTGCATCCATGTCATCACAACTATCAATGTCTCAAGAAACGAAGAAAACAAGAACAGACGAGAAGAATATAAGTTGGAAGAAAAAATGTATATTTCAAGACCAACAAACACTTGATCCGTCCTGACGTGGTTTTTCGTGGTTTCCCACAGTCCTCGAAGTGAATGCTTGTATGAAGTACTAATTGGCCACGACCTTCAATTAGTAGAGTGATAGGCCTAGCTATATCGAGGGCTGTCACTCCTTATTTTTTATCCTTTGTATAATGGTGAACTTTGCACCTGCTGTCATTGGAAGAAGTGAACATTGCCTAAGAGACTTAGTTCAAAGTGAAAGATATCAACATCCGTGTGGTTGGATTATTCCTAATACCAATGTTGGTAGTGTCCGGATATATCGCAAAAACAGTTTATATTGTGTTCCGGACTTTCGACAACTGAAGACTTTTACCAGCGGCGAAGATGTGTGGTCACAGACAGCGTAGCCCTGGTGTCAAATTTCATTGCTTTAATTTAAAATAATAATAAAATGGGGTGGTAAGATCGCCCTTGTGGTGCCCCGTCCAAACGATCCTACTCTCATCCTCAGCCTTAATTGGGGAACAATGATTTTGTATCAAGTTTCGATGTTATTAAAACAAAAAAAAAAACTTTCGTTCAATGAAGATGATGATAATTTCAAAAACACTCTATCAAATAGGTACGTTTCAAGGCCAAATAATTAATCCGTTTTATTTTGTCCATGATCAATTTTGTAGTAGCAGTAGGGGGGAGGGGGATGTTTCACTTGGAGGTGCGTTCCGGTTCCTTTTCATCTACAAATTAAGCCCCGATTCCCACAAATGGTCGACCATACTGACAGAGATTAATGGTACTTCCCTCTGTCGTTCAGGTTGATACTTGATACTATATCACGATACTATCATACTGGGATGGTTCTTTAACAACAGGTCACAACCAACTCCTTCCCACGATCAAAAAACACCTAATAAAATGATCTTCCATCTCATCTTCCCATCATCTCATTCATTATTTACCAACGCCAATGTATTTTACCCTTATTCCTCAGTAAAGTGAATCATCGCTATACAATATTTAAAAAAAAATACAACTAACCCCAATGAGATTATGTGATATTTGAATATTATTAAATCTCACTCTACACACAACATGACAATCACTCGGCATCTTTGTGACCTGTCATGAACTCAATTAGTCATTACGTCAAGTACGAGTTATGTCACGGCAAAAGTATAAATTTATTTTCAGACAAAATGAAGATGAATAGAGAAAGTTCAGATAGACAGATATATATATATATATATATATATATATATATATATATATATATATATATATATATATATATATTAATATATTAATCTCGACGCAAAAATTACATTTAGTATAAGGAAGTAGAGCATCCTTATTCATTAGTTTGTAATTTCAAATGATAGTTAGTAAGCCTAAATTGTTATTCTGATATCTGTTTTTGTGGAAATATCTGGGAATCTATTCAAGGATTGTTTTAGCTTACCTTTGTTTGATAGTGGGTACAGCCAATTATTATGATCGTTGAGTGATGAGTTAGTGTAGCTAGGTTGCATCAAATTACATGCACCAACCATAAAATATACTTGATCCTTATCAGTGCCGGCAGGATGCCAACGGTGACCACAGACCTGTAAACAGTAAATGCCATTACAGATTACACTTACCAAATAAAAAAGAAGGTTATGTAAATTTCTTCGTTATATCACCGTCTGAAACTAAATACGGTACTATTGTTGTTATTTGTCAACAGTGTTATACTGACAGCTGACGAAAGAGCCATCTAGTGAGACGTTCGATCTTGGAGAAAATCAAACACTCAAAAATAACAGAGGCCAATTCACAGAAGGTCATAACTTTGATCCAAATCTTTTTACTTTTTTCAGTATTGGTATTCAGTCTTCTGCAGTCAAAAATGTTTTTGTCAAAACTGTGCTAAACCCGGCACAAAACTCACAGTCATCCGAGAACAACATATCAGGCATTTTCCTAGTTATAGAATACTAGTTTGGTAGTTTGACCATGAAACATGGCCCAAAGAATCTCCATCATTCTACAACCACCAGGAGCATGAGATTTAACTACGGTAATTGCTTGGTTTTAAGACTTTCTATGTTATTACTTATTAAGTTATTATTACTCTGTATTGTTACATCCTAAAGTATAAATGAAATATTCATATAGTGAAAGAAGAAAATGCACAAAAACAAATCACAATTTTTACAGTATGGTAAACTGAGCCTGTGAATTTACAAAGATATGTAAAAGAATTGTGAGTACTAGGAAAACGCCTTATATGCGTTGTGAGATGAGCTTAGAAGTATGGAAATGTAGAATTAAGAACATCTGGTCAGCTCAATGTACATATACAGGCCATGGATCACTTCAAAGGTTCAAGAACCACGGCTCTCTGTTGGTATATAAACCTTGGTTTCCAAACAATTATACCAGTGCCTTCTTCATATACATCACAGATTTTAAACGTTTTAATTTATTGGTGACACTTGTTGCTCACATTTAATAGTTTCTTAATTACTTTCTTAATTGCTTTTATTGATGTGTAAAAAAGTACATTAAAAATGCGTTTTCTTCGTTATTTCACATCCGATTGTTCCATAAGTCGCTTAAAATGTGTATGATAGTTCTTCCCACATTCAGTATAAATTTGAGAGCTTTTGAAAAAAAAAATATTTCAAGTATTTCTCCCCCGGCCTATTCTTATGGGGAATTTCCATACTTTCCAATTTTTTTCTGGAAAAACCGTCCGACCGATTTTTCTGAAAAACAATCCCAACCTATTCTGGTATAACACCAATTTGTAAAAAAAGTTTCGAGTTGATTGAAACTTTTTCCTGACCTGTATGCCGCGTACAAAATTACAAAAAAAAAAAAAAAAAAAAAAAAAAAAAAAAACATAAAAACCAAGCCCAAAATTTTTCGGTATATGGAATGAAAATCTTCGCTACGCTAATCTAAAAAATACTTACCACAACTAGACCTGGTTTTTCGACTGACTGGACATCCATTGATACACCCATCCAATCACCGTTTTCATCTGTAACATGCATTTCGTAATAGATTATATTTGTGCTCGATTGGTGGTATTATTTTTCTATAAATATCATAACAGAACCAGAATTCACTAAAAACATCACTTCGTCAGACTGGACCTAAAAAATGTGGGCCTAACCGCCTAGATCATATTATTCAGCTGAAATTTTGAAATGGATTGTAAACATTTTTCCAAAACGTTTTTTCCCAATCTTTCCCCCCTAGGTTATTCTTATCAGGTTTTTTAAAACTACAAACTGAAATTAACCGGTCCAACCGATTGTGCCTCAAAACTATATGCCCACAGTTTCATCTGGTGAAAAGATTCAAAAACAAAATTGTAGTTGATATGCCAACACACAATCTATGAAGCATTGCAAATGAAATAATTAAAGAGAAAAGGAATAATCAAGTAATTAATAATATATACATTATTAGTTATACATACATTAATATTACATGCATAATTTGTACCTAAGGTAGGTATAGTAAAATACTTACCATTATGCTCAAGAGGCAGTTGCATGCAGGGCTTTGCGATTGGACACCGGAAAACGGCGCCTGATGATTTTTTACTGTAAGTATTCATCCAACGTGGAGCACCTATTTGGATCCTAGAAAAGAAATACATGTGTGTCATGCGATCAGATAATTCAAATTACAGTAAGTCAGATTGAAGATTGATGTTTCACATTGACTCTGTTAGCTAAGAGTAATTACTGGACTCTATATTTATTTATTAGGAAAATACAGCATATGCGCTGTAGGATGAACGAGATTTTATATGAAATGACATTTAAAAAGTGGTAAATGATTACTTGATCTATCAACACACTGCCTACTTGAGTCCGCTGCATTATTTCAATCATTTTACGAACTAATTTGTTCAACTTGTTGATCATCTTTCAATAGTTCTCTCAATAAAGCTCTTTAAGTGATAAGTAAAAAAATACCTACTAATTGATTATCATTTTAAAACAGCTCTTTCAATTTATTTCAAACTTTGGAATAATGTGCTTAAAATCTGTAGAAATTTTGAATTTATTCGGAGTAAATATTTTTTCCATATTTTCCCCTCTGGGCTATTTGAGGTTTTCATAACTACCTAGGTACTTCTATTTTATTTTTCTCTAAAATGGTTCAACCGATTACATCTTAAAACTACATACATACAAACTACATTCACATACAATACCGTATCGAGTTCAACTATTTACATTTACTCAACGATTTTATTCACGTCTACACCATCATAAATACCGTAATATATCTTATTCTATAATTTTACTCTTAGTCCAAACAATCACTATTCTAATAATTGATTAATTAATGAATTATTGATTAATCGACTATTAAAACGAGTTGAACAAAAATAACAGTCACTTTTAAAATTGTGTTCTATTGTCTTGAATATATTATACTACTGTATAGGCCTATCCTCAGGTTATGTAACTAACACAATGTATCTCCAATTGTTTGATTTTATGCTTCTGTTACAATATGCAGGTTCAAGGACAAGGTTAAGTGGAAGAGCGGTCCCGAGACCGAACCTCACCCTTTTGATTGTAAACCATACAATGGCAAATAAAGACATAAATAATTAACTATCTTATTTAAAAAATAAGTAAATTGATTTCAATACCTCAATTGATTCCAATATCTCAAGTCCATAAAGATTAATTTCCTAAATTATCATTTCTGTATCAGTTATGTATAGCAACACAAAACATGCTTACCATGGATCTGATGTTTGACCTAAAGTATCTTCACCAGATGGTTGTAGTATTATCGAGAAACCAAAGTAGCTGCTTCTTCCTTTATTATTGTTTGATGGCTCGCTGTATACAATAGGAAACTTTGTGTCCAAATTAAAACTCACCAAAACTTGTATTTGGCTATATAAAGTAGAGCAGATTATAATTGTAACAAGCCTAAATACTTTTATAGACATTTCACGATAGTATTCACAGCAGAAAAATATTTCCTGACCCTATCACATTACACTTTCAATTCGACTTGAATTAATCTGATTATATTTAGGAAACTGGCAATTGATTTTTTTCTCTGTATCATACTCAATATTTGAAGGAAACCACAAAACAGGAAGGTGCTATTTATTAACAAGCCTTATCTTGAAGTGACCGTTCTTAATTAATGCCTTGTGAACGAGATTGTTTTTACCAACAGTTGTAGCACTATCCACTTTTGTTCAAAATCAAATATAAATAAACCATGCAGTCACCATTTAATATGTACGTGGTGTCTCAAGCATATGGTTATAGAGAAGTTCATTTTTTCATTGAACTACAAAAATTAAATGATTTTTATAACAATTAGTTATTCATACATTACTGGTAACGTTGATCTAGACAATAAGGAAATTCAAATCTCCATGATGAGGAAAGTCCGTGCCAGAGAAGTATTTTCTACTCAAATTATTGTTCTTCACCTAGTATTTTAATTGAACTTTTAATTAAAATTTTTAATTAAACTTTCTTTAACAAGCAATACAAATTAATACCTATGCCATGGACATCAAGTCCTCGTCTACATCAACATGGTGTATTTTTACATGCCCAAGTTCTGCAGAACGTAGAAAGTTTTTCTAGTTTTATTGCTGTTGTGAATTCTATACTCAATCTGTCTTTTAATATATTGAACACTATGTGTTCTAGCTCAGGAACCATATTTTAATCATATCTATTACTTTTACTACTGTATAGCCCTATGAATTGTTAGCAAAGAATGGATATAATGTAATTTATAGAAATCTGCGCCACGAGTACGTCTTGCGTATCTGTCGGTATTCCTCCAAGGTACAGATTTGGTGAACATGTCCCCAACCTGTCGTCTTACTGTTGGAACATGTCCCCAACCTGTTGTCTTACTGTTACTACGGTATAACACCGTATAGCGTTGACTGTTACACAATCGTACATCAAGTGTAAACTTGTCTGTATACACGAACACCAAAGACAATCCGGTGAAACCCTAATTTCCCACCGATCGAGTTTAACCGGCGTTAAGTCTCGGTCCATGTTACTTGTGGGATACTGGTAGTGTCACCCATTGAACCGGACTGTCTACTCATGAAGACATTTCATCAAGAATTCAACTGGGGATCAGCTCCTTTGCAATGAGAAAAAAATGAGAAATGAGAAAAAAAATCTACCCATCAAATCTACCAATTAGAATTATTTTTGATACAGTTTTATTTATCCTTTACTACTGGATTTAGCATTTGGAATAGAACTCTACTAAGCCAAATTTCTCATTATTATTAGGGCAGACAAGAAATAATGTTATAGAAACCAAGATTCTGTCTATTATATATTATTTCATCTTACTAGTTACAACTGTACAACTATTTAATCTTGATAGTTTTAAAATGCTTCGAGTACAGGCATAGACCAAAGAATTATTCTTTGTATTCTTTGGTATTCTTTTGTCTATGGTACAGGCATAATCAGTCTTTGAAAGATGTTCACTTCATTTCGCTAAGCTGTCTTATAAACATGATGCCCATCTAACATGATAGCATTGTTCATTTGTCATACACTTTTTACTCCATTGGGTCGGAACCGATAAAGTAGTTTCGTTAGTCGTTCGAGTAACTCTGTGATCAAGTAAACTCTCGACCTGTGAACCTGTGATCGAGTGTAATTAAACGATGGCCGTTCGTTTGCATCGAATAAAGTGATATAGAGAAAAAAGTGTCGCTTTCTTACTCGAGATATGGGGTAAAAAGTATATGCATGGTGCAAGTGATGAGAAATGGTGAAATATATGAATATTATACTCGAGGGTTACTTGCATTGCAAAATTAGAAATGACATGCATATTACAATTTAAATTCCTGTGCAAGGTTAGTACATAATACTGTATTGATAAATTTTCATTGTCAGACAGGAGATATTCTATACAGTACATGATTATAAATGTATGATATTTCGTTTTACTGTTGTAAAAGTAATCACGCATAGTGAGAAAGGATCTGCAGGTTCGGACATTTGGTTCACGCACTCGCTAGAGCGGGCGTTGGCGCGAAACTACCATCCGTGGGATTTCCTATGCAAACGGTCATTTGTTTGTCATTAGCAAATTCACGTACACTTTTTACTCGAAGCTTGACGTGTTTTATTTTACTCCAAGCTACTCTTAACTAGCTCCTCTCATAGAGAGTGTAATTTAGAGTGAAGTCAAGTAAGACAAACGAACAAAGCTAATGTCTTCAAAATATAATTCTCAAGATAACATAAATAAATGCACTGATTGACCAAGTTGGAGATGGTTGTGTATGGTATACCTCAGAAACAAATACTCCTTCATGCATTGTCAGAAACAAGGAATATCCCATGAATTTTAATACATTGTGCTTTTATGCACACTATAAATATGCTACACTCGGTTCATGTAGGTATTCGTCTACCGGTATAACTGTTTCTGATTTTCAACATTTACTACCCAGCCATTACCAGTAGTCCAGTACATTAATATTAAAACACATTCTTTCTAACCACACTTTCTTTTATATCACATTCTCTTTCAATTGCGCAAGTTAATTTGAATCTGAATCACTAATATTCTTCTGCTTCCTATAATTACGTCGCTCCCCTTGAATGCGATTTTTGAATCGTTTGAATGTTTGCCAATCAACATCACTATCTGGATCTAGTGCAGTATCCTCTTTATTTGCACCACTACCATTGGTCTTGCTACTGCTACCATTAGTATCATCATTATCATATGAGAACAATGCTTTCTTTGCTTGGTCAGAACATATAAATGACATCTTAGCTTTACTGGAACATGGCGTCATTGCTATACCACTGTCCGGGGTTGAATTTGAACCATTGCGGACTTTACAACTCGGAGTCAATAAATCTCTTCCGTCATAGCAATCCTCTTCACTACTATAGCTATCGTAAAATTGTGTAAGGGTATAATTGTCGCTATTATCATCCTGGACAAAACTCACTGGTTTAAGCACAGTTAAAGAATTTTCATTTGTGCAATGAGGATCAATCAAATCATTGTTCAATGTCATATCCTCGCTTGTACTAACAGCGTTCTGAAATGTGGTATTATTCACATTTCCATTATCTGTTAGAGCTTTGCTACCAAGTTTCGACGTTTTCTTTCGGAAGGAAGATGTAGGGCTTTGTTTCATAAACGACTTTCTTCTTGTCACAATTATATCCGACCCACTGGAGTCAGATGTGCCACCAGTGACATACGAACATTCATTTACTCCTTCATCGTTAGCTTTCGTTTCACTGCGCATATTTTCCACGTCATCTTCACTAGTACTACGCGAAGTGGAAATATTACTCTTTACAGCGCTAGATATGCGTTTTTTGACATACATTTTCAAAAGGCTATCCTTATTGTTCTCTTCATTTTCTGAACTGCTACTACTGCTTGAACTTATCTCAGATTTTGAACAAATCTTCAGAACCTTTGTACTATTGTCCCAATCATCTGAAGTATCAGTATTGCTAGAAGAATGAACTCTTCTTCTTTTCCTAACAGTATTTTTATGGGGTTTTGGTGGTGCAGAATTGGCCCCATTATGTGTGGCACCACTGTTACCAGCTTGACTATAGCTCGGCAACACCAACTCATCTACAGTTTGACTTAACCCATCTTGATCTTCGTTATGTGGAACAAGTGGACGGGGCTGTGCGAGGCGCATTAACTGGGCGCGTTTGCGGGCGATTAGTTGTGAGATTCGGTTCGGTTCACTTGGACTTTCAGGCGAAACTGACTCCAAGGCTTCAACATACGCCTCGGCTATTGCTTGAAGTTCTGACCCACGAGAATCTGAAAAATACTTGAATTGAAAAGATCTGATATATCCCAATAGATATGCTACTAGTGATACGGACTATGGAATAAATTATAGCAATGAAGAGCCATGACCACGTTAATTTGATCGCATATCCAACATTTTAATAAATCCTCTCCTTTTTTTGGTCAACTCAATATATCAACTGAACTTCTCGAAATAGGCTCGAGTATTATGATTAGGCTAGAGTACAGATCACCAACATAGTCGATCTATAAATCCGCTGCTTAATTCCAGACGCCACACAAAACTAATAGGGACTGAGAAGCTGCATGACTCAACCCATGAATAGCCACAAGCTATACTTGGTAATTAATCTATAGGCTCCTAATACAGTAAACCCTCGTTAATCCTTCATGGAAGGGACCCAAAAAAATGATTTCGGTTTATAGAAGTTCGGAATAACCAAAAAACCATTTGGCGCAGCCGTCCCGAGTCGGACAAACGAGTATTTCGAGCTCAAACTTCGTCATTTCGTCAAGGTCGACTGCATTCGGATGGATTCGGCCGGATGGCACACAGCCACACACAAAGCATGGAACAGCTGAGCGTGCTTCAACTCATTGTTACGTGTCATTATAAAAAGGATGGACATTGGTAAATTAATGATGAAGTCAAGGAATTTACTTAAACTATTTTGGATTAGACAATCCAAAATCAGTGTTGAAGCAACTGAAGGTACGAAATATTACTTGAATTACGGTTTAGCTGGAATTCGGATAAACCATACTAATTAACATTGAAATGCCTATATCTTCAGCCGGGAACCGATCTTAAGTTCAAAATACATCAAATTTCGGATTAACCGAGTTTGGATTAACAAGGGTTTACTGTATTCCTATTCGACTATCGTACTGCCCGCTCAAACTACAACACACCATATTAAGACCCAGATCAATGTCTATATGCCATTATTAATTGTCTCTATTCATGAGTTCTATAAACATTACTGGGACTAAGCACACACGAATCTCAACATTTCAACTTGGGTTAAAGGGGAGGTACAACTTTCAAACTTGAACAACATCCATTCTCTAGCATACTCTTATTAGGTCCTACAGTAAACATCTGAACGCACAATTACTTTTAGCTAGGTTTATAGCTATCTACGATGGATACGCAACTGAGAGCGACGTAGTTTGAGATCTATGAAACCAATTGCATAATCACCGAGATCGACTACTCAGGTCATAAGAGCCCTGCAGCTAGCTTATGGCAATCTGGGGGGCCTCGATATCAAACACCGCACGTGTAGGCGTGTACACTTGTATACACGCCCACAGCGTTTCTACTTCTTCTCTTTAGAACATCTACTCTAGAACTCAAGAGCACTTTGTCACATAAATGACAGAACAAAAAACATGCGGTGATCAAATGAAAGTAGTAGATAACAGTAATCCAGATAACAATATGATTTGAACATGATTCATCATGCACAACCAAAGCCATTATGCCCTGCAAATTATTGCTCAATTTGACGTCCATCTTCACTATGCATTAGTATTCTATATTGTCGCTACTAGCCGTAACCGTCAAGGTTTCTTAGTAGGCCTACTGGAGATGGTCGCCAGCTGTTCTTCATACGAATAATATGGAAAATGTCAAAGTTGCGTATCCATCGTAGATATCTATAATCCTATCTTCTAGTGAAGATGTTTTATTGAATAAATTGAAGTAATAAACAAATCATTTTTTTTCTCACACGAATAAGTAGCATCAGCTGGCTGTTGGCCGAAAGACTCCGTAACGAGACTCTCTTCAACAATGGACTCATCACTGGAACCGTCTTCTGATGTCCACCCTTCAATCTCACGTTGAACGAGTGAGTCGAAGAACGCCATCATCCTAGGATCCTCCTGCGTTGAGCGACTAGTATAATCGTGGGACATGAACTCTCCGCTACGACGTACCAGGTTAATGTATTGCTCGTGTGAATACACTTTACGTTCATCAGTACGGTCTTCAACACCTTTGTAAAGACTACCAGAACTGTTTGGCATTTTGAATGGACTCCACAGCTGGGAAAAAATGTAGACAAAATATACAGTCCAACTCAAAACTGAGAATACAACGGCACACTGCAGATACTCGTACAGAGTACAGATACTCATTCATACTATCAATCGCTTTTCAAGAGACCTTCCAACTAGAAAATAAAGGCTTTTCACCTAGAAAATAAAATCACCCACGCAGGAAAACGATCCATCTTGGAAAATTTAAGATTGTTTATGAAGGAGTAGTTTACGTAGTAAAACGATGGATCCGGGCAATTTATAGGTCTAGAGATTTCACTGTACCACCATAAATGGCGCCACAATGAATTAAAAATGACGTAATTCTACCAACTAGGAAAACGCAGCGCAGCCCTATGCATCGTAAGATAGCAAGATATCTGTACGATTGTAAGCATTTGTATCACCTGTGTGCCGTACACAAAATTCTTTATACACATAACTATTATTAAAGTATATATCAAACAAATGAACAAGAAGTAAGAATTTATAAAAGAATGGAAGAAATACCTACAATACCTATGCCTACACCAAAAATGAATTTGAAAAAATTTACGAGCTAAAAAATCTAAAACTGTAAGCTATTGTCTCTCCGCATATAACCTAGCTATTGGTGGGGTAGTGAAACATGCGAGGGTTTAGATATACTAGGATTTAGATATATCTGAAAAAAGGAAATAAAAGTTTTCCTTGAATACAAAGAGACAAATATAAATAACACACACGACAAACAGCCTACTCACCTTTATTAATTTTTCGACTCCAGATGAAGCAATTACACCCTTTGTAGGATCGAAACGCACTTGATTGACTATTGACCTGTGACCTTCTAATACCATGTGTGCTGATCTAATCCACTGACCTATTATAGACACAAGCATTAATTATTAAACTTCAAGTTGGCAAACTTTCGCATAATATTGTGCAGTACTTGATGACATCTACTTGATGACATCAGTATCTACGATGACAGGTATGTGAGAAAAATGTTTAAAGCAATGAGAAAAATATTGACACTTTTTTTAAAATTACTACAAGTAAAAATGCTGTTGCTTATTATACACGTAGATGGATTAGAGAGAGAAGAAATACACATATAATAAAACACCATTGACTGACTTGGCACTATTTTGTTTTATGAAATTTAAAATAATAAATTCATCAAAAATATATTCCTACTATTTACCGATGTGGAATCGATGTAAAGACCATGATTATCGATCATAAAAATAACATCGAACGCCAATCCTAGTAAATATCCTCTTTTATAAGCCAGGTGCATTTGTTCATTTCCAGCCTAATAAATACCAGCGGGTTAGGACAGCAAACTACTAGCTTCACCGGGGGTTTGGTCGTTTCTTAGTAGGCCTGTGCGATTTGTTTAAAGAATAATTCCAATACCGGATGCTAAACAATATCAGTTGATAAAAACAAAATATTCCTGACCCTTAACATCTATTCAAAACCATTTATATAAAATTTTAAAGGTAGGAAAAAAGAAGCCAGGCATGGGAATCGAACCCTGCCCGCCAGCACGCAAGCCAGACGTCTTACCGCCTGATCTAACAAGACACATCGAGTTAGTACTGGTTATGAGAATATCTGAACAATATCGTTTTGAGAGCACTGTTGACTTCCTGTCCTGACCCGCTCGTGTAAATATCCCCTTTTAAAAGCCTATCACATTTGTTTATTTCCAGCACATCTTGGATGCCAATATACACTGCATCTTAGATGGAAATATTTGAGATAGATAGAAGGCATGAGTCCCCGCATGACGCATAGTTTCAGATTGTACACTAGGGCGAGCAGCGATCGGTAGGTTCAAGGTCAAGACTTGTGAAATTGAACTGTTTTGACAGGCTAGTGAGATCACCAGGCAGCCTCGGTACATTCCGAGTAGAACCTTGATGAATCGAAATTCAAGTAAATATTCGATTGTGATTTACAAAATTCAAATTTTATTAAAAATACTAATAATAAATTGATAATTAATTACTTCAATCTCTTTTTCCAAGACTGATTTAAGAGCAGAATGTTTGCGACTTGCGACACATACCATATATCACATGAGAAGTAATGAGAACCCTTTCAACAGTTTTACTCTACTAAAAGTAGGGCCCAAGACATAGTCCTATTTTTTCAATATATTTTCAAGAGTACATTTCCTAGTCTATGCTACAGCTGTACAGCTGCGCCATACATATGCGTAACCAGTACCACTTGTTAAACTCTCACACTCTCTCTCCCTACTTACAAACTTCCCTCTCTCCCTCTACCCTAAAGAAGGATCCAACTGGTTGATCGGGTGTTTCGAGTCGACATCATTTTTCAATAGGCAGTATATTTAGCCGACTCAAGAAAAAGGCAGCGAAATGCTTCCGGCAACATCAAACTCACCATGTTTATCCGACGTCGGTATTTTCCACATGTAGAGATTGAAATTGTCCGATCCCGATAGAACGTACTGGTCACAATCGCCAGCAAACGAACAACTTTTCATTGTGCAAGAGTTGTAGTAACCGGCATGATCGAACTGGCACAGGTGCGTCGGCGAGTCGGGAACGTAGATCACGGGAGGTAAACGACGACGCAGAGCAAGGATCTTGGTGCCGGCAGAGTTGAAGCGAACACTCATGCAACTTTGAAACGAGTTTGGACCACCAAAATGTACCACTATTCTGTAACGATGAAAGTAAAACGAAAATTACAATCATGTCAGGTTCAATGTTAACTTGGTAGTCTCAGATTGAAAACGTGTTTCTAAGCTATTAAGAACTCACGTTGTCAAGTTGTTAAATGTCACAATATTAATACTAACCGAGCTCTGTGGATTGAATATCCACTCTCAGGCTATATAATAAACCTTCTGTAATTCAAAATTGGTTCGGTAAACCCAAAATTACCCAATGGAATTATGAAAGTTTGAATTACAGCAAACTTTGAGTCATCATAGGCTAGTTTGAATTAATGAGAGTTTACTGTATAGGCCTACTCTACACGTAAAAGTAGAATCAATTTTCATATTGTACTACTGTAAACTGTTTTTTTCAGAATTAAGGAAATTCTCATTCAATTTTTAGCAGAACAAACAAACAAGGTAGAATTACCGGTACTTCAGTAAGGTTCACTCTAGTACATTTACTACCCGTAGAGCCAGTTATATGTCAACTGATAATAATTAGTGAATTAAATTACAAATAAGGCACTAAATAGAGCCAGTTTTACCATTCAATGATTAGTGGATTAAGCAATAATCAGCAAATTAACTTGTTGAATGTTATCATTCATCACCCTTGATTACATTTATTTTTGTACTTCAACTAATTTACCAATTAATACTTCATTATTAGTTGGTACAACTGAGTCTTGATAAGTTTTATTTTTTGATCCCTTCTATTCAGCTCCTTAGGTCTATAATATTGCATAACTAGGTCTACCCCGGTTTTACGAAACTGGATGAAGCAATAATGAGCGGATTAACTTGTCATCACCATGGCTGCATGTTATTTTTCTACCTTTGACTAATAGTTACGGTAGTGGATGAGTACTCGACTAAGATTCGTAAAACTGGGCCTTAGTAATATTTCCCTTGGATAAGTTTATACTCTGGTCCCCTGGAAATGTTCATGTTGAAAGGGTTTCAATGTATGGGTACCAGTACCCGGTACCAGAAAGTTTTAACATTTTCTGAGGAAAAGACTCACTTTTTAGGTGTTCGTATATCCCACAGCCCAACTCCTTCCTTCGAGTTGGCTGTTGTAATGACACGAGGTTCCACAGGGTTGAACATCACTGCATGAAATGCAGCATTATACTGTGCCAGACAAAAAGGTTCTGCAAGAATGAAAATATGAGTCAGTTACATCTCAATTACTATCATCAGCATCTAAAAATAATACAAAAAACGTTGAAATAATGATTCTTTCATCACACAAAAAATTCAAGAAATTAGGCCTAAGTAAGCCGAGTAGGCCAATTTCAGTCGACTTAATCAAGACATCTGAAGGGACATCGAATAGAAGAATCAACATCTTTTGTTAATAACTAGACCTATAGCAGACACTTCCGGGAATTTATTCATACATTCATTAGGCCTAATTGAACTAAAATCAAGACTTAAGTCAAACTAAATTAAAAATATCAATTTATGGAGGGTTTAGCAAGCTATTTAGGTACCAAACTAAACCTGCAATTAGGAACAAGAGAATTCGTTACCAGTATTTGGTGGTTCTCGTATATCGTAAATGAGAATTCTCCCATCATCGCAAGCACTCGCAAAAACGTTGTCATTCAGTGGATCAATTGAAATACCATACACAGGTTGTTCATGAAGGAAATTGTCTAGAGCAGTTCCCCTACAAGAAAATGATATTGATTAGACTTACATCACATATTCAACTCTGCAAGTATGGTGGGTGATTTGACTCTTAAAGTTATCTGGACATATTTGTTGGCGAGAGAAATTTCACTTTGAGCTTGTAAGCAGTGTTGGGCAAGTTTCTTAAATGAAGAAACTAGTTCTAATTCCCAAAAGCTAGTTACAATTACAGTTCCTCAGAAAAAAAAGGAACTTAAAAGTTCCCCAAAAAATGAAGTTCCTTTCACGTTCCTCAATGAAAGTTACAAACGCGGAGTGTTTTGTTTGATTTATAAGTTTTTTTTAATGTTTCAATATGTTACAAAAATAAAAGATTTCTACTGTTTCCTCCTCACGTTGAAACAGTACTCTATCATAGTCTAATCATATTATTCAATCATTATTGCTAAAACAGTCACGTGGACTAGCAAAGTCGAGATGGAATCATTCATTCAACCATCAAGTCAAATGAACTTGAGCTCACAAATTTAAATTACACTAAAAGATAAAAATCGATATGAATTTCGCATTTTTGACAATCTGAAAATAAAATTCCCCCAAAAATGTAGCCTTCAAGTCTGAAGAGTGACCTTTCACATATTTAGATTTTTCGTTTCAAAAAAAACAAATTCGAAAATATAGAATGATTATTGTACTCAAGATACCAACCATAATAGATCCCAAAAATATTCATCCATAACTAACCGAAGGTATATGCTCTGTTACGAGAGGCCTACCATAATTATTTATAAATTACAATACAGTGAAACCTCTTTGCATAGTTCCTGGATCCATTGTTTTCGTGGATGTATCATTCATTTTTTCTAACCCCACTCCCATAAAATTGATGTTAAATTTTCCTGGATGGATGGTTTCATTTTCCCGGTCCCTTGAAAACCGATGGATTGAGGTTTCACTATATATAGCATCATTAGTAATTGGCATCTGGACGACCAAAATGACTCGCTTAGGGATATACAAAAATTCTACAAAATGTGTTTTAAGTGCATGAAAAGGCTTTGTAGTCTACAAAACAAGTAGGCCCAATGTACTAAATTGACATTAAAATACAATAAAACTAAAAGTTTATAGGCCTACATAGGTCAAAGGAGGCCAAGGTCAAAAGGTGAACTTTGTTATTATGATAACAAACCTTTGAACATCATGAACAATGACTTGATCATCATTCCCACCCGAAAATATTTTGCTCAGTGTACTATCAAATCCCAAGCAGAATATATTTGAGCTATGCTGAGCTTGAAGGGCAGTGGGCTCACCTACACCTTGAATTGCTTTCTCCATATTCCAAATCAACACACGTCTGTCATCTCCTCCTATAGAATAAAAATAATGTACATAATTATTCAAAGTCTATCATTTGAAATTTTAATGTGCATTTTGCCGTAAATCTATTCAAAGCACTTCAGAATTCAAAACTACTACGATATGTCAATATCTAACAATTTCATGTCGAACACTATATTTAAAAAATAGAATATTCAATTAGTCACCTTTGTACAAATTCAATGCCTTTGGTAAGAGGAGAGTGAGGACTGATGTAGTGCATGATGTAGGAGGGAAGTCACTTGATTCAGTGGAAAATTACAAGTACTTGTATTTGATAGACGTCTAGGGTAGGAGAGTCAGATTGAGGGAATGGTAAAAAAGAGTATAAACACTAAACTTGCAATAAGCACTAAACTTTGTAATGAGGCAGCTTAGGGGGACAAGTATGGAGATAATGGAAAAAGCATATTTCTCGTTAGTGCGTCCCATGGTGGAATGCTAGTTCAGTTTGGGATCCTTATAGATTAGGTGAGATAAGGGATGTGGAAAGGGTGCAAAGGATTGCAGTTAGAAGGGTTACAGGTAGGGTTGGAAGGTGGAAATAGGGAGAATAAAAGGGGGAGCAGGGTAAGAATATTGGAGAGTCCATCTGAGATGCTCCGAGACTTGGGATGGCAGGAATTGGAAATACGGAGAAAGGAGAATCGGATATGTAATTTCTTCAGGGTAATGGAAGAAGGGGGCTGGGGGAGTTGAATAAGTTGATTGAAGGGAATGAGTCAGGGTATGGGTGTAGGCAGTCATGATAGAGCGGTAGTTATAAAGGAGGCTAGATTAGTTGTCGGTAAGTTCTCTTTCTTGAATAGGACAGGTAGGGATTGGAATGGGCTTAGTACAAGTATATATGTGAGGGGGATGAAATAGGGTTGAAGCTATTCCATCAGAACGTTAGGGAGGCGATAGGATGGGATAGACAGGGAACTTGCCACAGCGCATTTATGTACAACCGTAGAGTTTCAATAATAAAATAATAATAATAATAATAATAATAGGCCTAATAATAATAAAAACAGAAAAAAACTCTATCTACAGAAAAAGGTAAGGCCTATTTAACCATCATTGCCTTAAAGTATAGGACCTGCCTACTGCAATTTTATGCAAATCCTCCTCATTGCTATTTCTAGTGAGTATAAATTCTCCCAACATAGACAATCATGATTCATGAATGGAATTGGAGTCGACATAAGTCATAGCCTACTAATGATATAATATAGAAAACTGGGCCTACATAAGCCTAGGTCTATAACTAGCCTAGTCATTCATTATTACATACCTTACAATAAAGTATATAGACCTAGCAATGGCACTAGGCCCTATATGCCTAGGCCTATGCTGGGCCCATATAGTACTGTGATATAGAATATTGAGCTTTTGAAAACCTAGCTTGACCTGGTTTGCCATTGGCAGTCATAGCACTGTCAAGGAAATATTGAACATATTATCAATAATAATTAACAGTCGAACATTCATTGACAATAATAATTACCAGATGCCAAAAACTCGCCCTTGTTGGAAAACTCGATGGCGTTTACACAGCCATAGTGTGCAATGAGATCCTTCTTGTACAAATTTCTTGCAATATTCAATCTCTCTCTAATAAGTTCATCTTGTTTATTAATATATAATCGGCCGTCATACTGCCGTTCGGTTATGTATCTCAAAGGATTGGAAGGTAGAAGCCCGGCCATGGCTGAACTTCAAGTACTTAATCCGACTTTCCAATTATTACTGCCTCGACGTTTTCTCAAGATGAAAATGAAACCATTCCTTGATACGAATGTGATCAAAATATCAGCTGGCTTCTGGCTACGACTGCAAGAACGTATTGTGATTGGCTAGAACATGAAGTACACAGCCTTCTACTGACAACATTTGACAGCGCCCACTTCAAATTTCTACTGTCAAAAACCCACAGGTGCGATGTTGATTTTCTGTGGTGTTTTCATCCAATGGTTTTCATCTGAGTTGAAAAATGAGTGTTGTGTGTTCTTCTTACAACGGTTGGATTATTTCTCATGAATTGTACATTGAAAATGTCTATCAGCTCACCCTTCATGAGTCGTCTTTTCATAAAATTAGATACGCCTCGGAACTTTTCAAAATAATCACGCCTTTCAAAGGCGAACATAACCCACAAAAATTACTGGAAACACTATGTGACACTTCGGATTTCTTTCAACCTCACTTTCAAATGTCGAGAAAAAGGAAAAAGGTTAATGCTTCAGAAGAAATAACTGGACCTAGTTACACAGATTCGGAGCGAGAAGAAGTATGTTTGTACTAGAGCTCTCTAGTTTGTACCAGTGTCATTTCTTGTAATAGGCTAGTTGCCTAGCTCAACTCTGGAAGAAATACGTTTACTTTTTAGTTTTTCAGTCAGTTTTACCATTCAATGGTTTTACCACTTACTACATAAATGGTTTTACTGGTCTACCTTATTGCCAGAACAATATTTATAATTATGTTCATTGCTCGAGTAGGCCGTATGTATAATATAGTGTTCTTGCATGAATAGATGTGAAATCATAACTGATTTGTAAATTATAATAGTCTGACCCAATAAATTATAAATAATGGTTACTTACTAGAGTGAGTGAGCATTGGCATGAGTGAGAGTGATGATTGAAGTGAAGACATCCGTATCATTTTCAACAGGAAGAAATCATTTCTAGGCCTACAGGTCAGACAATTACGAATGGACTTGAAACTTCTGCTGAACATTGGTTTTCATTTGTTATTTTAGTGGTGCTTAACACCTCCAGAACAGCTAGGTTTTATGAAGATATAAATGAGCAGGTGGTAAAGTAACTGTGAAATGATACCTTATGCATGCAGGATCCGATTAAAATGAAATTGTAATAGAATGTTAGGCCGGCTTTAATAATAATAATAATAATAATAAGTCTTTATTAGCAATGTTTGCTATGTTACATAAAATACCATACATTTGGCTCTTACATATAAAATACAACTCTTATTATGCTAATAATTGAATTTTGTGTATCCATTTTTAATACTAAGTTTAAGTTTAGATTTGAATTCTCCTACTGACTTTGCTTCTATTACATTGATTGGTAAGAGATTAGGCCTGTTAGGCCTGTTATTGTTCCATTACACTATCATTAAGTACACTATGTTTCTACTATAATTTTCAAAGAAGCATTTTTAGTGTTTCTAAGAAAAATATATATTATGTTGTAAAATGACCAATAAGAGTTTTAATAATAAATAATAGTAAATATAGACCTAGTGGAGTAATAATTCTATGACGATCATAGAATTTAAGCCTTATCGTTTTCACCTGATGTAACGGTGATGCAACGGTTTATGGGAATATCACAGTTAGCAAATAATTGAACTTATTAAGAAATATGTGTAGGCCTAGAATGTTTGGTAGAAATTCAATCCCTACTTCCTTCCTGATGTTTTATGGGAAGTACTAAAAATAATTGAAATTCAAACACTAAAGCAAGAATTATGTCCTGGTAAATTTGGGGGGTATTTTCTCCTTGAAAAGTTTCTTCAAATAATGTCTTTCATCATTGTCATGCTTAAAAATACTTGTTCGGATATTTTGAAAACTCATTGTTCCACCTGCTCATTGCACTCATGCCAAATGATACTATCGATACGTTATTGAACTTGATTTATTTTAATCTTATTATTATCCACCGATTTCGTACCGTTTTTGGGTTATTATTATATGATACTTTTTCAACTTATCCTAGCTCATTTTGTGTCTTTTATTGTTTTGTCACGTAGTGACGATGTCCCATGTTTTTACTGGCTCAGTCAGAAGTAAGCCATAGGTTTGAGTCTCACATAAGGCACTAGTTTTTCTCATTGGTGTTGGAAATTCTTTCATGCCCATGACACTGATTGAAGGAATCATGTGAACAGAAAAGAGGGACGTATTAAAAAATTACGGGATACCTAGTTTGGATTATCGAAAACATCGTTACCGGTAGGCCTATCCTATATACTTAATGCCAGTATTGTAAAAACTGAATCGATTATCTTATCATTTGAAAAAATACTGTTTGTAATCGATATTTAGGCCTGTCGATTATTGTTTGCAACTCAATTTTAGCTATAGTCATCATTTAAGCTTGAAAACAATGTACATTCTCTTTATTCCAGGTGTTGCATCTTCAAAAGTTATACCTCTGTCTCATAGAAGATGCTAACAAAGTAGGTTACTTCTCCAGATTTATTTCATCCGTGGAAAAAGAAAGTGGCAATGAAGATGCAAGAAAGATATCTTCTTCGCTTTATCTTGAATCGTCAAAACACTCCAAAATGAATTTTCACGGGGCAAATAATACCAATACATCACTGATGTCGTTTAATAATAATGAACAATACATTTTTCCGCCACATAGTGAATTTTTCTGCTATGATATCAAAGAGTTAGAAAATAAATTGAACCATAAGAGAAACACGTATGATCTGATACTTCTCGATCCACCATGGTGGAATAAATATATAAGACGTAAAAAATCAAAGTGTACTGATGAGTCATATCAAATGATGTACAATGAAGATATTGCAAAAATACCAGTTAGTACATTGTTAGCACCGGGAGCATTAGTTGCAGTTTGGTGCACCAATTCTCCTAGTCATATCAACGCTTTACAGAACGAGATATTTCCTGCCTGGGGGATTGAATATATTGGTACATGGTACTGGCTTAAGGTAACAAAAAAGTGATGCTACATAATGACATGTATGTATTATTTCACTAACAAGTTTCATATATTTTATTTATATTTCAATAGATAACACAGAGTGGTGAACCAGTTTGTCCATTCACAAATCCCCGTGGAAAGCAACCATACGAGCGGATCATGTTCGGACATTGTAGAACTACAAATGAAACAAAGCTACTACCTGAAAATGGCAAGATGATTCTAAGTGTTCCCAGTGCCATCCACTCACAAAAGCCACCACTTGCAGGTTTGTAAACTGCCGCAAATATGTATTCTCTACATACCTGTTTACACCATATTGTGATCAATCACGGATAACAAGGTTCACTTCCAATTAATAGAGGTTCACTTCTAATAGCTTGTGTCCTTTATGTTGAATGTAGTTCAAATTTTTGGTCTGAATAATGACCCCACTAAAATTGGTTTTGGGAGATTACAGTATTGAAGAATAAAAATGTCAAATTGTTGATTAGGTCCATAATTATATTTGACCTTACTACTGTAGTAAGAATTTAGTATGGTACCTTCTTAGCCACTTTAAATTTTACTTTGAAGTCTGTAGAATTTCACTGGCTGTTGAGTGGTGTGTACTTACCACATATTTTAGATTTTAGATTCAGCGTATATGTATATATATGTATGCGTGTGTGTGTGATGACGGAGATTCTCGTATCTGATATTACATGGCAAAATTAGTTCTGCAATTGTGCCACGCTATTTATACTTAACGGAAAACGACAATTTCATCCGGAACGGCGGTCAGCAATCAAATCGAAATAAATCTTCCATCCTTAGATATTATACATAGTATTAGCACTTGGCAGTAAAAGTATTTCTTATAACTGCGAAGTAAACGTAAGGGAAGTGACACAGCTTGAGCACCACTGTCACTATACTTTGGCAAGAGGCATTATAATTTAATATGTTTTCTCATTCTATAGGCCTACACTGTTTCTACAGATTACACAGATTCTTTCAACTCTCATGTATAAAAGTTCAGTATAGAGTAATTTATTGGTATTTAATATTTGTACATATATATTTTAAAAATCATTGTGTTGACCCATGGAAATAATTATCTTAATCATTATTGATCAATAAATATGTTGAAAAAAATGAGCTATTAAGAAACCTAGTAAGAAAAGCGAGAGGTAGGCCTATAGCCAATTAAATGTTGAAACAATTAAAATGAGCTGCAAATAAAACAGGAAGGCAGTCACATGAATGTTTCAAACTCAAAGTGTGTATATATATATATATAGGGGTATATATAGTTTTCTATTACATTTCCTATAAATATATCTATATATCTCATTCAATGTCTCGTAGTCATATGTTGCGTTTTCCTAGTGTATTTCTTTTCTAATTGCTTTTATGCTATTACTAACTTCAACATTATCTAATGGATCCTATTGATGTTTTGATACTGGCCTCATCTCTGCCTTATTATACATTTACAGAAGTGCTGTCAGCTTATCTCCCAGCACACCCAAAGTGCCTCGAGTTATTTGCAAGATACCTGTTGCCAAGATGGACAAGTTGGGGAAATGAGGTCCTCAAACTCCAACATATGTCTCTGTTCAAGAAACAACCTGTAATAGAAAAAAGGGACACAATTCATGACGATCTAATACCAACATAATGCAGTACAAGCATGGAAACTTGTAAGTGTTTGACTAAACCGTGAAACCTTTTTAACTACTATTTCACGACAAAGATATTGCTACTGGTACTTGATTATGTAGCCAGTTTTAGCTATACTATTTGTTGGTGGTGCCAAATGGCGATAATTAGCAAGTACTGGTACTTGCATCAAATTGTACAAACTGGTATAAGCTGTTTCAAGTTACTGGTATTTACCTCAATGTCCATTAGATACACCATTAGTCTTCATGATCACGGCTGTTGCAATGCCATTTGTTTTATTTTGGATGTGGGTTTTGTCCACGCCATTTAACTCCACGCTGTCGACAATATATCCTTCTGGATTCATAGTTTGCCATCTCCAAAAGTCTTTGCCTGAAATTTAAATTCTAAATTAGTTTTGTAATATCAAGTAACAAGTGTATTAAAATGTCATTTATATTATATAGCCTGTAAGATTATTTTCATTGTTGAACTAATCAATTGTCAAGTTAGAAATAAGGTTATAATAGTATTAATTTTATCTAAAGTGATAAAATCTTTTCTGCCAACTTTTTTGAAGTGAAGAAAGAGAAAGAGTGATTCCATTATTCATAAGATGAGAAGAGTAGACACATAGTTACGTTATACGCTTAAACTGCAGTCACATTGAAAATAATTCACCCGCACATACACATTTGTTCCAAAGTGAATTTTGCCTTCCACCCGAGCTCGTTTTCAGCGAGGGTAGTGTTTGCGTACATTGACACGATATCACCATCACGACGTGCTAATACCTCGAAAGCAATGCTTGTTCCTGTTACAGCTTCAAAAGCTTTCAAAAGTTGAAGCACAGAAACTCCTTTCCCTGTTCCCAAGTTGTAAGTCTGGAAATAATGAAAAAAAATGTGTAGGAGGGGGTACTTTTATACTAATTGAATACGTACACATTGTTTGTACAGAGTATTTCGGTGTCCAGTCGAGATCCTTCAGTGCCTTACTTCCGTCACAGACTAGACTGTCAACATCACCAACTCTTCGGGCACCCATCTCGTAAGGGATGCTCTGGCCCGTTACAGATTCAAACTCATTGATGAGTTGTTTTACAGATAAACCTGTACCCAAGCCCAGATTATATACCTATTTAGAGAATTGTTATTATTAGTGATGTATAAATAGATCTGTATTAAATAGTGGCCATATTCCTTACTGTCATCTAGTAAAGTGCTCATCTTTGTTCTATCATTGGTACTGGCAATTTTTGTGTCCCTAACCATTCCATTGATCATTCCAAAATGCATGCAGGAAATATTTGATTAAAATAATGTGAGTAGTAAGGTTCAATTACCAAGTTATATACATTGACAAACATCTGTATTTTAACCTCAACTAGAAACAAATAGTGTCGTGTTGGCCAACAATATACCAGCATGCTATCATTAATAATTGAATTTACAAACTACAAACTAACAAAAAGTTACATTTTACTAGTTAAGAAAAACCCTCTGTAAAAGTGTTGTCATGATGTAAGTAGAAGCCTGTGTCAGTACTTTAGTTTTTGTGTAACTAGAGAATTATGTACAGGGATATATTTTACAAAAACAGCTATATAGCAGGGACGGCCTCATTCCTGTGCGTTCACAGTCTTAGTCACATCACATCTTGAATGTCCTATTATAAATATATATGAGAGTGTAATTGATGGCATAGTATTTTGTAGAGTATTTTCATTAAATATAATATTCCATCACTTGGATATTGCTGTCCCAAATATTCGTGAATAGGAAATTCAAAATATGGCAGTGTGATCATTTACGACAGTCACAACATTCAAGAATAAGACTGCTGCTCAGTAATAATTAGTTATAGTTATTACTAAAAATAACATCTTGCTCATTCAGCCAATGCTCTGCCACCGCCTTAGAAACTGAAGTAAGGTTTAGCATGGGTAAGAGGCAATAATATTATTATAAGATAATAATATTATTATAAGATTTTTTGGTAAATATAACTAATCGATCATGCTTCCTAGGATTTCCAGCGATCACAGGATTCCTATAAATCCTCGTAAGGGGATTTATGCCTCCTATCCCAATAACAGCATACAAGTGGTCAATTGATAATTCACCAAAGTATTAAATTATTATTACATAAAATGAAATCTCACCTTCAGTCTCAGGTGTTCCTTCTTCAGCTTGTTGAGAGCAGCTACGTGCCCCGATGCAAGATCCATAACATGGATGTAGTCTCGAACACCTAAAATATGCTTATTCAATAAATACAGTGAGTAGATCTATATTGTAGAACTGTCTATCTGGAAATTTCAACAATATGTTTCAATCAAAATGTTCAACATTTCGATAATGTAGTGCTTCTTTCCAGTTGTTATTAAAATATAATTGATGAACAGTATTGCATTATTAGATAACAGCAAGGATTTCGTGTTTTCTTTGTTTGTTCGCTCTGCGTAGGTCGCACAGTTTGCCTGAGCAACACGAAACGTTTTCTGGATACATGTGGACTCATCCAACTTAGAACTGTACAGTTATTAGTTTTGAGGCCAAATCAGTATGAACACTTTTGAGAAACACAATCTCACAGATTTCACAGATTTGATTTTCGAGAAAAATAAATGAAATTAAGCCAAAGAGAAAAAAAAATCTTCCGAAAATACAAATTTTTATTGAACGTGAATACAAATAAGTATGATACATTTTATTACGACTTTTTACGAATTTGTACTGTTTTGAAGAAAATTATTATTGAACAAATTTTTGTCAAATAGTTGGAAATAGTAGCTGGTTATTCTTAATTCAGTATCTTGCAAGTGGTGATTCACGGCTTTGTAGACTTGATAGTTTCAACTAAGATTGCTCATCTTACAACGCAGATACTGTTTGCCTTGTGTAGATCTACCCAAGAATACTTATTTAGAGAAATAATATTCTCTACCTCTGTTGATAAAAATCATGTTATAATTTTGCAACCTGTAGCTGCCTAATCTCCTATTTATCTATGTATAGTGCTGCCATGCTACACATTTTATATATTATGTATCAATATGAAAATATGAATAAACTATCTATTAAAATAAATAATTTGAAAGCTTCTACTACTTATACCCACACAAGTGAATCTGCTCATAGCAGTTCATTCCCAAACAATCCACAGTTGAAACTTTTGTGTGTTCAGAGGTCTGTACAGTGTAAAACATTTGAGCAAAACAAACTAACCTGTGCCATCGAGTGTATTATAATCACCGCCATAAATCGTAAGACTCGACTTATTGCCGATTGCAACTTGAGCCATATAAGGCATAAGATTGGTGAACGCTTTAGTCGGATCTTCACCAATTAAGCCAGACGGATGAGCTCCAACAGGGTTAAAGTAGCGTAAAGAGATTATATTCCAGTTCTGCAAAAAGTTGTGATAAAGGATGATATTTTATATGATATTATATAATTTTGTAAAAATTTACTTTCATGCTCTCCTTAGAGAGTTCTACTAATATTAAAATGTAAATAATAGACCCTTTTAAAAGATGAAAGAGCATCTAGCAGCAACTTTTGAAGTAGAGCAAGATGTTGGTACGCACATTTGGAACTTTAATTGCTACCAATGCTATTTAGCTTGTATGTTATTGGTTATTGCGCATAATAAGCCTATGAGATATGAGACATATAAGCCAGTTAAGCACATCCTGAGCACCTAATAACACCCAATAAGTACCATCTAACATAATACCCTCTGATTCAAAAATGTAATTCCCTTACTCACTAAAATCAGTTCCTGCATACCTGATAACATCGGTAAGTAAAGTTCAGTGGTTGAACAACTGATCACTGCTATGGAAAAGACAGCAACTTAGTCTCATCAAAGTAAAAAATCTTACATTTGGGCCGTCATACAAGTTTGGTCTGAACCACTTTTTTCCCCAGTCCAAACCTACATGGTAGTTAGAGTTACCTTTTCGGCTGCAGATATGTCACGCAACATCTCTTCTATGAAATATTTTGTCCGTCCATAGACATTAGTCACATTGCCAGTGGGATGGTCCTCGGTTATCGGTAGTGTTTCAGGATTACCATAGACTGTGCAAGAACTCGAGAACACAAGTTGATTACATCCGTGGGACTTCATGACCTAACAAACACATGTAATAGTCCGTAATTATTCATGCACACCAATTCTTGTAAATTTATTATCTCTTTGAAAATGAGTTATCAACTTATTCTGATACACAACAACATGAGAAACAAAATGTATTATAAAATATATTTGAATAGGGTAATGTTATAATTCTTATTGTACCTGTATTGTGCCATGTTTACTGTAAAATGTAAACTAATCATTACCGATATCATCAAGTTGAGACTGTTTTTTGTAAGTTATTTCATTACGTAATGTACAGTGTACATTTATGTTTCATATTATTCTTTGTTTACTTCTATAATTTGTCATATGAAGTCAAGTGGACAAGTGGTCAGCTGACTAAATCTCGCCTTTTTTACTGACCTGACTTTGTTATATATGATAAATAAATCTATATTGTCAATTCTATTTATAAATGAGTTGTAATAACATTCCATTAGTTCTAATCCCTCGAACAATAGATTAAGCACAATGGGAAGTCAAAGGTAACCAACAGTTGTTTCAATCAGAGTGGATCATTTTTGAGGTACCTGTAACTTCAACATTGATTTGTCCACATTGACATAACATCACAGTTTAGAGAGAAACAGTGAGGTCACTCCTATACCTCCTCGATGGAATTACTTGCTGTAAATGTAGAATAAGTTTCAACTATCTAGCGACTTGATCTGTGCTTTGACAACAATAGCATAAGCTAACATGATTACGCAGTCGGCAGTCGTATTGAAACAACCGCCAATATTTGATCGCTTAACAATTGTTTACATCTACAGACGCATGCAGTTGCTGGAGGCAACACCGAATGCGTGCAAAACTACGTTTGTTTCGATGCATGAACACCAGGAGCGACTTGACGTGCAGTCAAATTTTGTTGCCACGGCTATTGAAGTGACGCGATTTATAAATATACTGTGATAACATAGCTTCTTGGTGATTCCTGCATTTACGTATTTTCTTTTTTATATAAAAAGACAGTCACGTTGCAGGCCAGTGGGCTATACAATTTGTACAATATAATATTATTTTTCTGGTATCATTATTTTGCATTAAATTGGATTGTACATACCTCAAGTAAGTTGATGGTACCGATGAGATTGTTCTTGTAATATAGAAGAGGCACTTGCATAGACTCCCCAACTGCTTTCATGGCGGCGAAGTGAATAACGTAATCAATCTTATGCTAGAAATACAATGAAAAATACCTGGTTTGGTCATGCTACTTCGTTTAGGATTTAATCATGTGTTACATTTACATTTTTCAATTTTTTCTCACTTACTCCATAGTAAGTGTATATCAACTTTTTGAAAGTGGTATGTGTTGACTTACCTCACTAAAAATCTTGTCGAGTCGCGTTTTATCCAGGAGATCACACTGATAAAATGTGACATGTTTTCCTGTAATTTCTTCTACTCTCTTTAAACTGGGAGCTGCACCACCTTTATTGCGAGAATTAGTGAAGTTGTCGACTGCAATTACATCATAGCCAGCTTCCAACAACTCGACAATGCAGTGACTACCAATGTAGCCAGCACCTCCTGTCACAAAGACTGAGTTCATAGCTGACATTGTAAGAACCTGTGAACTACATTCAGATTTATTAATATTATAATTTATAACAAATATGTTTTTAGTATTAGATTTGAACTAAGCTGTTCAACTTATGTACTACTAGAGTAATCTGAATAAATCTGCATTCGTTTGATACCATTTACAAAATGAGTGAATTGTGAATTAAGCAGAAAAACATTCATTCCCCTTTAATGATCTACACATCAACTTTTATACTAAATGGGAATAACGTCCTAAATTGTGCGAGTAAGGTGCTTCACTTAGCTTACTTTAGGTTATAGCTTCTGTTGAGTCACTGCCTTCTCCCCCCCCCCCCCCCCCCCCCACATACACACATTTTTAATGTGCATTTTTTTATGAAGTAATCAAAATGCACTTGCTTTGTGCTGAAATGTGCTGCAAAAAAATCGATTTGTACCCCTCCCCCCCTCCCTCCCCCCACATTTGAAATGCATACGTGTAATGAGGTTGCTGAAGTGTGCTGTAGAAAAAATCGTTTTGTGCTGCTAACTTTTTTAATTATTCCATATCCAATGTGGTGGGAACAGGAGGGGGGGGGCGCAAGCTAATGGTCAGCTGCCCACATTAGAAATATACACTTTCTCCACTGAATATGGAATAACAAATAAACTATAGTTGCACGAAACGATTTCTCAAGAGCACATTCAAAAAACCTCATAAAAATGTATATTTGTCATGTGGTGAGGCTGCATGGCATTAACTATTGCCCCCTCCCCACTCAGTAAATGTGGAATAACTATAAAACGGTGGCCGCACAAAACGATTTCTTTACGGCACATTTCAGCATAAAACGATAACATTTCAAAAAAGTCATTAAAAACATACATTTCAAATGTGGGGGGGGGGGCTACCAATAACTTCCCCTCCCCCACGTTGAAATAACTAAATTATTATAGCAGTACAAAACGATTTCTTGGCACATTTCAGCACAAAACGAGCATATTTCAAAAACTCCATGAAAGCATACATTTCAAATTTGGGGGCTGATCATTAATTTGGCCACCCCAGTCCCCATATTAAACGTGAAATAACCGAAAAATGATTTTTACAGCATAAAACGAGCATATTACAGCTCCATCATAAAAAGTATGTACTTCAAATGCGTGGGGGGATGGCCATTTTCTTGGCATGAAATTGGAAATTGAAAAATACACATTCCAAATGTGGGGGAGCCAAGTTAATTCACATTTTGATCTCATAGATAGCAGATAACCCCATCTGTTATTTGTATTCTTTATAGATACTGGATGGTCAAAATAATTCAAAATCAAATCTATATGTGTGATGTGCATATTATAAATGTGTATGTATTAACACATTGTTCAACTAATTTATTTACCTCAATTTCTAGGTTCTAGTTAAATACGTAAACATCTAGCCTGAACGTTACATGGAGATATTGGGGTGTGGGCATTGACACTGATATGCTATGTGAATGACCTTTTACGAGTTGCGCACATTCCTTCGCCAAGGGTTAATAAACTCTTACGAAAAATTCACGTAAAAATCAAAATATAACGTAAGTTTGAAATCTACTGTGAAAATTATGCAACTACAGACAGTGTTATGTGCAATATGTAACAATTAATGAATTACAAGTTTATATTGGATTTTTTATGTTGCCTTCCTGAAGGTCGTAGCACATTGGAAACAGGTTTTGGAGAAATTAAAACCGAACAGTTCATGTTTTTGAATAGGTTATATAACAGCAAGCTAATGCTAATTGCATCTTTTCTCAATATTACGTTGAGAAGCAGTTTGTTTCATTATTAGTCAATTACTATAAATTATATTATTATAGACTTTCCGGATAACCGATTCCTCCAATAGATGCAATGCCTAAATTACAAATTTTTGTTGCCTCGTAATCTTACTAACTTTCATAGGAACTCAACAATGACGTATGATTATTGGATTTGAATTTGATTCTCAAGAGCTGAAACTAAACTGAGTTCATTGAGTTTGGGTTTCTCGACTTGTTCGATATTATTCCATAAAAGTTTTAGAATCAAGGCCGCTAGACGAATGTAGGAAAAATGCCAATGTTTCTGCTATTTAGGTTTAGAGATGCATTTTTCAAAGTGTTAACAGGTCAACAGGTGTGTATTCCCCGGTGTAATTTTTAGTTATTCACAAATATGGGCATAATACTTCTTCAAAATAATTGAACAGTATAGGCCTATGTAGAATTTATATTCAAATGAATAATGTATAGTTCCACGAAAAGGAAGCGACTACTAGAGATAATAAATAAAACTGCAATACGTCAGATGAAGGCGCGAACCACCCGTGCGCTAGTGGTGGAGGATCGAGAGACAGTCGATTGGAGCCATCATCCCACGTATAGTAAAATATACACAGCAAACTCTAGGATAATGCCGGGATGGTTCCTACAATGAGTCGGCCATGACCGCTTCCTTCCTACTATCCTTCCCATTACGCAAGAACCTTCGTCTCATCATCCCATCATCTCATTAATCATCCATCCGACGCCATTAGATCTGCGCTATCATAACAGTGCGTCGTTATAAACCCAACATATATATATATATAAAAAAAGTTTTAAAATC
This sequence comes from Brachyptera putata, assembly GCA_907164805.1. Taxonomy (NCBI): domain Eukaryota; kingdom Metazoa; phylum Arthropoda; class Insecta; order Plecoptera; family Taeniopterygidae; genus Brachyptera; species Brachyptera putata. The sequence continues at coordinate 30,465,152 of OU015462.1, forward strand.
ACTACAATTTTTCAATAGTTTGTAATTTGAGATGAGAATTTGCAGAGACGATTGTCAGTCTCTCTAAGAACTATAAACCACTTAGCAATATCAGTCTGAGTTGCCGATATTTCTACAGCCCACGTCACTGGGTACTAGAGGAAGTAAAAGAAAATAAATATGTTTGCGTAGTTGTTCGAATATATATACCTATCAACTGAATTAGCTAACATTTTGATGAAGTAAATTAAACACCCTCTTCAATATAAAATGTCGAAATACAAATATAGAGACGTATTTTCTTTTTTATTAATTAAACGATCAAATATCGAGATATTCAGGATGTAATAGTCATATCATAAAAGAAACGCCTCGATCGGGACATGACTATTATTACATGATTATTACATCGTAAATATATACATAAGTATATAAATGCACATTTTTTGTATATTTATTTGTTTTTCATATGAGTATATATCAAATATACACCAATGTATACACGCACTCGACAAGATGATTATAAAACCCTCTTGTCATAACCGATTGAAATTGTCCATAAAAGTTATGTTTAGAAAACTAAACTAAAACTAAAATCGGAGAGTAGTCTGAGTTTTGGTGCTACCATTAAAAAAATGGCAAGAAAAAAAAATATATATATATATATATATATATATATATATATATATATATATATATATATATATATATATATATATATATATTCACATATAACTTACTGTCGTTCTATGTACTCTGTGTAAATGTAACTGAAATCTAGATTGCTAATGCTAGTGAAACGCTAAATAAAACTTGAAGATGTATACTCAAAACTTGGTACTTCTCGGTTAGATGTGATGCTTGCACAAGCTAATAATGAGACGATGGTAATTCGCTATTACCGTCGTTATTCTTCCCAATTCGCATAATAACGGTTTATTCACTTGAATGCATTACAAATATACGATTTACAAAATGTTTTATTAAATAATTTCCGCATTTGACATTAAAGTGACCAACAATCATTACGATTCTAGAAATTTTAGTTTATGTTTTTTAATTCAATGTTTATGTTTACTTATTTGACTTCCTCTTCATGTATGCGACTGAGATTTGCTATTGAGGCATTGCTATACTTAATTCTAGAATGGATATCTATTACATTCACTTACCTTTAATGACTATTGCAATAGAAAGACACGTTTTCTTCTACGTACTGTTGATGCTCTGCGAATGTTGTATATTGACACTACTTTAAAGAGAATGAAGGACGATCCGATGCCACCACCAGAATGCCACGGTGTTGTCTTCTGTCGGCTGATGACCACTGGCTTGCTTGTATTGTCGAGAAATGAAGGAGCGAATATCACGCGCGTTAGGGATGTGAGATAGGGGAGACGGTCGATCAGAGTCGACTCTTTTGAAGGATACAAGACTATTCTCCTATATCCCTCATCCCCCCCCCCCCTCCCTCAACAAACTCACGGACAGTAGGATATGCTCATGACATTTACATCATGATGATGCCTTCCATTCTCCATTCCAATAATACTGCCTCTGATGTCTGCATTGTATTCGTCCAGCCAGTGGCGGATCTTCAGGTTCTATTATGGACAAGATGCAAATTCAAGTTAAAATTCAAGTAGATTAGTAGTGGCTGTGGTAGATTAATTTTTTGCAAAAGGTTTGTTATTTATTTAAATAATACATGCATGATAATAATATAACACCACGAAACCACAGTGTGGTTCGACTGTAGGACTATCTCCGTAATATTTGTACAAATCAAGGATCAACGCAATACACAAAAATACATTAAAAATTGTAATGTTGATAAACTTGAACTAAACCTTTGGTTTTGATTGATTTTCTGTAGCATACACCTAGAATATGTATTTCAATATTTTAACATAATATATTGATAATCCAATGATTAATTAATTAATTAATAAACACTATATTGATATACTTGGAATAAAAGCAATTACTTGGGAATTTTCTTCAGTATACTTCCAGAACATGTATTTACAGTTTATTTTTAAAAAATGTGGGAATGATTACTCTCACGATGGTAATGAAGCAAATAATACATTAACATTCTAAAACTATGATTATTATTTCTCAGTAGACCTACTTCCCGATCTGCATTGATCGCGATTCCATTCCCGCTTCCTTCTCTGGATCAAACCATACTTCCCCACTTCTTCTGTCCACTCTTTCCGCTTCCATTCTTTCGCCTCGCTCTCTACATTTTGTGATGCTATTCCAATTCTATTCCTTAGATTTCCTCCCATCATTTAATTCATTCGTGTCTCGAACAAAACTCCACCTTCTTATTGATTGTATTGACTTTTGCCAAAATTGCCCATCCGATTTCCTCAATCATTTTTCTAACACCTTTTAACCACATCCTTTTCGTTCCTGCATATGGTTCCTGATTATCCTTCAATAACATTCTTCTACCAATCCTTTTAGACGGTCTCCACAGCCTTTATTGATCCAATTTGATCCTACAAGCCTACTCAAGCATTGACCGAATCAGAGCCTTTTTTATTTGCATTACTGTCCCTTTCAACCGTCACGTATTGATATATTATTCATTATTTATTTTAATTACTTTGTAGTAAATAGAAGTATTGGTGACAAACACTGGCGTCGGAACCGGGGGGGGCAGGGGGGGCAATGCCCCCCCCAACTTTCGACCAGGGGGGGGCAAGGGGGGGCAAGAAAAAGGTCTTGCAAAAAAATTGAAAACACGAGAAATAGAAAAGACGAAAAAAAGAAGGAAGAGAGAAGGAAAGAAAGAAAAAAAAGAAAGAAAGAGTAGGAAGGAAAGATGTAGACCTATTTAGATAGATAAAATCGTACATAGATTCATATTTCACATTGCATAGAAAATCAAATATCAGATGGGCACCTTCAGTTTTAGGAGAAAATTGATATTTGCATCTAAATCTCATCTGGAACACGTTGAACCATATTGAAAAAGGTGTGATTTAAAGGAATTTGGTGTACTGTTTTGGAATGATAGCTGCTCTGGTAAGTAGTTATTAGTTATCAGAAAACAACAAACAACCCTACCGGCAGTGCTTCTTTCAGATATAAATTATTCATTACAATTTTTGTAAATTTTGTAAATTTCCAAAATTCCAACAGTCGTAACAATGACAATACAATGAAATGGAGAAAGGGAACTTCCAATGAGGGTCGTTCGGTGACTGCCAGGGGCGTCAAATTTAAGGGGCGCTATCGGCGCACATTTGTAACATTCTATTAATAATAATATGCCATAAATCGTATGCTATTTTACTTGTGCATTATTGGGTGGAGAAAATGTTATCATTCGAACAGCATTGTTATCGAAAGACAAAGATTTTTCTTGGATCAGCCATTCAGCAAAACTAGCTCTTACCACACTAAAGAATTCATGAATTCCAGAAATTTCGTCCAATTCCCAAACCCGTAGAATCGTATTTAAAAAGATAAATTCACACAAATTTCCCTGCGGGGCTTGGTTCCTCCCTAACTCGCATTCACTTTCACCATGCGCATATAGTTTTTGGGGCTCATAATATAGTCCTTGCCCGTGGCGCTAAAATGAGCCAGAATGACCCTGCAGTTACAATAACTATGTTTGGCAAATATCAGTTGGGCACATCTAGTTCTTCAAAACAATTAATTTTGTCATCTAAATCTTATCTGAAACACGTTAAATCGTGTTAAAAAAAGGGTAATTTAAAAATATTCCCTGCGGGGCCAGAGGGGGTCCTTCCCCATTGCCCCCCGCGGGTCGCATGCTTCGCGTTAACTGGCCTTTGTACAACTGTTCTTATATGGCATTTTCTTTTCCAAACTGAGATCCCCCCCTCCCCATCTTGGTATTCTCAGTATTTTGTCCTTCTATCCTGAAAAATACCCAAATGTTATTGAATGTGTGGCACCCCATACTTCCTTCCTCCGCGGGTCGCAATTTTTGAGCTTGCCCCCCCCCCCCCCCCCCCCCCTACTTTGAAAACGTTCCGACGCCCCTGGTGACAAAGATACTTAAGCTGGATTACATTAAAAACTATATTGATAAAATCAGTCACTATAAAACACGAATACATTAATATGTTAAAAACAATCCACAAATAAACCCATAATTTAGACAAAACTCAACAACATTTTCCCAAAACCATTGAAATTCAATTTCACAACCTCAAAAACTAGCCCTTTCAACTCATTCCATTCTCTTCCAGCTTTATATAGCCACGAAACGAAACGTACGGTCTCGATATACATTTCTCGATACTTTTATATTGTGGCCAACACTCATATTCATTTTATTCAACTTTATCATCTATTTGACTCTCCTTATCCTCCATCACCAACAAATGCTCTAAAAGAATTAACCTGTCGTTCCTTTTCTCATTGTTTCTATAGTGTCTGCCATCCCAGCTCTTTCATCACTTCATAGCCTTTCAAATGAAGTTTCATATTTCTCATCCACTTTCATTTACATTTTACCACTCTTTTCCATCTTCGAACTCTTCCTGTTACCCTACAAGCTGCATTTCTTTGAACTTGCTCCATTTGGCCAACTTCTATCTTATATGGATTCAAAAACAAACCCCGCATATCCAACTTCAGTCTAAGTTCTTTCCAATTCTTTTATCTTTATACCGGTTTCTTCTATAGTTGCCTCATCACAAAATTGAATGCATTTATATCGGTACCCTTTCCATCTATGCCGATGACACCAGTCACCTCCTAACCTCCCCCAAATCATCCATGCTTTCTTTATCCAAACTGTCAATCGCCAAGTCTCTTTCATGTCTGCGTATCAGGATTAGTAATGAATGACTAATGACTCAGCTCAAAATTAAATCTCGTAAGTTACACATTTACTGTCGTTATACTAATTGCTTTCTTTATATTTACATGTGATATTAAACACACACAAAATATGCTACGCCATCTACAAATCAGTACCAGATGTTCCTCAACATTTAGAACAGAAAACGCCAAATACAGTGTTTTTCCTACTTAGCATACGTGACGCTTAAAATGTACAATCACTCAATCATACTATTAGCAAAGTTGGTCTACTATTAGGGCCTACACTACAATTCACTAGAAACGTTTAACGAATTGTATAAATATGGGAAGAGTTAATGCATGCAGTAACTACAAAACATATTATGTTTTAATTACTTGAAGTTAGTTTGTGCTTTTACTACGCATAGGGGCATGTTTGATACTGTTATTATCGTAGTGCTTTATCACATATTTGGAGTGCGGATACGGTCTTCTAACCAAGCTCGTTGTATTGTAACGATTATAGAAAATTTATCTAGAAATGTGTCAAAACATCAAGAATGAACATCCGGTATACTTCCTAAGAGAGACAGTATTAGCTATAATTGTTTTTAAAATTTGTTTCTGTAAGAGTTTAATAACAGGCGGAAGTTCTTATAGGGATTTTCCAGATTTTCCGATTTTTCCCTGTATGCCGCGCACAAAATTACAAAAAAATATATCAAAACGAAGATCAATCTTTTTCGGTATGTGAAATGAAAGTCTTCGCTACGCCCATCTTCTATCTTCTAACAAGGATAACGCAATATATGCGTTGTGACGTGAACTTGGAAGTATGGAAATCTAGAATGAAAAATATTCTCTCAGCTCAATCTACGTCTATAGACCTTAGATCACTTCAAACGTTCAAAAACACTTCCGGCTGCACCTTGATTTCCAATCAATTGTGTAACTGCCTTTATGTTTAATTACTCATTTTAATTGTTCTGAATTAATTGGTGACACTAGGTGCTTCTTTTAATAAGAGCGCATGGAAGTCGATTTAGTGAAAAATCAGTTTGGCGGTGATAACTTTCGAGCGGTATGAGATATCAAAATTATAATAGAGAGGAAACAGACATTTTTAGTACCATCAGGATGGTATAAAATATCACTATAGAACTCATGTCGCATAATTGGCATGCGTATAAGACTAAAAAATGATTTTCGCTGTATACGCTTGACAGTTATACCATGGAGTTTTGGACTGCCGTACCATGGTTACACGATATGAGTTGAAAAGCTATAACTTACACCACCTTGATGGTATTAGAAGTATCTGTGTTTCCTCTTTAATTAGAATTTTGATATCTCATACCGTTCAAAAGTTATCAAATCTGATATTTCGCCAAGTCGACACCCATGGACTCTTTATTGATTCATTTAATAAAGATACATTATAATTGCGTTTTCTTCGTTATTTCTCATCCAATTGCGGTAAAAATCACTGAAAATGTATAATAATAAAATGTAAATGTAATAATAAAATGTAAAATGTAAATGTATAATAGTTTGTTCATAATCAGGAAAAATTGTAGAGCTTTTGAAGAACTATATTGTCTTTCGAGTACTTACCCTTCGGGTTATTCTTATGAGGATTTTCCAAACTTTCCGATTTTTCCCGAAAAAACGGTTCATCCGATTTCTCTAAAAACCTATTTCAACATATTCTAGTTCAACATCGAAATGCACAACAAGTGTCCAGTCGATTGGTCGTTTTTTCTGACCAGTATACCACGTACAAAATTACGAAAAAAAAACGATAAAAAAACGGAGATCATTTTTTGGCGGTATATAAAATGGAAGTTTTCGCTGCACTCATATAAATTGGTTCAATCAGTTATTCCCAAAAATACAGAGCTCCAACGTCTAGTTTGGTAACTGAACCATTTGCTCTTTGATCGAATTCAAGTTTGAGAGAAAGTTTGAAGCTACATCTTTGCACCATTTGAGGTTTTACGACCCTCGCAGTCATCAACTAACAATCATGATCATCGGCAGGTGGAGAGGGGGGGGGGGGGTGAACTTGCATTCCTTGCATGCATGCATCCCTTGGAATTGGAATTGAATTCTAAATGAGGAATGGGGAAGGGCAAGTACTGAATATTCATTAGAATCATTACAACTTACTTTCATCCAAAACTTAATTAGTGAGATTGCAATGCGTCTTATTTTGATGTTTTATATTATCTACACCTAGTTAAAATCTTCCAACGCACTCTTGACTGTTTTGTAAAGAAAAACGTTTAGAAACCCAAGTAAAAATGATTGCTTGAAGAATTCACCACTACAATTTCTCTGTATTTAACATTTAACATTGAATTCTTATAAAAAATTAAAAGCCAACTAAACTATAGTCGAAAGATCTTCCAAAAAACCATAGAATAATACAATTTCAATAAATACCCTGCAGGGCTTGGGGGGAAAGGGGCCATCGGAGCTTGGATATTTAGACTGAAGGATGTTTTCCAAGCGGCTGCAGTTAGACTATTTACGAATATAAAATATATCTACTAGTACATGATTTACCGTACATACACTACAATGTACGCTTTGTGTTATTTTTTAAAGCAAGAATAATGTTATAAGTCGACTCAAAGCATCTCAATTCCATATCTATGTTGGATGAACACGATACGGTTCTTGGATTCATAAGACATACCCACATGAAAATTTACATACAGCTACTGAACATTTTTAAAGACGGATAGAAACCAGATGGTTTCTGCACCTGGAATTAAGATCATAGTCAAATTTGGATTTATGGAATCTTTAATTAACAAGAGGCTCAACAGGTTTTATACGCTGATATATTTCAAATAATTTCATTGCAAAAATATATTTGCTAAACTACAAGTATTTAATAATGGTGAGTGAACCTCCATTAAAATAAATATTTTTCCAACTACATATATTGTAGTACCGGTAACTAATTTATTACTAACATTTTTTTGTACACCTTTATAAATATACTGTACCATACTAAAGAATCTCAATAATTAATTGGTTATGGACTATGGTGTATGAAGGAACACGACAGGCCGTACTATATGGTTCAATTTTCAATTCTTTTACTCTTATTAAAAAATTATAAATAAGAGTTAAATTTGGAAATACTTGGATTCACATTACAGAGACTCTCTAGTAGCCTTCATAAACAAAATGTGAAACATTGCACTGATGCTATGCAATGGATTGGTCTACAGTACTAACAAATTACTGGCCAAATAAAAATATAACTCTCTGTACATTTAATCTGTGACTGAGTTAATCTTTTACAACAAATATATTTAACAGTACTTGAATTCTCATTGACAGACTTCTTACAATTCACTTCAGTTGTTACAACATGTGTGCAAGAACATAATCTCCAAGTGAATTAACCTTAAAACTTTAAACAATAATGATGTCGGTGGCACCCCAAAAATAACCAATAATCTTTAGTAACAAAGCTCAATTATTTGATTGTTCTTCTACAATTTCCTAAAGTCTCATGTGCATAAGCCCTAAAAATCACATCACAGTGGGATGAAGAATCAAGAAGAAAAAGGGACAATACTAATTCTGGTTGGTGGAATAGGGTAGATACTACATAGGGAACTTGCCACCGCGCATTCATGTGCAATTGTGAGAATTTTAAATAATAATAAAACAAAAATAATAATAATATATAATACTGTAATAGGAAGCATTTCCCTACGGCATCCATTGCAATAGGCATTCACAGGACACTACCATAGACAAAAGATATACTTATTTTTAGTATAATTGCAACGTTTAAATTAAATTAACAGAATAAAGACAAGAAATGCTTTCAGTATGAATTTTCCTTAACTAGGCAAACGCAGGATGTGCGTTGTACGATGAGCGAGATGTCTATATAAAGTATAATCGAAAACTCTACAAACCTTGATCATTTGAAATGAACTTCATCCGATGTCAATGAATCTAGAAAGCCGTGACTTTGACAATGCAACATTTTTCAACTAATATTTCTATCTTTCCGTTGAATAAAATACATTTATTATATTATTTTCTCCAAAACGGCTGGTCCGAATATCAAACCAAATTTTTATTCATGTATATTATTCTTGTGTTCACATTTGTGGAAAATTTGAATCATATTGAAGAGATTTAATTTTTCATTTTTTCCGCTCAGCCAAATCTTATGGGGTTTTTAGAAACTTCTAAATGATGTTTCTCAAAAATGGTCCAACCGATTAGACCTCAAAACTATACAGTTCTAAGTTGGATAAGTTTGCATATAAAAAAGAAGTTTCATGTCGATCGGTCAAATCCTGCGACCTGTGCAGTGTTTACAAACAAACAGAAAAAAAAAAAAAAACGCACAGACAAAGCTCCGTAAGACTTGAGTGAAAATCTTCGCTACGCTCATCTGATAAAATGTAGTCCGATGTGCAAATTACGCATGAATAGGTACCGAATAGGTAGTGCAGGGTAGGTAGGGCGGGTAGGGTGGTTATAAAATCAATGGTATTAATGTGCTAAAAAGTGCCAAAAGTAGAAGTGCGTATCATTAGTAGTGCGCTCACTTATAACTTCTATGATTTCACAATTGCAAGCATATAAATGCTGGAAGAAGTATTGCTTGGAGAAACATCAACTTTCAACCAGATAAGAATATTATTTCAGATTCATACATCAAAGAACCAAATTCTTCAACAATCTTATATTATCAATATCAGCAATTATGGTAAAAGCTATTGACCATACAGTAATATGTTTCTACAGTGCGGTTTTAAAAACTGTTGGTTAATAATCACTCAAAGTCGTTGGATTAACTTTGATACAAATATGATTTCAATTCAAGCTGTCATAGTCAGAACACTAAATCTTCTGATCGACACTTTAGTAACATTGGAGGAACTTGAGATTTGAGACTTGAAAGGAACCCACCCACAAAAGTATATCAAATATTTGGTTATTCATTGATGTATCAAGGTTAAAATAGTCAATTAAAAATTTGAAATTGATCAAAAAGTTGAAAATTCCGAGAAAATTTTGAAAAACGAGTTAGAAAATACGTCAAACCATTATATACACGAAAACCCGATTTACGCCAGACGAACTTCTATGATTTACGACATACTCGATTTACAAAAGAAAAGGTGCGACTTTTCCTGGTCTTGTGTGCCAAATGCATGCGCTTGAACTGTTTAATTTTAACTTAGCCCAAAGCCAGATCTTTACGAACACATCGATAACATCGATACAAATCGTGCTTTGTTAGTACGTTTTTGTGAGCAGTTTGGGTACTAAGTAACAAACATCAAACAACATACATCAACAAGAAACTTTTTCTGCACATTGGTGTCATAGCAGTGTAGGTTAGGATTGTTTTTCAGAAAAATCAGTTTGACGGTTTTCTCACAGAAAATTCGGAAAATTGGTAAATCCCATAAGAATTACTTGGAGGGAAAAGATGATTTTTTATTTTATCTCAAAAATGTACTGAATATAAAAACAACTATCATACACATTTATATAATGATTTTTACAATAATCGGATAAGAAATAACGCATTAACATCATATAGTCCTGCGGGCTTGAGCTGTTCTAGGCCAAACTGTGGCGTCGGTCGTATAACAAGCTGAAAATTTGACAGTATTTAGAAATATGATTGATACAACTGCTCTTCAAAATTGTTCGGATTCGCTTCATCGGAACACACTTGAAAAAAATCAGGAACCTGCCATTCGAGGAAAAACTGAAGAAATGTTGAGTTTCGATGAATTTTTCTCCCAAGGATCAATTTTGATCCTAGAACCATGAAACTTTCAGTAAACAGCTCGTCGTTATAAGATGTTCTCATAAAAAATAATAAACAAGTCAATTATATGGATAAAGTTCATGAAATATCCGAAATTCGGTAAGAAAAGATGCAAAATTACACGTTACCGGACTTTGGTTCTTAGCTGTATCTATTAGCGTGAATTTAAAAACGTGAATATAGAATCAACGAATAGCCTCATCTATAGGCTACAACTTTGCCGCTTGAAGACGTGTTTCACGTGAACTTTGTAACACAGTTTTCTACTATTTCTGTGGCGCCGTTTTGAATGTTTTGCAATGCTGTGTACTGGACACTGGCCACTTCGATTGACCGTCTCAGCTGTCCAATAACATCACCGATTGGATGGTTCGAGCCACCAAGATACCTTTACTGAAGTGGGTATCTAATGTCAGGGAAATTGATCGATTAAACTATATTAGTTATGTGGTTGTATGTATGGTTATTTGTTCTGATTGTAATGGTAATTTCTTTATGACACCGATGTTTATGAGTTTTACTCATCGGATCATGAAATAGAATGATATTCTGAAATACGATATGGTTAGAAGGTGAATTTTGCGTATCCAGCAATCGTTCTGTTACGAGATGTTCATCCGATTTCGAGCTGTTACGCCACACACTTGCGGGATCAATCGAGCTCAAAAGCACGAGGACGAATCTCGAGATTTTTTTTCACGCATTAGATTCAACCCTTTACTTGACCAATATAATAACTCTTTCGGGTTCGGAATTCGGTGTTGATCACGTTATAAAAACTTCTACCATTCTCAAATATCCAATAAGACGTAACAAAACAGAATATAGGCCATTGACAATTAAATATATATATATATATATATATATATATATATATATATATATATATATATATATATATATATATACATATATATAAATGAAATTGAAATTGCATGCCTTCTAGAAACTGTTTGAAAATTGTGTTTTATTTATCACAATTCAATTTAGTTCAATTTGTGGTGTGATCCACAAGTCTAGAAATGTGTGACTGTACGAGAGATTTCGAAAATTGGAACTGTGTAAGAAGTTCTCCTCTAGCGGAATTGGTATAGGCCCAACGCGTCGTACCGGCAATCTGGAGATCCGGGCTCGACTCACGGGGGAGGTTGTAATTTGAAAAATCACACATTTATAATAACTGACCGGTGGTTCACCAGGAAACTTGCTGAAATCGTGTATCATTTTATAACTTATGTTCTCGCGGATTGAGTGAAATGTTGTTTCGATTTCTCGGGTTGACTGACTTATAATATGTTCTCAGTTTGTTGATTATTATTTTCTTCTGAAAGCTTTATGTCCCGCAACAAGTTTACAAGTCGTTTTTATGCGACAGCTCAATATAATCATTATTTTCAGTATACTGATTTGTAACTGTATCTATTTCCATGAATTATATATAGATGTTATAATATGTTAGCGCGCACACAATATATTGTCTCATGTGTGTTTCTGGCATCTTACAGATGATAGATTCTCATAGATTATAGACTATATATCTTGAAGATTCAAATCTGGTGTAAATTTATCAGAAATCAATTGCAGTACCAAATGAGAGAAAACAATCACACTATTACTACCGCATTGATAAAATTCGGGTCATTTATCGCAGTATGTATTTACATTTCAAAGACTGATGAATTATTATTCTTCTGCATCACTGTTCACTGGTATTGTCATATCAAGAAGCATGAGTAAAATGCAATGAAATGAATAAATGAAATTGGAATTGAATTATGTGCTGAGGACAATCAGATCAGGGTAGGATAGGTGAATAGATCAGGACAGGATAGCTGAATCAGGATAGGTACAATTTCAGATCCGGACAATTTCACGATTCTCACGGCCTTCTACTTCGAAAAACGGATCGTTCGATTGTTTGGCACTCTGTACGCCTTCTTTGAATATACTCATTATTCAACAACGTCTAATTTTTCATTGTTGTGATTGAGTTGGACTAAATTGTTGTTCCTTGTAAAAGGGTGTTGTATCGTGAATAATAGATCATCTGAGGATATAGGCTCAACTCATATTTGTGCACAAGAATAAATGTTCAAGCAATCATATCAATGATAATGATTGTATTGAATAATAATTCATGAGAATTGCGAATTCGCAGTGCATAAGCCTACGGTAACGTGTTCTATATTATCAGGATAATATGATTTAACAATGGGTGAGTGACAAATCAAAACAGAATGCAAAATGATATGATTATGATTACTGTTTGCTTAACGACTCCACCAACAGCTAGGTTATAAGGGGGTACGAATGAGTGGATGATATATGAAACTATGAAGTGATGATAAGTGAAAGGAAAAAACCCATGCCTTATGCGGGAATCGAACCCACGCCCAACGGTGACTTCAGTTTCTGAAGCGTCATCTCATCGTCTGATAAAATTGAATTTTTGAATGGTGAAATAGAAACAACAGTTCAATAATGTCGATAATGACCATTTAATTAGGTACCTCTTATTAGCTGGGCTGGATGTAGAGCTTGCTCATGCTTCACGTAGTCATGGATCTCACAATAACTGTTCTCATTTGTATCATACTTTTAGAAAATGACGAAGATTTTGTTCCGTCGACTTCTAAAGCTGTAAGTAAAACTTTCAAGAAGAACATCGTCGCGGAAAATGAAAACAGTATCAATTGCGTTTTTTGCAACGGAGATAAAGGTCCATTGTCTCTTCGTGATTTATCCGCTGACATTACTGGAAAAGGATTGGGAACATTGATTAAATCCTGCGAGGATAGGAAAGACTCCATTCTGGAGAAAATTCTCATAAGGCGACGAGTAAGTCCCAGCAAATTTCCATTAAAATTCCATCTCAGTTGTAGAAGTTCATACACTCATACCAAAAGGAGAGCTTTCGCAATAAAGCGTTCCTTTGACGTTTTAACTCAGGATGATGGTCTTCATATCCTAACGCCTCCGCCACTCAAACGCGTCAATCGTTCCGAGACTGCCACATTTGATTGGAATCTCCATTGTTTTATATGTGGAGATGAGCAGGACAAGAATAAAACGGGGCGAAAATTTTCGCTTGTGAATATGAATCCCAAGTCCATGAAAGATAGAATATTGGTTGCAGCTGATAACAGGAATGACGATGTGATAAAAAAAAGAATATCATATGATATTGACCTATTTGCTGTGAGTGCGAGGTACCACCGAAACTGTGTCCAAATGTACACCACAGAAAAAAATATTGTATCTGCAAAAGCTTCTCAAAAACCTTCCACATATGATAAGGCAGCCGACATGATTTTTGAATGCTATGCGGAGGATATCAAGGCAGATAGATGCATTTTAGTTCCCGATCTATGTAATAAATATAGACAATTTCTTATAAATGATGGAGTGGATTCTGATACAGCTAAATCCTGCCGTTCAGCTTTTATAAGAACTAAAATACATGAAAAATATAAAAATGTGGTATCATTTCATTCTCAAACAGGAAATTTGCCTGGTATAATGTGCTCTAGTACTATGTCAGTTGGTCAGTTATACAAGGAAATACAGTCTATACGATCACAAAGAGAAGAAGACCAAATCGCTGGAGAGCTTTTGTGAACGATCCGTCTTATTTTAATCCTATTTCATCCAGCTCTATTTTACGTCAAGCAGCCAACATTATTAATCGTGATGTTCAATTAATGAAAGCCACTACAGAATATCCCTTCCAGAGTGAGGTCTCAATTGAAGCTTCTGAAAGTTTCGTACCAAAGAGTCTTCAATTGTTCATGCAAATGTTACTAGATCCTCGATCTCATGCTGGATCAGATCCCACTTACGACTCGAACGAAAAGGTGAAGAGGAGATATCTCACAATGGCCGAGTGTATCATTTATAACATGAGGCGAGATCAAAGAAATAACAAGATAATTCCTCCTTTTCATATCGGTCTGTTAGCGCAATTACAACACGAGCACGGGGGTCGTATGTTAATCGAAACTCTCAACAGTTACGGTCTTTGCGGTAGTTATGATGATTTGCGAGAATTTGTCACTTCACTAGCGAAAGACGAAATAGAGAAGAACAAGAACGAGACGTATGTCCCCAGTGGAATTGTAAATAGGAATGCAGGTGGTTGTTTAATCCAAGAAGGTGATGATAATGTAGACATCAACGTTGAAACAATTGATTCAAAAAATCAATACCATGTTATGGCACGAGTTTTGTTTCAAAACCAGAATTTGAATGCGTATAACACTCCCACTTTAACCCGAATCAAAAAATCTTCTGATAAAACTCTTTTTTTGCCCACAAATACTATCTCAAAAGTATTAGCTTTCCAGAAGCCCAATGTTCGATCTGAACCTTTACGCCAGACTGGCGTATTTAAACTCTTGGAAACAAAGTTATTCAGTCGTGAAAGCTTCGAGAGTGTCAAAGATACAGCTTGGATTTTCATGAGAAATGTATCAAGAGGAACGTTCCATGAAGACTGTCCAACCAGCAAACAAATAGTACCATTTTGGAAGGGCTACAATACCAGTGTCAGCACCTCTGAACAAGGGGACACACGCACCGTTGCACTCTACGTCCCCTCCATTGACGCCAAACCAGCAGATTTATCCACTGTATACACCACTCTGAAAAATGGCCAAGCTCTTGCCAAGCAGTGTGGGCAGGATTACCACATTCATACATTTGACCAACAACTGTATGCTGTGGCTCAAACCATTAAAATGAGTAAACCAGAAGAATTCCAGACACTTATAATTCGTTTGGGAGGATTTCACAATCTATGCACTTACATTGCATGCATAGGGAAGATATGGGGTGATGCTGGACTGAAAGATATTCTTAGTGATTCCGGTGTATATGGCCCCAATACCGTAGAGAATATGCTTAGTGGAAAGCAATTTCACCGAGCCATTCGGGGACTCACATTAGTATATGAAGCATTAATGAGTTTAATGATCAAAAACTGCTTGGATTGGATGGAGGAAGAAGATAAGGATAAATCCGAAATCGACAGGCTCTTGAGGCAACTTCGAGAAACACAGGAAGGTTACGTAGACGGAGGAAAAGAGTTCGACGAGAATCTGAGCGCCCTTATGAATGATATAACTTGCATTTTTTTTCCGATTTTTAAAGAATATCGAGATTCCAAAAGACAGTGTTCTCCTACTTTTCAGTTTTGGGAGAGTTTTATCTCAGCAATTGAAGTTCTTCTTCTCAACATGAGAGCTGAAAGAGAAGGTGACTGGGAACTTCACATGAAATCTCAAATCAACATGATTCCTTACTTCTTTATATGCAACCGACATAATTATTCACGTTGGGCAACTCTTTACGCAATCGATATGCTCACCTCGTTACCTAAAACCGTACATGATGAATTTGCAGACGGATTATTCCCAATTCGATTCACTCCGGGGAAGTTCTGCGGGGTCTGGAGCGATTTGGCTGTTGAGATGTCCGTAGTGAAGGATACTAAAGGAAAAGGAACAGGAATAACAGGATTCACTCCTCAAGAGAGTACTGTTCTTCGCTGGACCGTCACGCGACACATCTTAGGGTCATACGCAAAGGAAATGCATAAAAGATCAGGTATCAAGGGGGAAGATTACATACATCATGCTCAAGAAAAAGCAAAACGTTTAGCAAGGGACGAAGCAGATGTATCGAAAATCATTACTCACATCCGACTCGACAAAACGGATCCATTCGACCCTCACTTCGTACCAAATGAGCTCGTCAACATAAGTAGTGGTCTGGCTGCTAAACATGAAGTTCGCACATCATTACTAAACGCTTTCGACAATGGAAAGCTACTGATGAAGAAATTTGTTTGTGAACGACTCGAGCCAGTTAGTGAAGGGAATAAATCTTTTCACGATACTATTAAGAGATCCACATTACTGACATTCAAAGACATGCACAAGACCACAAAGATAATTGTGGGAGATAAAAGGAAACAAGTATCTCTTTCTTCTGAAGTCATTTATCAGCGTGCCCTTGCTTTGTCGAAAGTTCGAGAAGATGTTAATTTGAGTCTCGTTCTCAGCCACCCTCTAGGTGCAATGCCAGCTGCCTTATTCCAGAGTGATGGCCTCCGCAGGAAAACATGCAAAGCCGATTTACTCCATGAATTGGAGATGACTTGTAAAAATTCAAAAACAGTGCTACCCGATGAATGTTTGCGTACCATTTACATCATCGATGCCATGGCAGTATTGCAGAGAATGAACGTGAAAAAATGCACTTCATTCAACGAGGTGGGTGCTACACTTCTCACAAAGTTGCTGCTCTTATTTTCAAGTTCCGTCGAAGTTCACGTCATATTTGACAGATATGACGACAAAAATCCACAAAACAAGAGGAAAGGGCTAATCGCCGAACATCTGTAGGTCACCGATATCAGATCATTGGCGGCAGACCTGTCCCTGATTGGAGGCATATTATGGAGTTGGACGAGAATAAGTCCAACCTGACAAGTTTTCTTTCGGAATACCTTGAGAGTATGTCGAACACCGTACCACATGGTAAAAAGATGTATCTAGCAGGAGGATACAAAGATGGTTTGGTAACAAGATCGATAACTTATGAGAACACAGAAGATGTTGAAGAGCTGTTCACTGACCAGAAAGAAGCTGACACACGAATGATTTTGCATGCCGTCTATGCCAACAAAATATGTGATGCTGCAGATACAAAGGGTCGCCTTGTTGTACTGACGCCAGGTAATATATGCTATATATAGATATAGATATAGATCGGATGTGTAATTTTGGCATATCTATAGAAAATAAATTATATAATCAATAATAACCATAAGCATAAGAAAATGACGATACTACGACTACTACTTCTAGTAGTAGGCCCACAAATAATAACAAAAAGTAGCAATATTGACTAATTACCACTCTTGATAACCAATTCTATGTAGGAAGGATAGTGAAGGAATTCATTCAATACAGATACTTAACATTACAGAGATGGGTACAATGGGGTAGGATCAAGGTTTTAAATGTCATTTTCACCCCAATTGCGAATTCATAATCAATCTTATATTCCGACAGATACCGACGTAATGATTCTACTTTTATATTACTTGGACTCAATGGAGTCTATGTCCGAGATATGGATGGAAACTGGTACTGTTTCTATAACTACAGATCGTCGACGCTATATACCCCTTCATGAAGTTGCCCAGCAAGTAGGCACACATGTATGTCACGCTTTACCAGCAGCGCACTCTTTAACAGTCTCATCCCTGTATGGGATCGGGAAGAAGAAAGTGTGGAGACAAATACTGAAAATGAAAGTAGAAGATCTAACTTTACTTGGCAATTACCATGAAGAAAATAATAGTGGGTCTAGCGTGGATATAGCAAGGAAGTTTATCGTCAAGCTATATGATCCGACGAACAAATTCAAATTCTACCAAGATTCCCTCAATCAACTGAGATTCAAAATGTCGGTTGTTAAAGAAAATCCTTCAATAGCTTACTTACCACCATCAGAAGCGGCATTTATTCAACACGTGAGACGGGCTACTTGGCAATGCCAAACCTGGACTCAGTCACATGTCCGGCTACCTGACATACCCAGTACGTTTAACTTCTCATGTTTATTATAAAATGTATGTTCAATTTGCTACCAATACACTAAACCGAGTTTTTCTTTTAATACGAAGGTCCTGAAGAAAGTGGATGGAAGCCCGCTGCTGACGGTTACCTTGCCCCTATTTATTTCGAAGGTCCATCTGCAATAGAAATGCTGAAGAACTTTTTTTGTTCTTGCAAGTCTAAAAAAGCATGCAACAGCTCATCGTGTGTTTGCAACACTACAAAAATTGGTTGTACTGACGTCTGCCATTGTGACAGGGACTGTTACAACATACACAACCATCAAATTGGCTTAGAAGGAGACGACGAGTATCAGTAACCTCAGTGACTTTCCGATCTATTAATTCTCGACTGAGGAGAATTTCAGCAAGTTTCCTGGTGAACCACCGGTCAGTTATTATAAATGTGTGATTTTTCAAATTACAACCTCCCCCGTGAGTCGAGCCCGGATCTCCAGATTGCCGGTACGACGCGTTGGGCCTATACCAATTCCGCTAGAGGAGAACTTCTTACACAGTTCCAATTTTCGAAATCTGTCGTACAGTCACACATTTCTAGACTTGTGGATCACACCACAAATTGAACTAAATTGAATTGTGATAAATAAAACACAATTTTCAAACAGTTTCTAGAAGACATGCAATTTTAAATAAATTTATATATATGTATATATATATATATATATATATATATATATATATATATATATATATATATAATTGTCAATGGCCTATATTCTGTTTTGTTACGTCTTATTGGATATTTGAGAATGGTAGAAGTTTTTATAACGTGATCAACACCGAATTCCGAACCCGAAAGAGTTATTATATTGGTCAAGTAAAGGGTTGAATCTAATGCGTGAAAAAAAAATCTCGAGATTCGTCCTCGTGCTTTTGAGCTCGATTGATCCCGCAAGTGTGTGGCGTAACAGCTCGAAATCGGATGAACATCTCGTAACAGAACGATTGCTGGATACGCAAAATTCACCTTCTAACCATATCGTATTTCAGAATATCATTCTATTTTCATGATCCGATGAGTAAAACTCATAAACATCGGTGTCATAAAGAAATTACCATTATTATCAGAACAAATAACCATACATACAACCACATAACTAATATAGTTTAATCGATCAATTTCCCTGACATTAGATACCCACTTCAGTAAAGGTATCTTGGTGGCTCGAACCATCCAATCGGTGATGTTATTGGACGGCTGAGACGGTCAATCGAAGTGGCCAGTGTCCAGTACACAGCATTGCAAAACATTCAAAACGGCGCCACAGAAATAGTAGAAAACTGTGTTACAAAGTTCACGTGAAACACGTCTTCAAGCGGCAAAGTTGTAGCCTATAGATGAGGCTATTCGTTGATTCTATATTCACTTTTTTAAATTCACGCTAATAGATACAGCTAAGAACCAAAGTCCGGTAACGTGTAATTTTGCATCTTTTCTTACCGAATTTCGGATATTTCATGAACTTTATCCATATAATTGACTTGTTTATTATTTTTTATGAGAACATCTTATAACGACGAGCTGTTTACTGAAAGTTTCATGGTTCTAGGATCAAAATTGATCCTTGGGAGAAAAATTCATCGAAACTCAACATTTCTTCAGTTTTTCCTCGAATGGCAGGTTCCTGATTTTTTTCAAGTGTGTTCCGATGAAGCGAATCCGAACAATTTTGAAGAGCAGTTGTATCAATCATATTTCTAAATACTGTCAAATTTTCAGCTTGTTATACGACCGACGCCACAAACTTTCATTTGAAGAGATAGAGCTCGAAGCCCGCAGGAATCATACAGTTTATTGAATATTTGGCTAGAAAAAAAAAAAAAAATGCATTAGCCCGTAGCAAACTTGAAAAGCTTTTCAAGTAATTCAAGGTATGTAGATGTAGTGAGCTGACAGAATATATTTCATAATAGATTTTCACACTTCTATGCTCACCTGTACTAGTATACTAGTACTACACTACTAGCATACTAGCATATACTAGCATATATACTAGTACTGCATGTTCCTAGTTATATGTAGTTTCTATGACTACCAATACGTTATTGATTGGTAGTCATAGGTAGTTTCAAATAAACTATAGGTGCTGTTTGCCTACATTGATTGCTTTTTCCAATGAAGAAAATTCAATGGTAGCATTTGTCTGTTCGTCAAGCAATAGGATAGGTCAAAATGATTGTGTCTCATAGGATAGGTTGAAACAGAAGAGGAACCTTCAGAAGAGAAACACAATCTTTGTCCAAAATGGATGCACACTATCCACCGGTGCAAACATTTTTAAAACTCTTTTAGTGCTATTATCAGCCACAATACACTGACAGCACAATGCAGTGATACCAACAGATTTTATAATGATATAAAGAAGGTGTACCCACTCGCGTCTTCCAAGGGAAATATTTCCGGGGTCAGAATCTGAGCCTATGGTCTCATTTTCCTGTCAAGCACCTATCGCTTTATATCAAACTATATTAAACAACAAAGCTATGCACAGCTCAGTAGAATTATTATGTCAAGAAGAGGCATTTGTTTTTCATGAAAATTATAGATTTTTCAAGTTCAACCATGTCACTGGTACCGCAGTCATCTAGTAGTTCATCTAGTTCACAGGGGAATCCACTAAATCGCGACAGGCAAATGGGACCGTTGGCTCTGATTTGACTGCAAAATGCCTCCCATGTTGTTAGTATATGAGTCGGTCCACCTTCTTTATATTATGATAAAATCTGTTGGTATCACTGCATCTGTTGACACAGTGCAGTCAAGAATGTTCAGTGTGTTGCTTATATGCATGCTTACAGCTTATCTGTCTAATTCTACCGACTTTTGTACCCTACTTAAATTAATATTATAAATCCCAATTGAGAAATGAAGATATTTAATTACCAGTAGGTAACATACAAAAAAATATATACACGTAATCAAGTAATTAATAAATAAATTCAACACAGTCAATAATATTTCCATCTTCAAAGTTATCAAAAAGATCATAATTATTGTAAAATTAATGTCACGACACAATGGGTAACTTGTACACTTCAATACTGAACAAGAAAAAACAACAACATTGTAAAGAGAAAAACAGCCTAGTATAACCAAGGATAGTCCAACATTATAGTCTAACATATGAACATACTTATCAAGTAAAATTATCAAGTGGTTGTTGTTAATGTTGATATCAGAATATCCACAGTTAAATTAATATCATTTTCCAATTTCTAATGATAACCAAAGGTATTTTTTATCATATACTTGAATAGAACATTGAATGTCTGGCTGATGAAAGTCAGATGAGACTAGTTTTTAGAAGAGGAACTTTCTTATTACTACTATTATTAAATAATTAATTAATTATACAGGCCTAGAATATGCACACGGTAGAGGATTCAAGTGACAGCAGTTCCGACACTTCGTTGCTGTAGGTTTTCATGTGATCCTAAAAGTTCTTCATCGCCAGAAAGTAGAATATCAGATTCAGAATCATTTGGTTTTTCTTTCGTTAGTTTACGATAACGAACCTTGACCTTCTGAAGAAATCCTGCATCATTTACTTGCCCCTTTCTACCGTGATGCCGCATTAAGAAGTTGTCAGTTACCCAAAATATGAGTACCTGGAAAATATTACAAAACATAATACTGTATATTAGATAAAATTATGGAACTAATACAGAAAGTTTCTAGTTTACAATAAGAACTTGGAAAATATATGGTCCACAGTAAAAAGTTCAATTTGATCGGTTGTAGGTTGGATTGGTATAATCGGAACGGTAACTGTGATTCAGGTTGTCGGCAGCTACCATTTTCACGACATAAACCCAATTCTAATAATGTCTTTCTTCATTCAATCATTAGTATTATCAATCTTTCTTCATTCAATCATTAGTATTATCAATCTTTCTTCATTCAATCATTAGTATTATCAATCTTTCTTCATTCAATCATTAGTATTATCAATCTTTCTTCATTCAATCATTAGTATTATCAATCTTTCTTCATTCAATCATTAGTATTATCAATCTTTCTTCATTCAATCATTAGTATTATCAATCTTTCTTCATTCAATCATTAGTATAATCAATCTTTCTTCATTCCCCTACTGAAATTATACGGCAAATTACGTCCCTGAAAAGTCTCTATTTTGTCCGTGAAAAGTCTCTAAAAAGTCTCTGTTTCGGCGGTGTTTCGGCTGGCCGAAACACCGCCGAAACACAGCCGAAAGACAGGACAATTGGGACAGAAAGGTCCCGGTTTTGTCCGTGAAAAGTCTCTAAAAAGTCTCTGTTTCGGCTGTGAAATGTCCCTGTTTCGGCCGTGAAAAGTCCCTGTTTCGGCCGTGAAATGTCTCTGTTTCGTCCGTGAAAAAAGTCCCTGTTTCGGCCGTGTAATGTCCCTGTTTCGGCCGTAAAAAGTCCCTGTTTCGACAGTTGTTGGTCCAGGCATACTTAATTCGTCATTAAATTAACTGATGAATCACGCCGTGTTTGTGTGACGCATGCAAAACGAGAACATGTTTTTTGAAGTTCAGATGAGCGGCCGGTTGAATTATTTTTTGCTAGAAAAAATAACAGGCCACCACTGAAAACATGTTTTCCTTTTGCGTGCGTCACAAACAAACAGCGTAATTCAACAGTTAAGTTAATGATGCAACATTGGGATACAATCATTTAAAGTTATGTAAGGGTAGCACGTACAACAGGGGCAATAGATACACGGCAAGGTAGTTCTCTGAACCCTCATCTGTTACGCCATAAGTCGTCTTTTGGGGAGCAAAGAGTTCTCTAGACTCTAGACGACAGTCAGGACTAGGCCATTTGATAGTAGAATCACGTAATCCACCCCTAAAATAAATTGTTGAACAGTTTTAGCAAATCCTTTGTAAATTCGTTCTTCATTACACTCCTCATCATGTTAACTCGACAAGTACAAGTGAGAGACTGGACAGTGTGAACACTGAATGCAGCAATGGAATGCGGTGTGACAAGTAAAAACTGGTCATTCACCCCCATTCAACCCTTGCTTCATGCCATGTGGTACATTGCCCAAGGCAACAAATACTTCTAACACAATAACATTCGACATTCCAATCGATTCCAAGAAACAGAATACTTCTCAAAGTCCGGCCCTATTTCGTCCGTGAAAAGTCCTTGGATCGGCCGTGCTTCGGCCGTGAAAAGGCGCTATATTGTCCGTGAAAAGTCCGTAAAAAGTCCCTATATTGTCCGTGTATCGTCCCTTGGAGAGACAGAAATTTGGTCCGTGAAAAGTCCTTAGATCGGCTGTCTTTCGGCCGTGTTTCGGCGGTCAAAAGGCGTTGTATTGTCTGTGAAAAGTCCTTGGACCGGCCGTGTTTCGACCCTGTTTCGGCCGTTCAATATCATTAAATTTTCGGCCCTGTTTCGGCTCTGTTTGGGCGCTATACAACCGCATCTTTCTGCATAGTGTTTGCCTACCTTACTTACGGCCGACGTCGGCCGTGAATCGGCCGTGTTTAGTCCCTTAAAACTGTTTCGGCCGTGTTATTTCAGTAAGGATCAATCATTAGTATTATCAATCTTTCTTCATTCAATCATTAGTATTATCAATCTTTCTTCATTCAATCATTAGTATTATCAATCTTTCTTCATTCAATCACTAGTATTATCAATCTTTTTTCATTCAATCATTATTCATTATCATCATTCATATGAGCATCAGACTTGTTCAATTAATTATTAAGACTATAGCTAAATTATAGATATTGGGACATTTACCACCGAATACTCATGTACTGTTGTTCATTGTATTGTACTGTATTCTAAGTTAAATAAAGATTTATTCATTCATATTATCAATTTATATATAACCAAATATAACCTCGAGTACAGAGTTAATACTTTTTACAAGCTTGTGGTAATTTAACAACAGGATAAATCTGAAAATCTGATCCAAGAATAGAATACAATCACAGTAATATTCATATTAGGCCTAGGTCTACTGTACGATAATATTAAGTATATTATGTATTCAAGACGATGAGCGATACGAAAACTCAATTTTAATTACCGTGTACTTGAAAAGCGTTTTTTTTTCGCGCTCCACAGGTTGAACGGGAAAAAATTGATGAAACGTGTCACCATCTAATTCATACTCGCACACATTTAATTAGACAGTATTCGCTAGTTTTCTTCATTTCTTTACCAATTATCATTTTATATCGACTGATATTCATGAACGTAGGCCTACATTTTTTCATGTAAAATCGTAAAATTTGATTCTTTGTACCAAAACTGGGACAGATGAGCATCTTGAAACCGGTTTTGGATGGGGCATTTCCAGTTTTCCATAATGAATGATCACCTGATATTTCCCTTTGTCTAGGACTATAAATTATAAATTATTAAAAAATCTGACACGACATTTACGAAATCTTGGGCCTACGCCTAACAGCCATACAAAAATAGCGTACGACAATAAAAAGTGCTCTAAACGTACGGTACTGCTACATTCAATAAAATGTTTCAATGAAAATGGTCAAGATTAATTCACAATAGGTCATTAAATAAAAATTATGTAAACTGGGCAATTCTTGTAATCATTTTAACAATAAGCTAAGATATAACTTGGCTTATATCTGATTGTAGCATATGCCAAAGAATATGTAATTTACAGTACCATTTAGGTACCTTTCACTTACATTTACAAAAAAAGGTATAACGAGCATCACCAAGGCAAGCTCTACCTTTGGATTAGTTATCGGAAAAAGAATGAAATCTCTGACATCATCCCAGAAGTTCAGCTGTATGAGAAGAGTAATAAGTATCTTCACTAAAACCATGAAGACAATATACAAGCCACATTGTATTAGCCAGATATTAGCAGAAGGAGGTTTACCTGTGAACAATTACATTAATGTTACAATGTTGTATACATACAATACACACTATATAGAAAAGTTCAATTCAGCTTCAATTCAAACACAATCTTTGCAGATCCCTATTATGAAAACTTGTCTATTTCTACTCATAAAATTATTGGCCAATAGTATATCTTTATTTATATCTTTATTCTTTATTTTGGTCAATATTTGTGTGATACAATACAATATAATATGATATAAAATTAAAATGACATAATACAATATGATATACGGTAACACAACTATTTCACAAAGTATGGCCATGCAACACTATGTATGGCCATGGGTATATCCTTTTACAGTGTGAAATATATGCAGGTATTTTCAACAAATATTTGTGTTACCAGTTTTACAAATTGACAATAAAATTTTGTTATACATATAGGCCTATATATTTAATCATTATTTTCATTTTTAAAAAGTGAGGAAAACAACACTTTTTTGGGAAAGGGGAAACGCAGCCTTAGCACTCCTGCATGTTCTCTGTCAACTGTTTTCTGTGTTAATATTCTGAATATAAATTTGATGAATAAAGAGTCCTCTTGTATGTACCGATACGTACCATATTCACCAAAATTGATGGATTCCCAACGTTTCCATCGCGAAAGTCTCTGACATAGACGAATTCCAATATAAACAATGCACAGTCCTAAAGATGAATCCAATAGGAAATTGATAATATACCTGCAAACAAGAGGATTCATATTACTTGATTCATTCAACCTGCGTCAGTAGGCGATATTATGTTTTGGTATTGTGATGTATTACTTATAGTGATGCCTTCAAGTACCCGGTACCTGGGTTGAATACAGGTAATGCATTACCTGGGTATTATTCTATTACCAGGTAACCACAATATGGAAACATTGTGTATAAATATGTATTCATTGTGTACCCGGTTCCTGATCTGTTACCCGAAGACATCACAAGTAATAATATTATATAGTCGAGCATATCCAAAAAATTAATCACATTAAAATAAAAAGCAGACAATAGACCCTTCTCGAAATTAAAGAGCCATCTAGCGGCGATGTTTGAACTAGAACGAGATGTTGGTACGCGCGGTTAGAAGTCCTATGCGGCCAATGATATTTAACACGAATTATTTATATTATTGTGCGCTACCGTGAACGCATTTACTTATAATATGATAGTAGCTATAACATTAATATGTTTACTATATTCTGAGAGATATACTCACTGTCAGAGTGAGTAAAATGAGAGATAATGCAAGTTATCTCGGTGTTTTGCCTTTAACCTTGTGGATAAGCGGGCCGACATTTTCAACAGTAGGCCTACTAAAACACCCAGAATGCAACACCAGCAATTTCAGCCGCTAGCAGGCTGTACGCGCCTGCGCATTGAATTTCAAAAAAGGTCTATTAATCTACAATATTATATTATAATTTATAAGTTGGATTTATAATCTTACCAAGTGCACGGATCGCCATGGAACTGGCTTGCCAAATAAACGTTCGCTAAATGAATCACAAGCGCTCCAATACCTTGTTTTGATGTATCATAAAACCATATCAGCCATGGTCGCCGAGTATATCGTGGCTCACAAAATCGCTTCACTGAAAATAAAAGTACGCTATTCAAATTTTTAATAGGCTATTATGCCTGGTTAAATTCCATTCGAGTAATTTCTCGCCACAATCTGAGGTTAGAAAATATGTGATTACTCGTCATTTGAAGTGACATTTACATAAACAAAAAGAACACATATTAACATAGTTTTTAAAGTATGTTTGAAACAAACTCATGAGCGTCATGAAAGTTTGGGCGCCTAACCAACTCCCGCAGCCTCTTATATATAGCCTAGTGTGTGTAAAATCTTTATTAAGATCTCTGCCCATATTCGGGTTGCCGATGTGATACAGAATAATGAAAAAAAAACAAGATACAAAATATATAAACACAGATAATAAAATAAAAGAATGGATAATGAGTACAAATACAATAGAAGAATGAAGTTATGAGAAAAAATGGTAGTAATTATATTTGTGAGCATGCAAGACATTTGGCATGTCTTTGGGCATACAATAAAAAAAAAATCCATACAGTACTTACATATAAGACATGTGAAGGCCAAACCTGCCAACAGAACTTGCAGAAACCAACCAAAAGTATCAGTAAGATCATCCTTGCCACAGTGACTTAATTCGGTATTCCCAATTTGTATGCCCAGGTCTTGGACGATTGCTTGCAAGACAGGTCGAGATCTTGAAGACATTTTTGACTGAATTTAATAAACCAAAGAGAATAACTCATATAGGTTTAGGGATCTGTCTAGGTGAACTCAATCAAAAAATTTCTAATCATTGCTTCAGAAACAGAAAGTAGGCCTGGCTTAGGCCTACGACCTACTAATCATGCTCTTGGTTGGCAATAATTATAAATGACAATAGGCCTAGACGTAGCACTTCGCTTAATAATAGGCTTAGCCTTAAGTACCACTGTTAATAGGAGAACGAGACAGGTGAAGTGAGTCTAGTAAATAACAAATACAGCTTTTTAAAAATAATTTTTAAAAAATAGACTAGGCCTAGTTATAAACATTGCAGACTGAGCTAACCTGTAGAGCCTGATTATATTATGTCACTGTCAATCCTACAGGTTAACCAACCAACGAAACTGACAAGTAAAAATCCTGGTAAACCCACGAGAGATGAAAGTTCCGATTGAGTGTCTCGCCTACTCCACACTACTAGCGCACGGATGGTTCGCGCCTTCATCTCGTATTAGTATAACTAGTACCAACATTATAAAATTCACATGAAAACATATCTTCACAAAAGTAAAACAACACAAGTTTCATAATCAAGACTCACGAGTTGACGTTTGAGAATTGCCATGGCATCGGTGCATAGAGAAGCAATTCAAAAACAAATTCAACAAGATTGGGCGAACCGAGAATATATTGAAGTTATAACTGGAAGCATTAAGAAAATAACAGATTTTCTGAATTCATTTGGTAATATTACAGTATAAAGTCTACGCCTATTTCAGTTGAAATTTGGGTGGGGGCTGGGCCTCGTCCTATGCCTCAGTGGTTACCAAGACCTGTCATATTATGCCATTTACTTGATGCCTACCTATACTAGTAGTCTCCTGGGTAGTATCATAGAGAAGTGTCTATGGTTCTCTATGGTTGTATCTAGGATTTTGAATGTCTATGATGGATACGCAACTGAGTGGGGCGTTGTTCTGGATGGAACGGATAAGCCAGGAGATCGACTAGGCCTACTGCGCCCTACGAGCCCTGTAGCTAGCTTACATCGGCGATCTAAATGGTGTTGATATCGCACAAGCTGGGCTATGCTTACACAGTGTTTCTACTGCTTCTTTGTAGAACAACTCTCATAAGTAAAAAACAAATATGGTGATCAAATGAAGCTAGTAGACATAGTTTTCCAAATAACAATTCAACAGTAAAAGTAGCAGGTACGCTGTCAGTGCTAAAAAGTGGAAATGGTGAAAAGTCACAAAATGGAGCGCGCGCTCATTTCAACAATGTCATTTATTATATAACATTGTTGACAGTATATTTGTAACGTTTGCCATATTGGGATTTAGAAGCGCATTCTGTTGTTACTTTGAGTTAGCGAAGAGTCTATTCCCACGCCCCGACCCACAGCCTGGGTTGTGTGAATAGCCGGCCCACGCGGGCACTTCTATTCACACAACCGGCGCTTGACACAAAGCGGTTCTGGGGAATAGCAGTATCACTAGGGCTGGCTATTCCCAGGGACGAACTCACGAAGCGCACACCGCTGCATCACGTAGTTCATTTGATCGTCGTGAGAGCTCTGGACTCGTTATTTTGCAAATCAGACTCGGGCGGGAAATAGGACGGAAGTTATAGGCCTAGGCCTAGAAGGTGCCACTTTTGTTTTTTAATGTTAATACTGCTTAACGACCCCAGCAACAGAACAGCTAGGTTACACGGGATAAGCCTACGAGTGAGCGGGTGATAATGAAACGATGAAGTAATTCAATGTGAAAGGAAGTTAACAAAAACCCATGCCTAATGCGGGGCTCGAACCTACGCCCGACCTGACTTCAGTTTATATTGCAACGATATAGTTGGCTAGAGGCTAGTGTCACTTTCACTTTCTTGTTTATATAAAAATAAGGTTCCAGTCCAATTGTTTGGCAGTTGTGTCAAAGTTGAAGTTTATAAAAACAAGTGGTCCTATAAAATTTCAGTTTTTCTATATAACAAACAACCCCTTATAGAATAAATATAGTAAAGAATAAATAACTTGACACTCTCAAGTGGGAATGGGTCAACTGTCACACAATTGTCCTAAACTTCTTCTTCAGCAACCTGACGTAATCACAGATAATCAAGCGTGATTATCTGTTACATAAGTTGAAGTGGGAAGCTCCCCCCATCACAAATTGTTGTAAAGAGGAAAAGCCTACAGTTGAACTTCTGTACAGATTACTCAAGAAGTAGACAGTTAGTTTTAGGACCGATGGTGTTTAGAACATTTGGAATACTGTCTCCTCCCCAGTCAGTATGCTTGAAGAGTGTTGTAATCAAATGTAATGTAGGCCTATTCTTTGTCATCTGACTAGATATGTCGTGTCGGTCTCGTCTGGCGGTTTTAAATGAAAAGCTCACTACACTGGAAAGAAGAGTAGAGTATCTTGAAGCTCGGGTAAATAATAAATTCTTGAATTACTAATATAGATAAAATTACATGAATGCACATCATTTAGATTATTACTTTGGCTTTATTTAATTATATTTACTCTGCTTTCAGGTGACAAAGGGTGAAACATTGACATGAGATTTTCAATTTCCTGATGAGTACCTATTCCTTCAATGGTCAGACTTTATTTTATACGTACATAATACTGTATTAATGTATTTTATTGTTTCAACTATTTTTATGTACTGGAAAATCTGCACCTAATGTTACAGATATTCTGTCATGCATTTATGCATCCTGGTATAAGTACCAAAACAATTGCTATACTGCCAGTATGATGTACACTTGCGGTCACATGGAATAGAAATTTTCCGAAATTTTGATTTAAATTGACGAAATCTATGCATCTATGAATACGCTGTACAGCGATTGCGTATGTAGTAGGCCTATGTACATTGTCTGCTAGTTTTAGTGCATGTTATGTTAATACATTTCCTTCAGGATGCATTTTGTTGCGTCTTGATCGACAATTTTATATAACTGCAAGTATACAACTTGTTTCAAGACTTACTTACTTTCCATTACTTCTGTCACCAACATCCTCAGATGTTGGTGTGCTGATGATAACTCAACAGTGCTGATGATAAATTGCCATCAAATTGAAACTTGAATATTTTATTTTACGTGTTCCTTGGTCTACGTGACAACTTTCATGGAAAAACGTATATAAATTAAATAAATAAATCTATCAATATAAATTATAATTTGACACTTGTAGCCTGTGTGTAAGATAATGTTTAATGTATAATTTTTTCTACCTTTAATAAAAATGATTCCCATATTTCATATGTTTAATATCTAGACCTATATCTAAGAGACATTCCACGTAACTTAGGTCAGTGTTGTTAGTCTGTTGAATTACAAATATAGTAAGTGATTATTTTACCATCAATAATTATGAGGTAAACGGATATAAAATACTAAATTGCATTTTGAATTAGGTCTATGTTTGAATAAAGAGAAGATCAGAATCGATTTGGCAAGATTTGTTTTAGTGACACTTTAAGACAGTCGAGGTATCGAAATATAATGAAAATGCAGATAGGTTAATTAAGAATTTGTAGAAAGCAAATGAGCAGGACATTGGTTTATATGGATAGTGCTAGACTGGGCAACCAGGCAGTAATGCCTGGTGGGTTGCTTTGGAATAAAGAATATCAAAAACTGTAAGTTATCCATGAATATGTTTCACTGCATACGTACTTTTGTTTTACTAGGATTTTTCCTAAATGATGGTACCCTAGCTAAGTAGAACAATCTCATAGTTGATGTCATTAATCCTGGATTAGCTGAAGTTCAGATTACAGTTATTGATCAGCTAACTGATTATCATTGGAATTTTTTCATTGCTCCTAGATTCAACACTAATCCTCAGATTCCACCTGATGAGGAAAAATATCAAATCTAGAAGGCCGCGAATAATTAGTGTCGTAATTCTGGTCCCGATTCACAAAAGGTCATAACTTTAATCCAGCTTAAAGTTGGAACCATTTCTCAACATGGAACCATTTTTGGTATTAAGCCAAATTCACAAATGACTAGTAATAGTAGGCCTATGTATAATCACAAATAAATAATACAGCTTAAACCAAATGTAAGTCCCTTTCTACCCAGCAAAATCAGACGGGCTTGCAATATTGCACACAATTTAACAAATATCAGACAAACACAAAATGCCAAATGGAGATTTACTTTTGGTTCAAGCTTCACTTTGGTAATATATTTATATATTCAATTTATTTTTATATCAATATAATTGGTATTTTACAGAACACTGAATATTCATAACATAAGTAGCCAATGTGAGATATTTTATACAAAATATATATATAAATATGCAGATAAAGCTTCTGGCTTTCATATACCGTAGTTGGCCTGCACACTTTTTATTGATTTCAAATAGAAGTATTTTCTTAAATCAACTGAGATACAGAAGAAATGATACACCATCTTGGTACAGCATCAGTAAAAACAGTTACTTCAGTTGATGTGAAGTATGTGGAATTGCAGCAACACTTGCTACAAATAGCTAATTGAAATACAAGTCACAAATCGTCACATTAAAGTAAGTAGCCATTCTACAAGAATAGCTGATTATCATGAATAACAGTAAATATGTAACATGCTTGTCACGTGGCATGGCTGCAGTCCTGATTAGAATAAAACTATTCATTATAAAGTACAATGTACATGAAGTAAAAAATAATAATACTATATGTATGAAAAACAATAATTACGTCAATAACTCGAATTAAATACAAGAACGAAGTTCAGCCAAGTTCACTAAGGTGCCACCAGTATCCCCAATATAAAACAAAATGTGTACATCTTGTGTAAGTACTCATCAAAGTACATTTAATTTTTATGGCTTTATATTTCATTGTTTTATTGTACACACAAAAATTACAATACGCTAACATATATTTATTCTTTCAGCAGGGTAAGTATTTCAAAGTTTCCAAATAAGAGCTATATTGAAAAGCATGGACAGTGGTATCCACTATATTTAGTATTTGGATTTACACGATAACTCTTGTTGATAGTACAGGAATGATATGCACTATTTTGATCCATGGAGGACATAAAAATAATGCCCAAAGGCCCTATATTTTTTCAAGTCTCTAGATAATCTAATTCTATAAAGAAATTACGTTCCAAGTGGTTGCGACGAATGACGATAATCTCTTAATGTCAAATTCTTTTATTTTTCATAAGAAAATGAATATTTTCTGTCCACCCTTATCACAACCCAGAAAGTCAAACTTCAACCAAGGTAAAGATTACACACAGGACTGTAACTATAAGCATAAGTCCTGCATAACTACAAAAATGCTTGAAAACATGCTGAGTTTTGTGCAACTTGTCATTTAATGTTAATTAAAGTGTATTGGTACATAAACTATAAATGTATGTACCACATATTATGTTACCAGACTATCATAATTATTATATAGTGTCAATAGGCCTACACTTTTTATTAAATGTTGCTGTCAATCTCACTGTTTTGAGTTTTATCTTGTACAACACAGGGGAGGGGGGGGGGGGGGATGTGGTTATGGTAACAAATATATTTGTCTAATATATTTATTACCAACAGTTCTTTGCCTACTCAAATTATTCTTGTTACTCTATTTTAATTATAAACATACACATAACACATAGGTAAAATCGTATTTCAATAGAATAAAGCATGGTCTACCAAACGTTACTGAACACATTCATCAACGTCTGCATAATATTATTAAATTACAAGGCACCTTTAAGCATGGCGTGGATGCTTTACGATAGTGCATGGCACTAAGATTCTGAATTTTGGAGACTTATTATAAACAGTAAAACTTGTTCGCCTAACAACCCGGCCAACAGCTAGGTTATTTAGAACAGTACCTGATAGAACTGAGCCGATCTTGATTCTCGACTAACCAGAGATACACTAATAATCGGTTTTATAATCAATGTGCAAATGCACTTTACTAATTATACTGAGCTGAGATTGACTCTTGACAAACAAGAGGTACACTACGGGTTGATTTTATAATGTGCAAATACATAATTACAAATAAAAAATACTTGAGCTAAAGTTACAACGACTTGAATTTCGTAATAAAAATACGGGGGCAATTAAAGATTTTTATCGCTTTCAATTTTCAACTGTGTAATTTCGCTAATTTTGCTAAAAAAACTCTGCGCTCAGGTAGAACTTGCAAATAGAAGTGCAACTGACACATGTTGTTTTTAATAATGAAATTGACATTATTACTAACTAGCAGTCAAGTTGACTTTAAAGCACATAGGCCTAATAACATTTTGAATGTTGAACTGAAATATGGAAGTTGTATTTAGACACGATAAAATCGACCTATACCATTTCAACAAAGAGCACACAGATGATGATGTTTAAAATTATAAATGGTTTTGTACTGTTATACAAATACGATCTAATAGGGGCGTTTCTGAATATGGGAGTGTGACGTCTTTGTTTAAACAGAGCTTCAGCTTTCAGTCTTACCCTTCGCGGGTCCTGCCGTATTAGTCATTCCTCCTGTTTCTCCCGACTCAAGTTGTTTCAAGAGTCGGAACAGAGCGGCTGCTTCGCGAATACGGCTGAATTCAATGCAGAAAGCTTGAACTTCAATAAACAACTCCTATAAGAAAACAAAGTACTTTACTCCTACAACCGTACGCCACCTACTATATCTTCTCAGATATCCCGATCTTCCCAGTAACATACTACATAACACCCACACCCAAGACCCATGTTTGAACAATAGTAATCCTACAATCATTAAATCATTCCCCATTATTTATTTGAGTTCAAATTTCAAACCAGTTTGCACATACGTATTTAAACATGAGCATGAAGGAGTGTGCCCAATTGTCAAGTAACTTGAGAATCTGCTATTGCATTGGTCTAATAATTCGGTACAGGTACTATATCAACTTACCTGAACATTAATAATTTTGTTACGAATGAGAGACTGAAGGAACACGCACACAAGACGCACCAAGCGGTTCTGCATGTAACGATCTTTAATGGTTTCACAGGTTGTAATGCAATTGGAAATGTACAAATGTACAAACTCAGTTGGCAGATCCACTGTTGTAGTCAATCTGTTAGAAGAAAATCAATTATCTACCAACATCTATCAACTACAAAAAATACCAAGGTATTGCCAGTAAAAGTTGTAGTTATGCTATAAACAAACTTGTAAAAAGTAGTTGAGCAAGCAAATTGTATTACATGGACATAGCATCACACTACCATATGACATACATACCTATTGACTACTTCCATTGAGTGTAGAGACATTTCCATATTGACAAGGACACTGAAATACTCAGTTATCTGAGTAGACTGCATTAATTTCAGTAGCACTTCTATCGCAATCAGTGGGTTACTTTCAACCAAATCTGGAAGCTAACAAATTGATATATATTAGTATATATATATATATATATATATATATATATATATATATATATATATATA
The DNA here is from genome assembly GCA_907164805.1 of Brachyptera putata. Taxonomy (NCBI): domain Eukaryota; kingdom Metazoa; phylum Arthropoda; class Insecta; order Plecoptera; family Taeniopterygidae; genus Brachyptera; species Brachyptera putata. Next base: position 30,500,010 of record OU015462.1, read on the forward strand.
TATATTTATATATATATATATATGTGTATATATATATATATATATATATATATATATATATGTGTGTATATATATATATATATATATATATATATATATATATATATATATATATATATATATATATATATATATAAATATATATATATATATATACAGTACAACCTTGATAGTACGACGTTCAGGGGCGACAGTTAAATCGTCGTAATATCGCGATCGTCGTTATAAATGAAATTTATCCCTTTTTTTTTAATTATAGGAAGATGAAGGATTTAGGAAAATTAATTACAATAAGATACTGTATTGTTGTCAACAATTGACATTTATGTTGTAGTCAGTACAGTTATAAATATAACAATAATTATTATTATGTATTAGGTTTGTCGGCGGGTAGGATTTTTCCTACCCGTGTACCCGTCTTCATTACCGACTCCTACCTGGATTTACGCGCCAAAAAAATCCTATTGGCCCTAAATCACCTTTATTCATGAGTAGATGCGTAATTTTCCTCAATCCGATCATCACTTTACAGCAACAAGACCTCCATCCTCAAGGCTTGGAAGCAAACTGAGTCACTGACAAGAATGTTGCAATTGCAGGGACATATGGGCCCCTACCAGTAACAGCTGATCATGGGTATAGGAGGTCCCGTAGGAGGGGGTACGCAAGACGTGCTGAGCGCATTTATTGATGGCGACAAAAAATAATTCCAAAATGAAAGTATTTTAAAAAAGCAATAATGATCGCCTTTCGTTCTTAGAAGTCAAATGTGAATTCAATAATATTCCTTCTCTAACAGTGACAGGGATACGAACACATGTCAAAAGCACATTAATGCGACACTTAGCACATCTGGACAGCGTCGCGTGGTTGCTATGGGCAGTGCATGTGTGTGTGTGTGATACGAGAAAGAGCAGTGCATGCTGCAGTAGTGTGGGTGGGTGAGGGGGCGGGCTGGAGAGAGGAGAGCGCGTGAGGCGAGTCGTGAGCTTGAGCTTGACTGCATCTTTGCAACGAAGTGTACATATTATTATAATACAGTATTTATGTTGGAAGTTTTGCAATTAATTCGTCGTAGTAATTGCATTTTTGATACAGTGGGGACCATTTTAACCGTCGTATTATTGCGATCGTCGTTATAATGAGCGTCGTACTAACAAAATAAAATAACATTGAGTCTTATGGGGATTGGCCGGGACTATCTCAAAACGACGTTCTATCGCGATCGTCGTTGTATCGAGCGTCGTACTATCAAGGTTGTACTGTATATATATATATATATATATATATATATATATATATATATATATATATATATATATATATATATATATATATATATATATATATATATATATATATATACATATATATATATATATATATATTATTGATGAATGAAATTCACTAAAAATATGTGACCGAAGAATTACGTCGAAGTAAAATAATAACGCCTACCGGTACTTGTGTAGCTGCGTTACATTGATATCAACCCACAACAATTCATCAACAGAGCTTCAAAACATTGATGAATAATCAAATTGATAATAATTGCTAAGCTAATCGATCGAACGGTATTTGAGTATCTGAGAGTCGAAAAATCAATTCAATTCTTTATTCCTTACAAACAAATAATTTTATCAACACCCAATCAACAGATAATTCAACAGATAGGGCGGCAGCCCTAACACTTGACGTAATCTTTTTAATTATCAAGATTACAGATTATCATGAAATTTAATTGTAAATAAAGTGACATATTTTCTTCTTTATTTATAAATACTGAAAAACTTACTTTGCTAGGAGTTAATCCAATGTGGTACACAAGTTTTGGGTCGTGTTCCAACTCTACCAACAAGTGTTGTTGCTGCTGTAAAGTTAGCGCACCCTTGAAAGCTCGAGCCATAAGACGTTTTGCTTCTACACCCTCACTGTTTGACACGCACATAGTGACATCATAGGCTGGCTTGTGTTCGGACACCTCGCACATGTTCAACCATACCATCTGATGAACAGAACAATAATTGGACATGAATGGTATGTTGGAGTTCAACTCTTGCCATGCTTATTATTAGGGGTGTGCGAGCAATCGAATGTTTGAGTTTCGAGTTCAAATTTAAATGAACTTGAAATTTTAACTTTGATATTTTATTCTAGTTTTGTTGTACCTGTCCTGTTCCGGATATAAAAGATGATTTTTCCTGAATTTTAGGGGCCAGATGTCGCTACTGATGTGAGAATCTAGGCCTAGCATCGGTCAAAAACACGTTTTAATTTTTGTAACTGGCCTACTTTTTGGCCTACTAAACGGTACGACGTGCGGAAAATGGTGGCTCTACAGTAATTTGTACTTCACTCAATACTTAATAAGGCCAACTGAATAATTGAATTTTTTTTCAACTCAAGCTAGCGATTTTCTCTCAAACTCGACTCACACTTGAATTCTCACACTGGCACACCCCCCCCTACTTATTATATAGGCCTACCTATATATATATATATATATATATATATATATATATATATATATAAATAAATATATATATATATATATATATATATATATCTATATATATATATAAATATATATATATAAATATATATATATATATATATATATATATATATATATATATATATATAAATATATATATATATATATATATATATATATATATATATATATATATATATATATATATATATATATATATATATATATATATATATAATATATATATATATATATATATTTATATTTATATATATATATATATATATATATATATATATATATATATATATATATATATATATATATATATATATATATATATATATATATATATATATCCATATACATATATATATATATATATATATATATATATATATATATATATATATATATATATATATAATATATATATATATATATATACATATATATATATATATATATATATATATATATATATATATATTATATATATATATATATATATATATATATATATATATATATATATATATATATATATATATATATATATATCAAAACCCAGATAACCAATTAGATTGGGCCAGGGTGTGTTTCCACCACTTCTTCTAGGACAGTCTTCTTATCAGTCGGTTCCTGCCAGTTCCGACTTCTTCTTCCTCTTCTTCACTAAGTCTACTACTACTATCCTCTGCTTCATCTTTTCTTCCTACGAGTTCCACCATTCTCTATCTTCCAACCATCTCTCATCTAGCACTTCCTCCCATTTTTCTGCTCGATTTACTACCCCACACCTTACTCCCTCCTGCCAACTCTCTCTTGGTCTTCCTACTCTTCTCTTAGCTCCATTGTTTTCTGCTATCTCGAACATTGCTCTCGGTATTCTCTCCTTTTCCATTCGTCGCATATGCCCGTACCACCTAAGTCTCTCCCTTTCCATTTTAAATAATAACTTTTCCACTCCCACTTTGTTCCTTATATTTCTACTTCTCTTCTTCTCCAACTTTGACACTCCTGCTACGCTCCTCACAAACTTCATTTCTGCCGCCTCCATATTTCTTTCTTCTCTCCAGTTCATAGACCATGTAGCTGCTCCATATGTTAAAATAGGTATGTAGTAACCATTGTAAATGAGAATCTTCCCACTCCTCGGAAAATCTGGGTTCCAAATCAGCTTCCTCACTCTTTGAAATATCCCGTCCGCCTTTGCTATTCTCTTATTTAACTCTGGTTCTACTTTGGCCTTATTACTCACTACACTTCCCAAGTATGAAAACTCTTCCACTTCTTCTAGTTCTTGACCTTGCAGCTGTACTTTTTCTTGGATCCTTCTCTTCTCTTTGCTCATCACCATTGTTATGCTCTTTTCTGCGCTAATTCTCATCCCAAACTCCTCAGTCATTTTTTCCCATCTTTCTACTTTCTCTTGCACCTCTTCTCTGCTGTCTCCCCACACCAATATATCGTCAGCGTAAATCATTGTCTTTGGCCCCGGGCCTTCCTTCTCTGGTTCCACTTTTCTCATCATCTCATCCATCACCATAACAAACAACATGGGTGAGAGGACACTGCCCTGTCTAACGCCACTCCTTACCTCAAACCACTCCGCTCCGTCTCCGTCCTGCCGTCTCCGTCCTGCCTGCCACTCCGTCCTGCCGCCACTTGTTTGTACCAAAGCCTTGCATTTCACGTACAAACTCTTCACTCGGTCTATCATCCCTATCTCTATTCCCTTTGCCCTCAGACTCTCCCACACTCTTTCTCTAGGGAGATGATCGTATGCTTTTTCTAAATCTAGAAAAGCCATAAACACTTTTCTCCCCTCCTCCCATCTTGTTTCTAACAGCTGTCTCACCGCAAAGATCAGGTCTATTGTAGACCTACCTGACCTAAACCCATAGTGCTCTTCCCTTAACCTCGGTTCCACTATCCCTCGCAACCTTCTTTCAATAATTCTCTCATACATCTTGGCTGCCTGGCTCATCAGCATCACTCCCCTGTAATTTTCACTTTTATTTCTATCTCCTTTCTTGAATATCACTGTTATTACCCCTTTCACCCAATCTTCTGGCACTCTCTTCTGTTGCCACGCTGCCTTCATCACCCGGAATACCCATTCCACCCCCCACTGCCCTGCTGCCTTCATCATCTCTACCACAATCTCATCTGCTCCTGCTGATTTCCCATTCTTCATCTTCTGCATTGCCTGTGCTACCTCCTCTCTTGACACCATCGCCACACTCTCCTCTCCTCTCATTACTTCTTCCTTCACTTCTTCTGTTCGTGTATGTTTTGCATTCAGTAGCTCTTCAAAATGATCTTTCCACATCCTCTTCATTTCTCTGGGTTCTCGGATCAGTTTATAGTTCTTATCATACATGATCTTCTGCTCCTCTTTGTCTCTCCGCTTCTCTTTCATAATTCCATACAACATTTTCTTATTTCCCTGCCCATATTTCTCCAGCTTCTCGGCCAGCTCCACCATCGTCCTCTTCTTCTCCTTCTCAATTATGCTCCTAACCTCTCTCTTCCTCTCTAAGTACTCCAATATATTTCTTGCCGATCTATCTTTCTCCTTCCTAATCCAAGCCTCCTGTTTTTGTTTTACTGCCCTCTTCACCTCCTCGCTCCACCATGCTGTCTCCTTCACTTTTCTCTTCCCACTTGATCTTCCACACACTTCGTTTGTAACTTGTACCATTACGTCTTTGAACTCTCTCCATTCTTCTTCTACGTCCCTTATTTCACCTCCTGGGACTCTCCCCTGGATTAACTTCTGAAATTCCCTTTTAACACACATATCTTGCAGTCTCCATATCTTCAACTTGGCTTGTTTACTCCCTACTTTTCTTCCGACATGCTCTTCTTTCCACTCCTGTCCGCCTCTTATTGTTGCTACTATGAGTCTGTGGTCTCCATCCAATGCCACTGTTGGATTTACCTCTGTGTCACTAACCCATCTTCTTACCTCCCTGCTTGCTATAATGTAGTCGATCACTGTTTTCTTTTCTCCGTCCCAGCTGACTCGTGTTATCTTTTTATCCTCTTCCTTTACGAACATATTACATATCGTCAACTCATTTCTTACACACATTTCTTATAATTCAACTAATTTAGAATGTGTCGCTGATTATTGTTTACTCCACCACACAACAAATACCAGTGTGAATTATTTGAAAGTACAGGAAATAAATGGAAATAAACACGCATGCAGGACACTGATCAAATGTCCGTTCGGGACTTCATTACTTATTCTTAATGAAATGAAAGAAAACTAGTACTTTTACAACTTCATATAGGTACCATATACCACTATTTACGTATTACTAAATAGTAGAGAACTTCTTCATGACACTGAGTTGAAGATTCATATTTACCTCATCATCACAACTGTGCAAAGGTGGTGCAAGCCTTAAGAATTCGGGCTTGTAGCACAGCTCGACAATTGGGTTTGGACCACCAAGCAGCAATTCACACGTTTTCTGTATTACATCTGGTTCAGGAGGTGAACTAGAAAGAAATTAAACAATGTAGTCTACTTTTATGTAATGAAAATAATTAGAAAAGACTCAATTTCATAATCATACTTGAAATAACAAATGCTTTCTGTTTGTTCCTCGTTCATGCTCCACATGTCAAACGAAAATACATATAGTGATGAAACTTGACATGCACATAAGTCATAATCTAACTAGATACTGCAGGGTTTCGGGCAAAATTGGTTGGTCCATTCATGAGAAAACTCATTCTGAAATTTTAAAACTTGCTAATAAAATCATGCTAAGCACATTGGTCCTAAACAATACGACAGTCTTCCAAATGAAACCAGAAAGATTAAATCGATAAATAAATTCAAAATTGAACCAAATATTTTGACGACTGACCTTGTGATAGAATGGTCACCATGTTGATTTGTTAGGGAAGTCAACAGTCGACTATTCATTTATTCAATATCGAAATAACCTACATTGAGAGGATTCATTTTGTTACCAATCTAAACTTCAAGGTTGCGACTACATCAACAAAATATTGGAAGTATTAATAAGCTTTCCAAGTCGCCAAATTATATCATGAAACATAGTGCTCAGTGTCCATGACGATCGACTATTTCTCCTTTCCTCCCTCATTATTCATCAATCATCTCCTTTTCTGTTACATCACTCATAATTATTTACTAAAAGTTATGTGAAATGTTTTTCTTTGCGAAATTTAAATATATATATATATTATATTTGAACAAAACTACGCATATTTGCCAGTTATTTTTTCATCAAATGGACGTAGAGTGCGTAGGCCTACATATATTGTCGGCTAGTTTTAGTAAGTAGGCCCCCTATTATGCGAGTAAATTTGCTTTAGGATGTATTTTAAATTTTAATGTTAATTTCTCATTATTTCAAATTTTAATATTTTTCAATGACCCCACCAACAGCTTGGTTATATGAGGGTACTTGATGTTGATTTAGATCAATCACTTTATGTGTACAAAAGTATGTGTGTCTCAGGCTTTAAACGCAAGTCTTTGCTAGAACCATTGTGTAGAACATAACTTACAAATAAATTAGGCCTAGGGCTACCGTTCGACCAAGAATTTTAAACGGTACCAAAATACCATATCGAAATCAACCGAACAATATGGACTTCCGTTTGATATTGAATTGAAAATCAATCAAAATTATGTATATTTGATAGGGGTAAATCATGTCTTTTTAGCCTTCTGCAATCATTTTACGACACGCTGTAAGAATTTGCCTACCTCTCGACACACACACACACACACACACACTTCAACCGTCAACAACCGACGACTGACCTTGTGATAGAATGGTTACCATGTTGATTCGTTAGGGAAGTCGAACAGTCGGCTCTTCATTTATTCGATATCAAAATAACCTACATTGAGAGGATTTATTTTGTTACCGATCTAAACACTGATGTTGAATATCAAAATAGACCGTCAACCTAAATATAATCTCACTGTTTTTTATAGACTTAACTTGAAGTCCCTGAATTCTTGGAAAAAGATAGTACCATTTTACACACCTAAACGAAGCTATTTTTGTGTCGGGATCTGCCAGTACTACAGAGATGGCCGATCTACTAGTGTGGGGTAATTCAGATTGACGTTCAGCCAAAGCTAGTTGAAGTGCAGTTATATCAGCATAGTGAGAGCTGGCAGGGTCACTTTCAATAACAGACTTGGCAGATTTCTTCATCATCTGAAATTGAATGATAACAATACTATATTGTCATACACAATAAAGCTAAGGCCCACCTTAACTAGAGAAAAGAACATTACAAATATATCATTCAAGCTCAATAGTCATAAAATTTAACAAAGGCTAATTTTCAAATTGACAGTTAGATTTTAAACCAAGAATACTTTATTGAGCATCAACAATAAATATGAAACTGAAAATACTGCCACAGCTTTACCTCCTTCGTAGGATTTGTAATAAGCTGACTTATAAACATACTCTCCACTTCGGAGAGTCGAGGAAGTTGTCCTATGTACTCCAGTTTTCGTGCAGATCCCTTTTCGGTCTCTTCAGGTGGATTCTATAAATGGCAGAAAAATTGATTTAAATATACAAAATCCTGGCTATATTCTCAAGTAGTCTGCAAACTTGTATTTCTACCTTGGTCATAGAAATAATTAAATGCTGACAGCGTACTTTAAAAGTATCCTACACTTACGAGCAAGTTAATGAAAGCTGTTGCAAATGGGTTAATTGTCATTTGCTCTTCTTTGTAAAGGTCAAAAAGAAGAACAACAGCTACCAGACGCTGAGATGGTTTTGGGAGCAAATCCCGGTGTTGTAATAGCATGATGATTGCACATCCCACTGTAAAAAAACACGAACAAATTTTGAAGATCATTTAGTTAATACAGGAATAGGTACCGGTACCGGTAATGGAAATGTTTCGTTTCTCAGTCTATTTTAACTATATATTTTTATAATTGATATATAGCACTATAGTAATAAAAATGGATAATGTAATACAGTAAACATAATAATATGCCTATGGAAGCAGAAAGCTTGGACAAAAGTTTAGCTGTACCCGACAGGCACTGATCTCTATTACATGGATAGCGTATGCAGTTAGAGAAGAGCTAGGAGAAGAGTACTAGGCCCAACATATCTGCCAAAGATGTCTCCACTGAGCCATGGGCACTGATCTTCGTCATATGGTCTTGTCCACCACATTGGTAGCACTCCCTACAAATCAGTGAGACTACCGAACTAGGCCTACTGACAAAGTAGTTACGGTACGAGTTTTGCTCCAAGATATCACTAATGGCTTTAGGCATCAAAATCAGCGCACAAGGCTGCTGTCAGATGTCACGATAGCATTAGAAATTCTACAGACAAATCTGTAGGCCTAATGGAGCGTATATATACTTTTGCTGACTACTGACTAGGCCTATTTCTAGTATTCTAATAATTATTATTTCTAGTTCTCGTAAAAAATATCGGTTATTTACTACCTATTTCAACTGAAGTGGCGTGAAAAATAATATTTGCTCATTGGTTGGTTTACAAGTAACGTAAACACGCAATAGTAAGATGGCCGATGGGTTGGCTCTACTTAATACCCAGTATCTAGGCTAGATCTAGATCCTCTGATCAGAGCCATAGGCTTCTCGAGGTGAATACATTCGCTTATGGACAGTTCGGTACTATAGGCTATCCATGAAATAGATATCAACTTGGCGAAAGGTCATACAAGTCGAGCTTTATATTTAGGCATTCACCTAGTCATTCACCTATTTGGGTCCATAGCTACGTGTATCCACGTGTATCTGAATGTTTTCAATTATTTATAAATTGGGTTCAACGACGTGCTGACGAAGATCTACTGGTGTCGGTGAATGATGAATGAGATCATGGGAAGATGAGTTGAAAGGTTATTTTATTATATGTTTTCAAACAGTAAGTCTATTATTAGGAGCCAAACCAGTACACCTGAATGACAGAGGGATCCACAAAAATCTCTGTCAGTATGGTCATAGAGGAAGGAAGCTATGGTATGGCTGACCATGGTGGGAATCAAAACTCGGTCTCCAGCTCCTGCATGACGATTGAGTGTTCTAGCCAAATTTGCTAGTCCATCCATGTCAGTTATCTGAATGTTATTTATCTGGCTACTTGCAGGTGATTTGAAATAAAGCCGAATGTTTGGCTTAGCTAAGATATGAGATCAAGATAAGGTTTAGAGTTTGTGACCAATTCAAGGCCATCCACTGTATTGTGAGCGTAACTGCGCAAGTTGGTCTATGGTTATAAAATGAATGGTTCACGAGCAGTATGCCATACCATTGAGATGGAAGTGTAGGCCTAATTGATATCAAACATTAGTTATTTAACTTAATCTAAACCCTTGACATTAGCTGTCAATATGAGGCAACCTTTAGCTAGTAAGTAACCTTATATGCCCATGCCAATGCCTAGAATGGCTGTCACTAGGCATAGGCCTAGGGCCAAGTAGGCCTACTAGACTAGATGATATTAGTTGATATTACCTTTAAAATGATCTTGCTTGGTGAAACATTGTTTCGCTTGTGAAGAAATATACTCGAAGGTATGATTCTCAGTGCTTTCTTCGCTTAATAAACTAGGAAAGAAGAAGTGCCCATACATTAAGACTTTTAGGTTATGGGTGACAGAATTTTAGACTGTTAATTTACACTGCAAGTCCATGTCATAGAAAAAGACATATTCAATCTTCTTACCTTAAAAGAGAAGATATATCTTTTACTGAAAGTGCCATTTTTATGATAATGACCAACTCAACGTGATTAACTTTGAATTACACGAAAATTTGTAAATCCATTTACCCGCCGGCAAACACCATTTTATTTCGCTTTGCTTAGCTATCCTTAATCCACAGCCTTCTTTATTAGAGAAGACGTCTCTAAATCGGTTAACACATCGGTTAACACGGGAAGCATACCCCTAGTGAAAGGGCAGTATCAGAGAAGAATGATCTGAATAAAGAAGGCTGTGCCTTAATCCATGCCTGAACCACGGCCACGGCTAAGCAATCCACCGCCTGCCTACCGCGTCGTTCTATATATACGCGCAGTTATTCAACTAGAATTTTTGGGCAATGACCTGCAAAATGTATATTAATCTTGTTTCTGATTGATTCTAGATCAATGCCCAAAGATGAAAAAAACGTTTCAAATTCTTTAGCAATCTATCATGGATACCGAAAAATTTGGTTCAGGTACGGTAATGAGTTTGCCCCAAAATGATTTTGATAGCAAATAAATAGGATAGCTGTACTAATTGGTATTTTTCGATGAGCATTAGCGAAGAGTTTCCATCCCGCTCTTTCGGAGCTTTGTCTGGGTGTTTTTTTTTTTTTTTTTTGTTTGTTTGTGCACACTGCACAGGTCGCAGGGTTTGACCGATTGACATGAAACTGTTTTTTTAAATGCAAACTCATCCAACTTGGAACTGGATAGTTTTGGGGTCAAATCGGTTTGACCATTTTTGAGAAACATCATTTCAAAGTTTCTAAAAACCCCATAAGATTAGGCTGGGCGGAAAAAATTGAAAAATAAAATCTCTCCAATATAATTCAAATTTTCCTCAAATATGAACACAGAAATAATACACATTAATAAAAATTGACGTGTAATACGGACCAGCCGTTTCAAAGAAAATAATTTAATACATGTTTTTTATTTATAGAAAAGATAGAAATATTATTGGAAAAATATTGCATTGTTAAATTCACGGCTTCCTAGATCCATTGGCATCAGAAAAAGTTTATTTTATATGATCAAGGTGTGTAGAGTTTCGCTCATCTTACAACGCACATTCCGCGTTTGCCTAGTATCAAAATAATAAAGGGTGGCATCAAAATGAATACTGGAAATATTGAGTGTATACTTTAAGGATTTTTCTCAAACATATATTTTGTAAGCTTACTATGAGGTGACCAGAAGTCCCATTTTTTTCATAATTTTTATAAACAAGGAAAACGTGTTATGTGTTTCAGCGTTGATGGATGAGCTAGTGATGGAATTAAATTCTCTCAAACGTTTAGTCAGTAGTCAGAAAAAAGTTCTGTAAATGATAAATTGGAATTAATTGAATGAGTACGGTATATTTTAAGGAAATTGCATAATCTAATACTGATAGATAATATATGCATCATATATTTTTCTTCTAATCTACAGCAGTTAGTAGTTATATCAAGTTGATATTTTGACTTCATTCAGGTCAAGAATAATATATTTTTCCATTCCAGTAGATTCTATTGATAGACCATTACAATAAATGTAATATTGAATGTAATATAATATGTAGCTGGCTTCGTACAGCACTTGGCTCCAGTCGAGCTTCCGCCCGACTAGAGTAGATGTAATATTGGACTATCATATGAAATGTAATGAAAGCTATATAATATATCCAACTAGAGATCCAAAAAATTACGTCACGACTCACGACCCTCCTGTTTTATTTCTTACAAGTTGCATTGAGGGTTGCGTTGGTTCGCCGTATCGAGGCTGGCGAACCAACGTAACCCTCAATGCATCTTGAGCCAGCCTTTATCACACTTGTTGCTTGTATTTAATTGCTTTATTAATAGCTTTGAGAAATGTGAAGAAATTACATTATAAATTTTTTACATCAAAACGGCTGATCCGATTCGAGTGAAAGTTCGGAATGAAGTGCACCATTAACATATTGAAATTCAATGAAAATTTGAATTCTTTCAAAGAAATTTTTTTACAAATTTTCTCATCTAGGTTATTCTTGTTTATTTTTTTAAACTTTGAAATGAGTTTTCTCAGAAGTGGTGCAACCGATTGCGCCTAAAAACTTTACAGTACTGGTAATGAATTAGATGAGGATACGCCAAGTTTCAACTGAATATTTATTTTTGTTCAACCTGTGGAGCGCAAACAAAAAAACAGAAACAAAAAACCTACTTTTTTCTGGGTATGGTGAAATTGAGTCTTCACTTTGCTCATGCAAAAAGATTAATCAATAATTTTTTAATATTAAAAAAGCACCCAAAACACAACTAGGCCTAAAAGCAACTCATTCCAAACAATTCCAATGGGACCCCCGTTCCTACCATCCAAATTCAACTCCCACATTATTTTGCAAGGAATGATTAGCCAATCTAAGCTAATCAACTTGACAAAATAGATAATAGCTAATATATATATAAGCTAAATAAATATATATATAATTTAGCCAAACCTAAGCTAACTTAAGAGAATAAATAATAGCTATTATAAGCTAAATAAATATGTATATAATTATAATTTGACCCAATCCAAGAGAAGGTACAGCACTTATATACGGTAATCTTGTATCTTTCAAAAATATAATCTTTTACTAGAAAATGAACTAATTCTCTTGAGTGATCAAAAATTAATATTTTTAGAATCCTAGTTGTTTTTGTAGGCCTGATGTATAAATAAATATTAAATATGTATGTTACTATTAGGGATAACAGCAATAATAATATCCATCCTACCAACATCACGTGTTGTACGTTTCAACAGAAAGCCATGCACTCATATATATATATATATATATATTTAATGATACAATATAAAACTATTCAAAAATCGCAACCTCCCCCGGGACTTGAACCCGGATCTCCAGATTGCCGGTCTGACGCGTTGCCAATTACGCCAGAGAGAAAGGTACGTCAGAGAGGTAATCGTATCATTATAATAACCTACTGGTGGTTAATTAGGAAGTTGTTGAAATAATAAATATATAAATATATATATATATATATATATATTTATATATATGTATATTACTGTGCCATACAGTAGATTTCCCTTATTTCCTGAATCATAAAAAAACAGACCTGGGGGTATGTAATGTTGGGAATTAAATGAAAAACAGAGATAATAGAAAAACCTAATGAAACTTCAACTTGAAGAAACTTGAGTGATGATGAGAGAAAATAATCAATCAACAAAAAAAAAACAGTTGGCTATTCACAAGATTATTTCTTTATTGAAGTAAAACACGTATATCAACTCTTACACTGTAAAGTTAACATTCCAACCTCTTTTTTTCTTGTTAGTTATAACAAATAATATTCCCAAGTTTAAAGTTTAAACACAACAGTACAGTAAATAATAATTTGGCACATGAGATGATAATGCTGTGTAACTACAGACTTCATATAGATGCCATACAAAAGTGGCAATCCTATCCCTAGCTCCTTAAACATTAACAGGAAGTGATTGTGATTAAAGGGTTGCAGTGGTTGATGATCATATTTATAAAAAGAACTACTAAACTGTCCCCAAGATGTAATCCTGTAACAGGCAAGCCACAGTTACTAGTACCGTACGTACACATACAGTATTTATTTTATGTACCATTATTATGTACAGAATTAGATATTTGGCACAGTTCTTTGGTCAAGCTCGATAAAACATAACATTAAATGGCAATCTTCAATGTATTGAACAATTAAAAATATTAATACTTGAAAAGCAGGTCAAGCACTGAACAGAAAGGCGGACCATATAGACGAGTACTGTGGTAAAAATGCTCTGGACTAGTAAATGAAAAATGGGAGCATATTCTAGCCCTGAATTCAAATGATTCCTCTCGGGCCAATCTGATCTTACTTTACATACAGTTATGTATTTGTAGATACTATTTCATTTTGTTTTAGATATTGTGTGCCCAATTGTGAATAAAACACGTTCCTACATTTTTTAAGCAAAGCATTCTTGATGTTGTTATTGATAATGTCTATATTCCTTGGCCTAATATCATAATTATGTTTACGGTAATTTATAGTTGAAATTAATCAATTCTGGACGCTTATAGTAGGCCTACCAATACCAAAGTATTGATGTCACGAGGGAAAACTCTGAACCAAATTGTTTCCGATAGTACATTAATATCCAGTAAAATTACCCAGGTCCAAAATTTCAACAAAAAGTGAACAATATCAAATTATTGAAAAATGGTCTTATTGTAGATGTATATCCTATTGATATACCATAAAAATGAAAGAAACATTGGCACAATTAGGCCTACTTGATCCCGACAGAATTTAATCACAACATGAAGAAGAAGAATCAACAAATTAGGCTAGATATAGGCTTATATATATATATATACATAAATATATATTTTCATATATATATATATATATATATATATATATATATATATATATATATATATATATATATATATATATATATATATAGACCCTTTATATATTTTGATTTCCTACTGGACAGTATTTTTATGTGATATTAGTATCCATCCTGTCAACATTGAACCTTTCAACAAAAAACCACATACTGTACCCATAAATTTAAGTTATACTCTTAATATGGCACATGCTAGCAGTTTAAGTCATTGAGAGGATTTATAGTTAATGCACAAGCATTTATAACTGAATTAATATATTCAACCGATCTATAAAGTCAGATTCTTGAAATTGTGAGCTCACCACAAAATAATTTCAAAACCATCGATGACTTGACCTAATTTCAAATATTATACGAAAAAAACATTGGACAAAAAATGATCAAATCATCGCGGAGTATCCCCAGTTGTTGGATACTACTAGAGCCTGTGCAAAACATAAAAAGACCACGCTGCACGATAGTTCCTACATCATAACTTGGAATCTATGTTATACTTATTTTGTTATCGAAATTAGTATGCCTCTCTCAATAGTTGAACAATTCATACTGAAACGTAACTTACTTTACAGTAGGCTTAACCTTGTAAGGTCTACTAGTCCTAGAAACTAGACCTGAATTGGATACATTTCATGATAAAAGTTGAAAGTTAAGTACATAATTATGTGCATATAGAGATTCATAGATAGTGGATCTACTATAAAAAATTGGTGGGATGCCTCAAATAATTACTATTGTCTACTTTCTCAACGTTGATGCTGCGGCTGAGTGTCCTGTGGAACAATTCCATCAGCTTCTTCTTCACTTTCTTCTTCTTCCTCACCAGAGTCTATGTCTCCATTCCACACTTCTTCTTCTTCCAGATCCTCTTCCTCCTAATTGAAAACAATAATAAGTAATAACCCTGAAGTTCAAGATAATATACAAAACTTTTTTAATTTTAAAAAGGCAGAACGCTACTAGAAAATGAAGATCTGGCATTACAATTAAAACTGAACGGGTGGTAAACAGAAACATGTTGAAATAAAAAGATGGGTCTTTTTCATTAATAATAATCCTACTTCTGATTTCACTAGGTTATTGAAATGCTTTCCAATCAAGTTATTTGATTGAATTAATAATTTTACTGAAGATGTCTCGTAAGTCGTAGGCCTATATGTGTGAGTGTACCTTGAAAATTTCTTATTGCCATATGGGCAGGCCTACATGACACAGTTGGCAAATAAGCTTATTTGAACAGACAGCACTTTGATAACGCCTGTGTTAAACATAAACTTAAAGGGAGAAGAGAAAAGTCTAGTGGAAGCAACGCCCAGAATACAACGATTGGCAAACTGCAGATGCTGCCTTTATATTCTATAGGTCAAATTTCAATTTTCTCATTACCTCTTGGTCGTCTGGAAGAAAAGAGTCAATAGTGGAGAAGTCAGCAGCGGTCTCTTCAAGGCCAGTTGCCTCAGCTGCAGCTTCGCTGGTTGCTAGAAAATGATCGACAAGTATTGTATAGGTCTAGCTATGAATCAATAATTACTAATTTCATCAAAGATAACATCAAAGATATTCATATTCATTTTCTTCATCTTCTTAATATTGACATTTTTCTGTCAACAATCTCCACTCAGAATAGTCCCATAATTAGATTGAAATATTAGCCAGTTCCATAAAGATTTTTATTGGATTAAACGACGGTCAGTAATTATAACGAAGATCTAATGACGTCTTGAACGATGGAAGAGACGATGTGATGAGGCGACAGGTTATTTTATCAAGTATTTTGGATAGTGGGAAGTAAGCGGTTGTGGCCTATTATCTCTGGCCTGTAACCATCCCAGTATTCACGACAGAAGGAAACCACAAAAAACCTCTAATCAGAATGGTCGACCATTACGGGAATCGAACGCTGGTCTGCTGAATGACAGTTTGGTGCACTAGCAACTGATCTACCTCTCTCAGTTTCTAGTCTGAAATTCAATCTTGAAATATAGAACACTACCAAATCAACATTGAAAGCTAGCTTGTACATGTCAGTGTTACATGGATGATTAGCGTACATTCGATATACTATATTCAACTGACAGGTTTATGTTGGCCAAAGAGATTGAAATATATTAGTGGGTCTAGATGGTACGCAACAGCGTTACTATACTTCTTGCACGTTGATAGCTACCATTCTGATAAAAATGCACTGGATGTGCTATATGGCCTGTTTTTTCAGTTTTAGTTGTCGTCACTAATAGCGGCGTACCCGGAACTTTGACAGGATAACAGGTTTTCAGTTGCTACCAAAATGGCAGCGTTCAATTTGCAAACATTACCTCTGCTATTCTCTTATGGAGTAGTAGGGCCTTAGTGTTGGCAGTATTACCTGTTGTATAATTTGCCGATGTTGGAGCGTCATCCACAACTTGTTGAACATCGTTTACGAGTATTGCATTATCATCATCTTCTTCCTCCTCCTCTATAAAAACACCACATAAAGCATGTAATTAATTCCTGGACTATAATAAGCTCAAATATGTATTTCTAGATGACAGTGCAATACGGACATGAAAACATACGTAAACACTGAGATCAATATTTTCCGAAAAAATGCGGACATAGCCCTATAGAAATTAAATTAAACATTTGCTCACTTTTTAGCAAAAGTGAATGTATGTAACTTACTTCATTGTCAATAATCCGTACAAACTTCAAGTTGAGGCTTCTTTTCTGGGTTTGTACTTTTACTCATTCCATGTATCAAAAATATTACGTTAGATAATTACTTTCACAACTTCGAACCATGTGTTTGTTCTACAGGTCCTAATCAGTTATTATACTCTGTTATGTTTATACAGTACTATCCAGATCCAGTTTATACAGTAATAATCCGTACAAACTTCAAATTGAGGCTTCTTTTCTGGGTTTGTACTTTTACTCATTCCATGTATCAAAAATATTACGTTAGATAATTACTTTCACAACTTCGAACCATGTGTTTGTTCTACAGGTCCTAATCAGTTATTATACTCTGTTATGTTTATACAGTACTATGTTTTTTGGCGGGCAAAATGTACAAACTACAAAATATATTTCTCCATTTCCAGGGTCATCCAGTAAGGCCCAGTACGTACCATTTAGCCATTATCTAAGAGTTGGTGAAAACAAATAGCATGGGTGACAACAACTATAAACTGCCAGTTTGATCTACTCCCATGTTGATAGTTTGGGCACTTGGTAAATTAATTAAAAGTTCAAGAGTTTGCAGTGTTATCCTTTCTTAGAAATGTCAGCCTTCAAAGCATAACAGTCAAACTTCTATCGTGTTCAAGGGGCCAGGAGAAAACCATTCATGCAGTAGAACGATCCATCAACCAAAATTTAATATTGGTTATGGGAGGCAAGTGGGACAAAATAAATGATAAGATGCAGGAGAATGATTAATCCTGGAAAGATACATCAACGTTTCACTGTATTTTACCAACAATTATCATGACGCAGGACTTGAGCTATTTTCTGACTTGATGAATGAACCTCGCTGTCGACGCGCCTTCAGAGTTAACCCCAACACTAACTAACTTGGATTTTACAGCGCGTTAACATCTAGGTTATTTTGCGCAATTTTATTTTAAAATTATACATATCTCTGGAAATCTACTACTTTTTGACAATTTTTGAAATCAGATTGATACACAAAATATCAATGGCTGTATGCCTATTTGATTTGAAACATGACACTGTGCCATGTATTTTCAAGACATAGTTTACACTAATTACGTCGGGTCAAACGCAGACTATCAATTTCTCAAGTCGAATGAGTTTTGCACGCTAAACCTAAATGATTTTAAATATCACAAGTTGACAACTTATATTACAACTGACAAATAGCCCCTGTTTATTCATCCAATATCGATTGGAATAATCGAAAATCAAATAAATTGATTTTGATATTGATCGAAATCGTGATATAAAAAATCGATCAAAATATTTAATATCGAATGGCAACCTTAATAATTCCCATCGTGTCCACATTTGAGGTGCGAGGATGATTATTAATCGCTCAACAACAGCTAGGTAATTTGGACGTGAGAATGAGCAGATGATACTTTGAAACCCAATGCTGTATGTGGGACTCGAAACCATTCCCGACTTTACTTTGCAGTGTCCAACACAATGCCTCAAGTGATTGAACCCGATGAAAGGTGTTGAATGGGTTCACAAATATTTGCATCTTTGTAACAATGGCCAAAAAAGTGTTACCTTCTTCTTCTTCTTCTTCTTCTTCTTCTTCCTCCTCCTCCTCCTCCTCTTCTACTTCATTTTTGGAGCTTGCTGCTGGAACGGGAGTTGTTTCTTCTCTCAAAGCCTATGGTTAGAGAATGTATATGTTACATTAGCCTTTCACAAAGAGAATCCTAGTAGACCTACTAGATTTGATTTATAGGTACTCATAAATACTGTACAAGACATGTTGCTGTCTTACTGTACCATCACATAGACTAAAATCTTATGAAAAAGATGTTTATTATATTGGAGTAGAATTACTATATTGGAGTAAAAGTTTTTTGTTGTAAAAGTAACCCTAAATACAAACATTTTTTTGATATTATTAATGACATTGGATTAAATGACCAACCTGCATCAATTACAGTATATAATGGATAAAAACAAACCAATAAGAGAATCATTCTATTCTATTATAATTATTCAAGTAAGATCATATCAAATTGTTACGGATCCATCTACGACACCATCACCAATGCCAAGAGTACCATCACCAAAACAAAAAGCAAGAGTTAAAAAATACTTTCATAGAAGATACTAGTTAACTGTTAATAGCATGCTGCATGCATGTTCATTGATAATATCGTGCTAACCAGTGGCAGCTCGTGTGTTAAGTACTGCAAAATGGCAGCACTCCCAACGATTTGCAGAACCTATACCATTCTTTTCAATCAATTTACCCTGAACAAATCACTTGTTTCATTTTGTAGCCTACTTCTAGCAAACATTATTCAGAAAAATTTGGCTTTATAAAAAAACTAATGGCAAAATGAATGATGTTCATCGTCAAACGCCCAACGCTTCAAATGCATTATAAAAGGGGTTAATCAACGGAATGAGTATTATTAGTTTTATCTACGGTCAAGCACTCAAACCTGTATTGTAACAATACCACCAGGTGTTTTAAATGCGCAGGCCATCATGAAAGCCGCGCATGCACTAAGCTTCCCACCGTACCCGCCTCATGCGTAAACTGTAGAGACGCCCACCACGCCAGCTATCGCAAGTGCGAAGCTTTCATCCGCGCACAACGTGGCAACGCAGCACAGCCGAACAGTCGGGGCAAGCCTGCCAGGCAAACCCAACAAGCTCGAGAGGAGACGTCTCCCCGCCACCCCCCCCCCCCCACGCGAGACGAGATGGAGTCTCTTACAGTGACGTAACGTCAGGCGAACTCCCTCCCCCGCCACAACCGCCCCAGTACCAGCGATCAGCTGTCCCGCCGCCACGTGGCAACGATATATGGTCGACGATATCATTAATTAGTGATGCGATTGCACACACAGAAGGGGTCCCCCCCACCGTTAAAATACTACTACATTTACTAATTGAGCTCGTGAACTCACAAACCTCGACACGCAATGGCAGCCAACCCTAAATCACCACAAGATATGTCGTTGGCCTACTGGAACGCTAACGGCATTCAAAATACAAAGTTCGAATTGCAGCACTTCCTACAATCCCACTCCATCCAAATCATACTCATCTGCGAAACAAAACTAAAACCTGTTAACCCTTTCGCCATTGCCGGCTACAAAACCATCCGAACCGACCGCCCCGGCAACCAAGGCGGAGGCGGTACCATGATCCTAATCAAATCCGATATCCCTCACGACCCATACACCACCCCTAACACTCCCTCCATTGAGCACACAGCCATCTCAATCACGACAGTGTCCAATCAGAAACTTAATCTAATTGCCGTCTACACTCCTCCTCGAGCTAAACTCAACACCCAAGACATTTTATCCTTAACAAACACTAAAATAGCCACCATCCTAGCCGGAGACCTCAATGCGAAACACACAACCTGGAACTCTTTGTCAGACAACTGCAAAGGCAAAAAGCTATACTCCCACTCCCTCAAACACAAATACATAATCGCTGCTCCCAATGAGGCTACCTACATTCACTCTTATTCCCCTAACCACACCCAATGTGACGTGCTAGACATAGCGATACTATCCAACATAACTGCAACGGTGACGCTAACGTCCCTCACCGAACTATCCTCCGATCACAATCCCGTGCTGCTGACCATAGGGGATGAGATGAACACCAGCCCACGCCCCCCTCATTACAATTACCGAAAGGCGGACTGGCCCTGCTTCCGTGACGCGCTCTCGTCTCGCTTCACAGACACACCCGCAACCCTGACGTCACCGGCCGCAATAGACCAGGCGGTCGACTACGTCACAACAGCCATCCAAGACTGCGTGGCAATAGCAGTCCCCAAAACCACACTACGCCCAACCACCCTTTTTGATCTTCCTCCGGGCCTGAAACAATCTGTCAAAATTAAAAACGACGCTCGACGACGCTGGCAACGTCTTCGGACTGCGGGATCAAAAGCACATTATAACCAATTGAACCGACAACTACATAGGGTCATACTCCAACACAGGCAAGAGTTATGGGATAAAACTCTAGCTAACCTTAACACGGCCGACACCTCGATATGGAAGATGTCACGAAAACTGAACAATAAGCAAGAGAGAGACACTCCACTGCACGGCCCAACACACATTGTCACGGACAGTCAATCAAAGTCCGAACTGCTGGCCTCCACCCTAGCACTCACGTTCCAACCAAACGCCCCCAATAGATACACGGCGGGCATCGAATTGTGTGTACAGGACTTCCTGACCGACTACCCAGTAGGTCACTACAACGTCGTAGGCCAAATACCTCCCCATCAGCCCCGCCCACAGGCGATGCAACATCAACACAGCGAGCCAGACGAGCAAGCAGCTGCTTGTCAGACGCAGACACCCGGGACACCCGCTCGCAAGACTGACAACCGTCTGTGCAGCCTTGCTGAAATCACGGACGAGGTCACGTCTAGGCAGAATGGCTCGGCTCCGGGACACGACACCATAACAAACCTGGTGATCAAGCACCTCACAGCAAATGCCGGCCTCTACATCCAAAATATTTTCAACGCTTGCCTCACACTATCATATTTTCCCACGCAATGGAAAACCGCTAAAGTCTTAGCCTTTCACAAACACGGCAAACCACCCAGAAATCCAACCAGCTACCGCCCTATATCACTCCTGTCTGCACTTTCCAAACTCTTCGAAAAAATCATTCTGACAAGGCTACAAAAACACATCGACGAGCATAATTGTATTCCCAATTCACAATATGGCTTCCGTCAAAACAGGTCGACAACCCAACAACTGCTAAACCTAACCGACAAAATCACCAACAACTTCAATAGAAACCAGCACACGGCGATGGCCTCCCTAGACATAGCCAAGGCCTTCGATCGTGTCTGGCACGACGGCTTACTATACAAGCTCCTCGAATTCGACTTCCCCCCCTATTTAGTCACTCTTGTACACTCATACCTGAGTGACCGTCAATTCTTCGTTTCCCTTAGAGACTGCAACTCATCCCTACATCCAATTCACGCTGGAGTGCCTCAAGGCAGCCGAGTCGGCCCTACGCTTTTCAACCTGTACACAGCTGACATACCTTCCGAATTCCCCCACACCCAACTCTATCTGTACGCCGACGACGCAGCCCTATCATCGGAGTCAACCGACAAAAACCAGGCCGTCGTCTACCTACAGCGCGCGCTGGCCAAGATATCGTCTTGGTACATCAAGTGGCGAATAGAAATTAACGCGGCAAAAACTCAGGCCTTAGTCTTCACAAAGGGACGAGCTCCAGCACGACTGCTCCAACTACACGGCGTCGACATTGCATGGAGCAAATCTATTAAATATCTCGGCCTTCACCTAGACCAACGACTGACGTGGGGCGAACACACCTCAACAACTACCAAAAAAGCCACATCTAGGTTTGCGGCCCTATGCCCACTCCTACGGTCCAAAAACATCTCGATCGACAACAAAATTCTCCTCTACAAATCAATCATTCTTCCGATTCTATCTTATGGCGCACCTGTCTGGGGGGGCTGTGCCAAGTCTCATCTATCTACCATGCAAGTCCTTCAAAACAAAGCACTACATCTGTCCACCCATTCTCCCCGTATGACCCGAGTGTCCGACCTGCATGACAGGCTCAACATTAAATACGTCCGCGAACACCTGCAGGACTTATCAATCTCATTCTACGAAACCCTAACGCAATCATCAATTCCGCACGTCATGGCTTTACCAATTCGCCCGATACAGCCTACAGATAAACATCGACGGCCCATTCACTCTACGATGGACAATAGGCCTCAGGCGAGGAGACACCCGGTCTGAATACGAGTCATTAACACGGCGCTACCACCAAGCAATAGCCGCGATACTGCGTGCTAGAACTATCCTTCACGGCAAGCAAGGCTCTTCCACGCGGGCTCTCCCCCCTCGCCTAGCAGCCCTAAACCAGCTGTACCGCTCTCCCAAGCAGTCCATTCCCCTCCCCCCTAAATACAGTCATCAATTCTCTGACTGACGTAAACACGCTCTCTCGACCGCGGCTCTCTCTCTCTCTCTCTCTCTCCCAGAGGTAGCCCGGTCACCCACCGCCCTCATATCATCCCCTCACTCAGCTCCGACGAGAAAGGATGCCATTGTACATATACATTTCTAGAGACGCATAGCATAAAGGCACTCTCTCTTTACAAAACGAAAAACAAGAAAACACAACAACAACAACAACAAAAAAGCACACTAGTATAGTTCTAACTTCTAACTTCTATATCGCACGCTATAGACCTTCATCATATTTTTCAGCACAACACAGTGTAGTCATCAGGCTTGAGACTACAGACTGGTTGCTGCTGATCATCGTTATAGGTATTGCGTGCTTTTACCCACGCATCTCATTAGTATTACGGACAATTACGCTAGCTTCATACTGTATAAATCTCACCAATTAATATAGAGAGACCAAGATCTCTACCCAGGCTCTAGATGTAATTATTAGTATCTACTTTCTTACTATCTACATTAGACTAGTCACCTACACATAGTACACCTGAGCTTATCACTCAGGTAAATGCCTAAGCAGGCTCCGGCCACTATCCACTTACTTATATTTAACATTAATTCACTCTTAGCATCTCTTTAGTCCCTACAATTACTCGGTAGACTCCAAATCATCCAACTTGGGCGAAATGGAATACCTTTATAGTGTTAAGTTAGTCACTAGGATATATCATTATCGTACTTTAATCCGATAATTAGCATCTAATCCGATCTTGCCAACTCTGCGACCGAGTATGACTCGCATGCTGTCATACTCCGAACTATCACATCACCCTCTCTGTTATGAAACAGACTATAACCAACCACCCTAGTCGATGCATAACTTGACGTCGGTTTACGCAACCCCGACCTTGGGTGCACGTGCAGCACCCAAAAGAAGAAACCCTCATAAACCCCAGCTCTCTAGCTGACAAACAAATCCAAGGCCGAATACTAACTTCTACATAGAAAACTTCAACCTCCAGCACTTCTGCATCACTCAAACAACACCTAATTCTATTTGGCTATAGCTAAGAATGATGCTATTGCTGTTAAACGCAGCTATGTCCGGCACGGCTACTTTGGCCTCGGTCAGCGAGCGTCGGCGATCTATTTCATCAATTGGACGGCTCGCGGCGCTGGCTGACGGCGACCTGACCTTGCCGGCGGCTATGGCAGTGATTACTAGCAATAGCATCTCAATTCGAACACCTCGCCTAAACTCCCTTGTAAATATTTATTATGATCCCTCACCTAGAGCAATTGTCTCTACACGCCTATAACCTGTATATAACACCCCCTGTCAGCGAATTGTGGCCTTGCGGCCGGTGTCGCTATTGTACATATTGTAACACCCCCTGTCAGCGAATTGTGGCCTTGCGGCCGGTGTCGCTATTTTACATATTGCACACAGAACTAGACCCCCCCCCCCCCCCCAAGTACACATTAAACTGAAAATCTGAGTTTAATTTTGAGTCAGTTCCAGCTAACAGTGTATCATTACATTTTTCTCCAGAACACATAATGTCATCACCAAACAAATCTTAGAGGTCAACGTGTTCAAATTGTAAATTGCAGCTGTAAGATCGAGTGGTTAGTTTAACTTGATGTTAGTTGATGCAATGTTAGTCGTCAAGACAATTCTCACATATACTATTTCATCTTACGGTCGCGATCTCCTCGAGTTTATGCTTCTCGTCCAACGCTTTCTGGCGCCGGTGTTCGTCTTCTGCCGCTATAGCTCCGTCAATACTGATCAGCGAAAGAGTCATCTTGCCGCTAAGTATGACAGGCGGGTCAGTATCAGTTCCCTCGGAATCACCGGGAATAGCTTGAGTTTCAGATTCTGTCACCAGTAGCTGAGATTGAGCTGGTAATGCCCCTTCTAAGAATATGGATTGTGGTTCAGGTGTGGGCGGGGGTAAAGGAGTGGAGCTGCGGCTGTTCGAAGAGATCAAGACAGGAGTACCAGGACGGCTCCACCTTTGACCACCTTCACAACTGGCCGTCATTTCCATGCCAATGATTTTCACCTGAGCACCGCCTGCCTTATCGCTATCCACAGATTCGTCGAGATTGGAAGTTGTGTCTACCTGATTCAATGTGCGGTGGCTTGGCTCGATGGTCTCGACTATTGCCTCTTCGAATACTTTCTCAATTTCATCCACAGCCTGGAAAAAAAAATTATCAGCTACTCAAGCCAATATACATTTTATAATAGTCAAGCCCGAGTAATTTCACTTCAAGATTACTGACCAATAACTATGTAGGAGCCTGTAGTAATATTTTTCTAATTAAAATTGATCAAACATCGTAAAGTTCAAAACCCTACCAAAGGATTTGTACAATATTTGCTCCAACAAATTTCTTGTACTGGAACTATGAGGCCTATATTATTATGGTAAAATACCAGTACATAAATAAATATAATCAGGAGTGGTAAACATTAAAAGCATGGTAACCTTGGTAGTTATCGAGGAAATATTCACTGATAAGTGATAAGCGATACCACATAAAATGCTGATCAATGACATTAAATTACTTATAATAATTTATCTAATGTTTCAGACTGAAGAATGTTGATGTTTCTAACTATGCAACACACACAAAACTCAGAAAACACAAAAAATATTAATATACATTATATAAATATGAAATTCAAATTTTAAACGTACACGTGAATACTCAAGCAGGTAATAAAGAAGCAGTGTGACCAGATACTTTCAAACTATTGGTTAAATAATTATACGTTTTTGCATTACAGCTATAATGAGTATCAGTAGAATTGCTATAATCCAAGATTAAATCAACTTACAAAACATAATAAGCCTAGTCTGTTGGGATAGCAAACTAAACTTGCTGCTATGACATAGAAAAAAGATTAAATACAATATTTCAAAATGATGATAATAAATAAACGCATCAGATAATTAACCATCTTCAATGTACGCTGGCCACCACTGAAACTTTCAAAATGAAATAGGAGGGTAAGAAACCAAAGGCAACATATAAAATTGTAGCCTTAGAATTGGCAGAACACAAATAAACAAGAAGGCCCCTACTGAATAAAATTTGTAAAACAAAATAGATTTTTCACTATTATTTAAAGCAAAATAATCAGAAAGAACAAAGAATAACAAAAAAAAAAAAAATGTGTATATAGTAGGTATCTACAAAAGAGTTCCTTACAAATTACAGCAACAACATTCATCTACAAAAAATAACATAACTATAACAGTAAAAAATGTACACATAAGTTCAGCATACATAGCATATTCATGGCATTAGTGGGTTGAATCGAATAAGCACCAAAATTTTGCTTATGACAGCCAACTTCCGTGAAATGCAGTACACAGTACGGAATTATGAGGATGTAGTGAGATGAGGATAGACCAGCCATTCTTTTTTAGGTAACGGTATATTATTTTCATTTTATATCTATATACTACAAACTATATTACCTAATGGGGTTGATAGCATAATTTTGGTAGTATATTCTTACTGGACTTAGATACAGACTATATAGGCCTAATCAATTTGTAAAAAATATTAATCATCATGATCATCCATCAACACGTTAATAATTAAATCAATATGAACAATTTTCCTGTATTGAGTGATGTCTACAGTAATGAGATCTAGATTTACGAAAAATGTAAGCAAGAAATGTGATTTATGAGCGTAGTCATGGCAGTTAGTTTCGGACGACATCATTATTACAGTAGGCCTATAAGACATCGAAGCAAGTGCAATTACGCAATTATTCAGTATGTACGTTGCAGCTCACTTAGCTGTACCTATTCGTACTTGGTAAATCTAGAAACTGACAAACCCATTAGCACAATTAAGACTGTTTCACCATATGAAAAATGAGAAAATTACTTCTGACAAATAACTGTATTATTAATTGACTAATGCAGCAGCATTGATTGATGATCACCAAATATAATCAAATCAAAATATTTTTTCCCTTTTTTGTGTACCGGCAAAATAATTAGAAACGCTCGTGGCGAGAAGGAATTCCACAAAAATATTTTCAAGTACTTGTAACTTGCCATAGTTAATCTTCATAGTACAGTATTGGGCAGGTCGTCAGATAATTAGAATTTTCATATGCCTTGTCGTTAAATTAATAATAATATTTTGACTGGCAAGAAGTTGTTATAAAATTGTATGAGATATTTGATAGGATATTAAATAAACCTGTAGCAATGGAACATCAAGACTTATGAACATTCTAATTAACTGATGACTGATGATAGTTCAATATCAACTATGTAAGTTACAAGAGTTTAAAAATACTTTTGTGGAATCCCTTCTCGCCAGTAAGCGTTTCGAATCATTTTTCCGGTACACGAAAAAATCGGGTCAAATTTTTCGATATTTTTCACATTTTTCAACTATTCACGTCTATGTGCCGCATTAGTTAATTCATAATATAGTTATTTGGCAGATGCAGTTTTTCGCATCCATTATATAATAAAACAGCTTTAATCCAATTATGTTAAAATGTTAGGCTTGTATCTTCTAATTGCATTTTTTTTTCCAATGCAGATAGGATAAGTATACACAACAAACCAACAATAAACACGCACAAGTTACAATAAATAATTTACCGGTGGCTGTACATTAATTGAAAGTGGGTACTGGGAAAATTACATTCAAAAGTGTGCTAGGCCTAGTACTGTAGCAGTTTCTGACAAAGGCTCATATTGTGGTCAAGGGAAATCAATTGAAAAATTTGGACACATAAGTTATGTTCATGCAAATCTAGGCCTCTGTAGTTGGTACTATACTAAATGTATTGTTCTGTGAAAGTTGAAAAGTTGTGCAGTTGTGGATGTGACAACTGTGTTTAAATATTAAAATACTCCCATTTTCAGGCGACTACTAATTAGTAATTACAGAATTGTTACTATGCATTATTTTGATCAAAGTAGCTGCAAAGCTGGGACATTTTGAATTCTATACTGAATGTTTTTCATATCTCAAGATATTTTCCAAAAATATAAATGAGTGACCTTTCACTGCTTTTCCTATTTACTTATACAGTGTATATAGCATCCAGAAAGAAAATAACAAAAATGATAATAATTATGTAACTAAAATCTTTTCATGCAATCACCTAATAAAATTTGTATATTACACTATAGAGTTGGGGATATCAAATCCAAGTACTAGTATTGGCATCTGATAACAAGTAAGAACTCTATTATAAAGTTTCCTTCAAATAACATGCATTGGATATCCACTCTTGATTCATGGCAGTGTTTATTGTTAGAAACTTGCGTACTTCTTAGCTTATCCAGCTTTTGCCATGCACAACACTGACGTTTGAGTGTGTCTGTACACGGTACCTTCATCTCAGACTCGACTGTACCATATAGCTCCTCTGCGCGCTTTGCTATTTCCTCTCTTTGCAGATCCACCTCCGCTAACAAGCCTGAGATGGCTGTCACAACTAGGAAACAAAGGAGGAGAAACACGAGGGTGAGGGTTCGAATTGTATCATGCGGAAAGCTTTGTACACACGCCACCTAACCTTGGCATCGTCATTGCCCGAAGAAGAGAGTAACTTCTGAGGGACAGTGCCCATCTGAGCTACAATCCTCTCCATGGCTGCCTCGGTCTCCACAAGTCGGCGACGGAGGTGATCAATCTCTATATCCCCTGGAAGACAATACGTTTTGCCAACGTCACTCTTATCTTGACACTTATCTGACTGGTGTATTTAGACCGACTACTGAGAAAAGTTTCAAACTAATAATAGTACATGCACACGACTAGCCAAAAATCAAATCAGGCCTACTAAGATTAAATATTTTTTTAAATATAGGAATTGTACATACTTTGCATGGATATTTTTAATTTCCCCAATTTTTTCTAGTGGACCTACTATCAGTAGTATGTAGGCCTAGATCAAATATATATATATACACTTTTCTTAATCACTTGGATTTTCCAATTTTGACAAGAAGTGTCACAAACCGCTTTCCCTTAAATTACTTAGCAAAATGACATCATCAATAGCCCACAATTTTAAGGTTGACTAGCGATGTCTAACAGTATCAATCAATAGAAATGTAGATAAATGAATCATGATTTATCAATTACCATTTCCTGATTCAATTCTACAAGAATCTGGAGTATGTGGCAATTCTATTGAATTAGGAAAACTTGACATACGCAATGTAAAATGAGCGATATAGCCTTATTTATGAAATGCAATCGAATGCTTCACCATTTATAAAAGGCTCTACACACATACACCATGATTTTGACACTCTTATGTCAACTGCCTCCTGTATTATATTTTGCTCATTTTAATCGTTCCGACAATTTGTGATTTGTTATACTTGTTGCACTTGTTGCACTTCTTAATTACCTTTAGAAGCATTTAATCGATGTGAAAAAACTTCAGAATAATGTGCATAATTTTTGTGCTTAAATTTAGTGAGAATTTGAATATGTTTCAAGAAAATATTTTTTCCAAATTTTCTCCTCTGGGTATAAGCCTAGGGTTTTTTGAATTTCAAAATACTTTTTCTCAAGGTGGTTTGCACCTCAAAACTATATAGTATTAGGTTAGATGAAAATATTATGTGCACGCCAAGTTCCATAAAAACTAGTGCTTTCGTTTAACCTGTGAAGTACGAACAAGACTTTTATGTTTTCACGAAGGCCCTACGCAAGGAAAGTGACATAATTTCGCATGATCGTCTTTACTAAAGACGATACTTTACTATTGTAGCATTTATATTATTCATAGTGATAAATTACGTTGTACCTGAAAATGATATCATGTGACCAGAATATATGTAAATTACCACAGTGTTAATCACTTCAGTCAACTTTACTTTATACCCCCTTTACACGATCAACTTATCCCTGAAAATGCATGTTTCAAATTTATCGCTACGAAGTAGAATACATGCCTTTCCTATCTCGCGTTTATACTACAGTAAAAATACCCATTGCTGTCAACGCATTGCCTCGAGTAGGAATACGTTCAACTTTCAAGGCCGTATTGATAGTAGCCGACCAATAAGCTCCCATTAAAGTGTAACGTCACATTCCGTTGACTGCCTAGCTTCTGTTGACGCCACACCGTTGAGTGAGAGAATCAAAGATTGGTGACTGACCGTTTTCGATACAGAAGATTTTCACTGATACAGAAGACACATTACTTTTAGGCTATGTTTATATTGATCTCCATATTCCAATAATTCAAACAGATGTTATGATATGTAAATACTGATAGAGTATTTTTATCGCAACTGTCGACAAATGTTTTAGAGGTTTGAGCGCTACGTGCGCTACTGGCATTCGCTAGTTCAAGGTTCAAGCTACTCGCACCGCTACGGCAGAAAATAAAAATTTTAGGATCCTATACTCGACGGAAAATGCATTGACGAAATGC
Organism: Brachyptera putata; assembly: GCA_907164805.1. NCBI lineage: Eukaryota > Metazoa > Arthropoda > Insecta > Plecoptera > Taeniopterygidae > Brachyptera > Brachyptera putata. The sequence continues at coordinate 30,530,786 of OU015462.1, forward strand.
ATTGCTATTTTAATTGATCGTGTAAAGGGGGTATTACTCAACATGCATATTTGGAACTCCCTTACATGAAACCCATTGCTTTCATGATTCATATCCATATTTAAGGTTTATACTTTATTCCAATCCAAACCAAAAGAACATAGAGCTACCCTAACTTTGTTGTCTTTGCATAATTATGTCTTTGCACATAATGCCACTTCAGTGGTTTAAAAGTATTATTTCTCTACTAACTTTCTCTAAACATTTCTCTAAACTGTAGTACGGTACTAATGAATATAATCTACAAACCGCCTAGTATTGCAGGCAGAACTTCTGAGCTGTGAGCATAATGGCCTGGTATGTCAGACGAGGCACTATCGTGCCAATCCTATGTTGTCGAGCAATACGATGCGAGCTTTGAGGCATTCAGACACAAGTTCGGCAACGCGCATCGCATTGCTAGAAAGTCACAGCCCTTTTGAAACAAATCTAGGAGGCTGTGATGAATGGACCAATAGAAATATAGCATTCACGCGCGAAACCAAACTGAGGACCAAACTGTCAGTGAGTAGGCCTAGTCCTTGAACATTTTTCCGGGCATTGTGATTTAAAAAACGTGATTTATAAAAAGTATGTGCCTATTGTCAGACACAGCGTCAAATTAATTTCCCTCCTTTTTTATTCTGGTTAGGCGGCCATATTCAATCGATTTGCCTTGTTGAGATTATCGATCACTCGAATTAAAAGTACTGTTCTCCTATTGGTCAGTCATGCATAAACCAACACTATAAACCAACACTATAGGATTGAAATATAGAACCCATGTCTATCCGAAATAGGGCGTGATTCAGGCGCGCAGTGTTGACCTTGACTCGTTCAGACGGGGTGTTTTACTGCTCGACAACGTAGGATTGGCACGATAGTGCCTCGTCTGAACAGGCCATAAGCAGACTCAATTTTATCGTGAAAATGTAAGTGTAGGCCTACCTCAATTGTAATATTATTGAGATAATAATAATCTCTATGCAGGCCTATACTTTACCATAAGCTAAAATACAGTACTGGTTCTAGGAAAAAACAAAAAAAGCAGGACTACATTATTTGTATATGAAAATGGAATATTATAAATGTCTAACAAATACTATTACATAGGCCAAGAACACTAGACAGAGACTAGAATATAGCATACGGTGAATATTATAGGAATAATTGAGATCTTAGATGCTTTTGTACTTCGACTTATTTACTTATAATGAAGATTTGTACGCATTTATTGCAATAAAGACATAATAATAGGCATGAATATGCCTCATTCTCAAAATCACACCGATGTACTGTACTTACTTGTATCCCTCGCCTTCCATCCTTGAAAGCACAAACAAATGCCATATAATATAAATAGGCAAATTATTATATATACAATCAGTTACAAATATAAAAATAGCATACACCCAAATTACTTGGGATAAAATAAACATATCATTTATTTCAGTTCTATTATGGTTTTCCATATAACTTACCAAGTTTTGTTCCATTATCGTCGGTGATCTTGACAGGTGGGCTGGTCTCTCGTTTGGCTCGATGTATTCCATTTTCTTCACATGGCTGCGTCGTTGTAGTGACCTCCGGCTCGTCCGCAAACACCATTCGTCGGAACACTGGGTCAGGAGTGAACTCGTCGTACGAGCTGGCTTGCTGCACACCAGGCTTCTTGAACACCATCTTCATCATTGTGTACATGAAGAACACGACGATACCGATTGTGTAGATTGGCATGATGATTCCCATAGTGCCACCGCCCCCACTACCCCCTTTTGGTGGCGGAACCACATGGCCAGCACCACCCATCGGAGGCCGCATGCCAGGTATTGGACCTGGTGGCTACAAAAATGTACCTATTTATTGGTAGAATGAAAATATATCAACATCTAATTTTCATATTTTTGGCATAAGGTCCAAGTAATTTACAACGAGAATTTTCCTCAATACCGAAAATGTATTTTTCATATAAGTGATAGGCCTAGATAACGGTGAGCAAAATTAGGTGGGGATTATAGGAGTGAAGGGATGGAGAGAATTGCAGCAGTAATGAAGTACCGTATTTTATATAAAAAATGAAGACGAATAAAATATGGAGCGGACAAATGAGGAAGAATGTGGAAGAGGATATGAAGTTTAAAATAAGAATATAACGATTAAGATTATACTTTTACAGGCACGAGAGAAGAAGAGCTACAGAATACAAATGAAGTTGTATGAGACCTAAAGGAACAGTGGGATAAACAAAAGATAGGTGGTATGATAAATTGAGCAAAGACAAAATGGTAAGTCAGTATGATAAGAGGATTGTGAAATGGTGTTGAAATAGAATTATGAGAGGATACAGATTAGTGGAAGGAGCTTGTAAGAAGAAAACTGAACCGGGAAGAAGTGACGACATCTCTGAAAGTAATGAAGATGGCAAGCCAGTGGATTCATAGTGTCTCAAGACCAATTTTGATCAAGACCACCTTACAGTAAGTATAAAAAAAGAGAATGATGTTACTTGCAGTATAACAAGCAACGACTGCGGGTCCTTGCACTTAACCCGGGTGCACATGTACTGAAACAGGCAAAGCGCAAGATACCAAGTGGAGGAAGGTTTGAAGGGCAAGCAGATCACCAGTGAAGCCAAAAACCTAAAGGAGAAAGAAGAAAATTTGGGATTGGCTGTAAAAAATTAGACGTTTCAAATAGACGAGTGAGAAGGTCTGGAGAACAAATGAAGCTGGATACTTGTTGACTCGTGTTTGGTGCGCGTGGTGGAGCTTGAGATAGTACGCAAGCATGAGTTGGACTGATGGAACATAATAACAAATAATCGTGTTGATTAATGAGTGATCCTCAGGAAGATTCTTTCCTGATTCCGCAAATCTGGTCACTAAATTCGTTTCCAAGTTATCTTTTTAGATGAATACAATTCGACAACCAATTTGAAGAAAGTAGCAAACCTCTATATCCTAGAGGGTACATTCCTGTTCAAGATAAACCAGTCTTAACTTGAAACCGAGGCCCAAGGTGGCTGTGCACCAGCTGTTAGTATAGAGTATTACTGCTTTTCCGTTTCATTTTTTGGCTTTATCTATTCTGTATCACTGGAAACCGATTAAGTTGTATAGGAAAGCGCCCCCAGGAGATCACTTATTAATCAGATTAGTAGGCCTAATCCAATCGAATCGACATTGGAAGACTGATCACTGGGATATGCTGTTATCACGTAGAAGGAAGAGATTGCGGTCTACGGAATTGCAGTTGAGGGTGTCACGTCACTGCCTATCGTATAATTAAGACCGCTCGGCTGACTGCTAGCTAGATATGTACTGTGCCAGTATGATCCCGAGAATCAGCTGGTCCAAGGAATTTAAGTAGGCCTACAGTCACATCCAGGAGCAACATTCTGACAGCTGTCACGTCAAGATCATCAACAATCATATTGTTAAATATATTTTGTATCTGTATTTTCTTGGTTGTCATAGGCCTACGTCAAGTGATTGTCATTTAATTGTGCACGTTCAATAAATCAAAATTTAATCAGAATTGAGGTTTTTAAACGGATTTCTGTTTGGCCAAGAGGAATTCCGTTAACATATGTTGTACTTTATAAACATTTCAGATTTATATTATTCTATACAATAATTTTATTTTCTATGTCAAAACAAGTTTGAATTTGTAGGCCTATGAAATGAAAAGTTTTTATCAAACAGTAAATGATATATTCGATATTCTAATATCTCTGTAGTAAGCTTATTGTGTGAATAATTCTAATCCATATTAATTCCTACAGTTAGGAGAAATTACAGGTACAGTTTAGGAGGTACAGTTACTGAATTCAAGAGGTGGAATATCCCAAATTTTCTAGTCTTGGATTTGGAGACTCTCGGAGGCTGCATAAGCCTAAATTGTTTTGTGTTCTACTTAGAACTACTTCTTTCACATCTATTGACATCTCTGAAAATAAAAAAAATATTCCCAAGTGAGTCCAAGCGGACCCTCGAAAACGTTTACCTAACAATGACATGACTACATAACGCCCAGTTGTCATTCATACTGCCTTGGCAATAAGACTAGGGGATAATAACCAATAGGACCATGTCATTTAAATTTCACCTCTCAAAAAATGAAAATAAATATTTTTCTGTCTAAAACATTACACATAACTGTTTATGGAAACCAGAGACTTATTTAAAGATCATCTGCTTGGTACATATCTATAGTCTGTGTATATACACAGACTCCTTGGCATGTCAAGTTGGAATGGTGCCAGAATACTCTGGACTATCTAACCTACTGCAAAATCTAAAAATATCATATATCAAGCTAACATCCCATAGATCCACACAAAAACGCATTTAAATATGACATCTTTTCTAGCCCTCATTCACACAGCACTGCTCTATAAAAAGTTATACATTCTTAGCGCCTTTGCGATCAGCCATTGGACAATAAGATATCATGTAGAAAATCACTAGGGCCTACATAGAACATAGGCCTATTCATTTGTATTGATACTATTTGTTACTATTTCTCTGTCTATATTTCCACCGTAACTAAACATTAGTCTAAAAACAAGAAATTAATCCCACTGTTGAGGTCCAGCCTAATGATTCATCATTTAGGATAATGCTATTCATGGTAATTCATGCTCTTCAATACAAATTCATATAACCAAACTTTGAAATACTTACTCGTCCTTCTTTCTCAATTACTTTGGACACAGTTTGAGATTGTGGAATTGCTCGACCACGTTCTTGCAAGGCCGGGTGATTATTGAGCAAATCGGGGCGCAAATGTGGTGGACGTTCTTGTCTGTGGTGCCCTGTTGAAACATCAACCAATTTACAACTACATTCAAACTACATTACATTCACATTTATAGGAGTCATGGTCATGGTACCTACTGTAGTCAAGGTTTAGGGCTGCTGGAAATGATTGGCTTTTGTAGGCCTATGATTAAAGCAGGGGTCCCACCCCGAATATTTTCTTGTCGTCCAACACGATTACAGACTGAAATGCTCTGTTTTCCAATCACAATCAAGACTTCCATAAAAATGGACGAAATTCGGCCGAAATAATTTCTGGCCACTGACTTCTGGTTATTCCAGAAGGCACTGTATTTGACGGTATAATCATTACCACACCACTGAATCCAAAAGCTCATTCTGACAACTTAATAACTTGGATTCAAAGAAGCCGTTGGTATGAGAAAGTTTCAGTACCGGTACGTTGAAACAAACGCGTAGAGACGAAAAACCGTAGTGGAAAGTGTCCAGTATCCGAATTTCGTGAAAATTCAGAATTTTAACCATGTTCAACAGTTATCATGTAGCCTGACAATTTCTAATTGAAACATTCTATGTCTATGTGGGTTTCAGTAAACATGATACATGTTAATATTAGTGCATAAAAAATAATTATGTTAGCCTACTGTTCGGACTTGGATAAAAAAAAAACATATAGAATAGGGCCTGAAAACATATAAATTGTTAAATTAGTTAGTTCTACTCAATTAAATGTTGAAAGTAAGTTTGGATACAATACAAGTAGGACACTAATATGTACACATTATATAGACAAGCATTCTAAAATAGAGGATAGGGCCACTTAGTACCAGTAGCTATACATAATTTTATATATAATAGCGCTAGCAACTGAATAATATAAATTTTGCTGTTTCAAGTTTAATAAAATCTAAATAATTTTTTATTGTTAATCAACTGTTGAGAATAATTGAATTACGGTACCCGCATGCACTTTCATTTTTTTTTTCCATTTATATTGGGTTTAATGGCATTGGATGAATGGTTGATGAGATGAAGGTTTCTTAGGTAATGGGATGGACAGTAGGATGGACAGTGGGAAGGAAATGGACGTGACCTTTATTGCAGGAACTATTTGCACCCTTTTGCACACATTACCCCATTTGCATAAGGTACAGCAAGAATCCAAGAAAAACCCCTGTGATTGAACCGGGTCCGATTCACCCTCACCTCCCGGGTCACATAAAGCAAGTATGTTGGCACCTATTACCTATGCCGGTCTTCCTATGACATCTTTTTAGTTCATTAGATAGTAGGGACTCTATATTATCTTCTAAAGATTAGGCTAAGCTACTTCACATCATTATTCATATTATTAAAAGTTAAAGGCAAAGCACAACTTCATTTGCTGACACACTTCACACATGTTAAATAATTCCGTGCATTTTTGACCCTTACTTGGCATGTAGACAGGTCCCAGTCTCATTCTGTGCGGTGCACCTAATCTCGCTGGGTCAACTCCAAAGTTTCGTTTCAGACATACCGAACTATTAAATGATCGTATTTCATCTAAAATTTGTCTGTAAGTTTTTCCTAAACGAACTCTTTCATTTAAGAAAGCGGTAATGTCAATCCCGCATGTATCTAATACTTCTTTCCGGCATGTATAAACTACTTCCTTTGACAGTTTACCCTGCTGAAATGCTTGAGACAGCTTTGGATCAAAATCATCATAACGATGTAAAATATTGCCACACATTTCAGTCATTATTTTTATGGCATTAACATCATTTTCGAAGATGACATCACAACAGCCTAGAAGAAAAACCCAATAGTTCTTTTTATGATGTTGAAAGGAGTAAGCATCGGACTTAAAAACACTTCATAGGCCTATAGTTGTTATGCGGCTCAGTGTAGGACTAGTTAACAAAACAATATAGGCCTAATAATTAATTTAACAAGAAACTTGTGTACGCCTAGGCCATTGAAGTTGTAGTACCACCATTCAATTAAACTGTAGGTCTAGGTAGGCCTAACTACAATTAATTGGTTGAACCAAATTTCACTTTCACCGATACTGTATAGACAGTGAAAAGCAACAGATAATTTTTTTTCAAAGATTTCTGATTGCTGAGAATTTTTTTCTCCCCACTGTAAATGTTTGGGCTGGTTCCCAAACAATTCCCCAAAATTATTACCTCAAGATTTATTGTTTGATAAATGAGTTATCTTATTTTTAATAATTCTTGAGGTGGTATGATATATATATATATATATATATATATATATATATATATATATATATATATATATATATATATATACGGTATATATATATATATATATATATATATATATATATATATATATATATATATATATATATGTACATATAATATGGTACAAGGTTATTATTCAAGACATTTAAGATGATGGACTCAATTTTCTTATGTGTATCACAAATTTTATAGGACTAGCTAGGATAAACCGCGAAGAGTCTATTCCACGATCTGACCCATGAACGTAGGCCCACCATTCCCATGTAGGCCTACCATTGTTCGGGTCGTAGGAATAGCGCGGCCACTAATATCATTCCGAACTATTGTTCACCATTGTTTCCCATCTTGGCAAAAGCAACCCACGCAGCCACGTCTATTCCTAAGAAAGACCTCACGAAACGGGTGTTGGGAATAGCCGGGCCGCATAAGTCAGAGATTCCATTGAGTTTGTAGTTACAAACTCAACAACGCAACAACTCTACAAACTCAATGGCTATTCTCAGGAACAAGCCAACAAAATTCATTTGATCACCCAGAAAGGGTACTGGACTTGGGAATTTGCGATATTCGTAGGTCTATTGAAAACGATCATTCAAAATGAGATAGACGACCAGACATTAATTGTGCTAGTTTTGGCTTATAAATATGAAATACTTCATCATTAATTATTTATTATTGTACTTAATGGCCTATGTCAATCTCATTTAAATTGGCCCATAAAACAATTGATACGAGATCATTTATGCCGTACCGGTAAATAATTGTTTCAAATGAAATAACTATGTAGGCCTAGTCCTATACACAAATTACTACAGATAGTATTTGTTAGCCTTGCCAGCATGGATGTTTCGTGGGAATAGTAGTTTGGTTGCTGTAGACACGACTCTCAGGAGCGTTCGTGAGAGACGACCTAGGCCTATAAACTACGCCTACGTTTACAGGGAAAAGTTCTGTAGTCTTGGAAGGATCTTACCAGTCAAAACCAAAGAATTGGCATGACAGTTCTAGCGTAGATGACATTCAAGAGTTTAGGTTGAAGTCTGCAGATAATGTTAAGCCCCCCAATTCAACAGCGACTCTTTGAGACAGCTGAGATAGTGACGACTGCGGCAATTCGATTCGAAGTTGCTTTCGCACAATATGAACATGGGTGGTACGGCCTCTGTTTTGAAGGTGCAACAGTCAATACAAATGACAAACCGAATTTCCCTTTTCTCATAAGATATGCTAGGCTAAGCGTAACTAATCTCGGCTCAGAAATAACAATAATACATTACCTGCGGAGTTGGATTTATCATCAGGGACTTTCAAATTCACAGCTGTTGATAACATTGGATAAATTAACTTGGGCCACAAAACTGCGAAACATCCTGCCACTATCGCCAAAACTAGAACAGTTTTACCGGTTCCAAAGTCTCCAGCCATTTTCGTAATATTTGTTAATTCGATTTCGTACGAATATTGGTCTGACACGACGAACGACCTAAATGCAGCTTATAATATGTAGAAATTAAAAATCTCGAAGAAAAATGACGCCATCTTTCCCACCCGGGTCAAACCAATGAACTTCCAACAAAAGATAATACAATCAACAACAATTGACTAAGCTCTTTGTAAAAAAATGGTGTGCTGTGTGAATGATATTCTAACGTTGCGTTAGACACGTTGGCCTACTGTCAACAAAGAAGATATAGGTTAAACGTGGAATAATAATAAGTAGGCTAGGCTATACAAGTATATTATAAGATTTTTGGGTAGGCATAGAACCAAATATCGAGAAGGACGTAGGCCTAGGAGGACTCATTATTGCAATGAAACCAAAGATGTAAGTTTTAACATGGTTCTAAAATCCAGTTGGTTTGCACTCTTATGGTGGCTTGACTCCTTATCCCACCAATGTTGAAAATATGTACCAATTTACCGTACAAATCTATGAACCTACCGATTGTGAGTAATCTAGGATCGGGTACGTACATATATATCTATATAGGCCCTCGGAAACGGTCGTTTTGAGGTCATCATCACCACGAGTCCGAGCGCCAATACTAGGCCTGGACCAGCGTTTTGACGTCCCACAGCACCACCTTGAGGCCTAGCGCCGGCAATAGTCCAGCGATGAATAAAATTGTATCTACTGGGCTATTACCCGAAGCCAGACCTCATAGGCAACAAGACTGTCAGAAAGCAAACACTGTCTAAGTTCAGCTTCTCATTGGATGGCAGCTCACAGGCCAATTAGAAGACGAGTACGACGAAACACCATCTCATTGGCCAGGTGCTTGTTTGAATAGGCTACATATATAGTAAGCATTGAAGAGTGCAGCGCCATTTGATCCCAGTTCACGGACGAGATGACTCCAGAAGATGACCAGCCGTAGCTGTTAAAAACATCGAGAGACAAGGTTCTCCTCAAAGAAGGGCAATCTACAAAAGTCCTGTGACATTACCATCAACCATTGACCCTCAAAACCTTTGCCATCAGATGCACGTACATATACCAGTAGGTTCTATAAATATATGGTCTACCGTCTCTCTCTATAATTATATATAATAGGGTTGCCAATCGATCAAGAAAACGTAAACGATACCGAAATGTGCTATAGGTATCGGAAATCAATCGAAAATATCGAAATGTTGGAAATTCCATTCGATATCGAATCGAAATGTTGATATTATAGAAATTGAAATTTCTATCGAAATTATATAAATATTTTTAGGTCTGAATCATGTTCATATAGTGATAATCTGTCTTTCTGTTGTGTCGACAATCACGCTTCCAGCGTCAAACAATGGTCACAATTATACAGAGACTGTTGGTTGTCAGTGTTAACCATAGGGAAAACACGCGATCATCCAACCAAAGTTACTTCTTAATGTGGTGTTTATAATACTTGACAATTGACTCTTTGTTAGGGATCATATTACATTATGGATTTCAGTTCCACTTGATTAGTCAAACAGTCCTCTCTGTCAAACAGACCTCTCCCTCAGCCAATATACTTTCAGGAAAGATGTTTGTGATTGAGTCCAAGTGTCACTTGAGATATACCAGATATGTCAAGTTAAGGGGGGGGGGGGGGGAACCCTCTGTCAGGATGATCGACTATGACTACGTATATCACACAGACGGGAAACGGTTTAGTCAAACCGGTTCAGGCTGAAACGGTTCAACAAATGAGTGTATATCACAATAATTCAGAAACACTTTGGCAAAACCGCGGTCAAATCGTTTCAGCGCCAGCCATTTTTAATATTTACGTAAGTCGATATATTGGTATATATATTGGTAGTATATTGGTATATATATTGGATATTGGTGACGTAAGTCGGTAAATAATCGACAACGACGCTGGAATTCAACAAGGATCGATTTATCGCTCGCGTTCAAGGTTACCCTGGATCGGTTTGACGTGAATATCAATCGTATCGAGTTCTCCAATTCACTTGCCAAACTGGATTAGAACTAAAGTGTTTTACACCAAAACCGACAGGTATATCACCATCTGTAAACCGTTTCAGCCTGAACCGGTTTGACTAAACCGTTTCCCGACTGTGTGATATACGTAGTCATTGGCAGGAATGGAACCCCAGTCTCCTGAATGACGTTTCAGTGGCTAAGTAGTTTTATATTTTGCCCTCATTGACTCTTCTTATTGCTCGGTAGGCGTAAATAATGCAATGGGAGTCAAGTGCATCTATGAGCTCTGTGACGGGTTCGTGTTGTGTTGAATGATGACATATATATATATATATATTGTTGAGACATTGATAAAGAGAGACAGACATTATATCATAGATAAAAATTGTTGACAAGCCAGTACTTCTGTAGGCTATGCTTGCTGCTTGTTCTTTCAAGTCAGCAATTTTGCCAATCTGACACACGATTGACAGCCCGCTGTTTATTTATTCAATATCGAATTCACTTTCGATATCGAATTAATCCAAAATCGAATGAAGTGATTCGATAACGAAAATCGATCGAAATATTGGTTATCAATTGGTAACCCTAACATATAATGAAAATGGACCTAAAGATTCCAGTTCCAGAATAATTAACGATTCTTTTCGATTCCGGTTCGGGTCTGATCGAATTCCTTTCTTTCACTTATATTTGGGGTCCTTGTTTTGACATTTCTGTCTCGCTGTCCCGAGAAATGTTCTCGGGACCATCCAAAGGTCCCGTTTCATGAAAATGGTAAAAATGTGTACATATAATTGGCTATTGATCATACATTAAATTTTCCTTCTTATACCTTACTTTCATTTTAGAATTTTAATAACTACTGTTGATACTACGCATGTTATTTCATAGAATCTCAGAGAGTTGTTGAAATTCTTATTTGTTGATCCATGGCGCAATGCAGGCTTTCGTTGCATTTCTATCTCATCCAAAGTCCAACCATTGTGTTACTTGCATTTTCCAAACGTGATTTCTCCGTCTCATCAACTCCACATTGTAATCAGTAACCACCATTCAATTCAGCAATGTCTGTAGGCGTATACTGTGAGCGATTATTTACCTAGGTATAATCATGCTGACACGAAATGTTGTTTTTAATGATAATTCACAGAATGCATGGCCATAATTAAAAAGGCTGCAATATTTGTTGAATCACTTTCTGAATTTTATATCAAATTATGTATTTTATCATACAGGGTATAAAGATGTATGCAATTACTATATAGATAAAAATATATTAATGATTTTACATTACTGAAAACACCAACCAAAATATAATTAGAACACTACAAATTCGAAAAAGATTCCTGTGAGGTGGTTGTGTCTCTCGATTCCCCCCCCCCCCCATCCCTATCCCTCAGACAATTTGGCTTGAAATGATTTGACTCCGAACTTAGCATAGATGTCTCGGATTTTCCTCTCTTAAAAATGGTCACCCTAATTCATATAAATATATGGTTTCCTTTTTTCAGATTAGTATGTGGGGATGTTGATGGTAAATTCAAGACGCTCTTTACTAGAGTGAGTAACATAAATGAGAAGAACGGGCCATTTGAATTCTTGATCTGTGTTGGAAACTTTTTTGGCTCATCTTGTGACAGTTGGGAACCTTATAAAAATGGAACTCTATCAGGTTTGTTTTCATTACTATACAGTACAAACAACTAATTCAATATCTACCTGTAGCTGTAGCTGACTTTTTAGTTTTTTTTTCAGTTCCCGTTTCAACTTACGTACTTGGTCCTAACAATGCTGAAAGTGCAGCCTTTTACCCAGATATTAATGGATGCGAACTTTGTCCTAATGTTAGCTATCTTGGTAAAAGGGGGCAATTCACTGGAAGTTCAGGCCTAAAGTTGGCATATGTTAGTGGTGTGGAAAGTGACTCAGAGTCACAGAATCATACTTTTACTTCAAGTGATGTCACAACTGTTCGAGATGTGTGTCTACGAGGTCAGCCAAGCTTTAGAGGAGTTGATATTCTGGTTACTTCTTCCTGGCCAAAAGATGTAATGAACTTTGATGAGAAAGCAGAAATGGTATGTGTAGCCTAATTACATACAAAGAGTGTTATTCTGAGGGTAGAGAGAAAAATACCATATTGCAAATTAATTCTGAACATTGATGCCGAGATATAATGAAGCGTGCCTGTTAGTGTGCCTGTCCATATCAACCTCTAGTGTGAATGTCACGCTTATATTTCATAGCAAAATGTTTGCGCAAAGATATATTGCCAAATTACTCGGTGTGCATTGGCAAACACCGTTAGGGGTATCTGGCATAGAACAATGGGTGGGGCTATTACAAAACTGAGGCGTAATTGTTAACTCTACAATGTAAGTGGCCTTGCCAGTATCAAATAGCCAGGATACGTTGAAGCGGATTCATTACATTGGTCCTCATCCTTCTGTAGTTTATCTAAATAAAGTATATCCATCAACTTTAAAGAATTACTTTAGGGCACTGGTAAGGAACTTGACGTACGCAACACATGTTTGCCTATGTTATGATGTTTGTCATTCATAGATAGGCCTACTGTCCTGATGTTGCTTGAATGTTGGTAGTTTATCACTCCAAATGAAGTAAGTAGGCCTAATGGCAACTTGGTAATTTAATATTGTTAGTTGAATTTACTTTCAGAATCAGCGTAGACCTAGTGGATCCCAGTCACTATCTTGGTTGGATGTTCAAATTAAACCACGGTATCACTTTTGTGCCCTCGAAGGATTGTTCTACGAGAGACCTCCATATATGTAAGAAAAATATCAAAACTAGATGTCTACATTATATTACATAAACACATGATATTACTCAATGTGCAGTACAACATAAGCTCATTAGTACGTTTTTCAGGGGACCAGCCTAAAAAGTGTCTTAGTGTGAAAAACGTATCAACGAAACTAGCCGAAGATTTGGATTTAGGATATTTCATAAAAGGAAGTTTTCTGAAGCGATTGACTGAGAGAAAGTGGAAATGTTGTGTTGCAATTAGTGGTGTGTTGAGCTATTTTTCAACAGAATTATTGGGGTACTATCGTTCTAGCTTTCAGCGAGGATGTCATCAAATGTTAGAAAGTTTTACTACTGGTATAACACAAGTGTTTTTTTCCTATGAAGTTTTGATGTAGGTATTATTCTAATTCAAGGAACCACAACACAAAGGGTGACTCAGCTGAGCACGTCACTCGATTCATTGGACTGGCAAAAGTGGGTAATACAGCCAAGCAGAAGTGGCTCTATGCCTTAACAATCGAACCCATAGACAAAATGAAAGCTTCAGAACTTTATCAACAGACCACAGATACAACTAGATGTCCATATACAGGAGCAATGTTACATCACACCCTCGCAACTAACTCTAGGCAAGAAGAAACATCGCAGTTCTTCTACGACATGAACGCTTCAAGTGACACACAAGGACACCGTAAGAGGTCAAAGAGGCAAGACGATGATGGTCCACAGGAAAGAAAACAACGTCCTGTGTTCGATCAAGGAACGTGCTGGTTCTGTTTGGCGAGTTCAGAGGTTGAAAAACATCTTGTTATCAGTATCGGCACCGAGGTGTACATGGCAATGGCAAAAGGGGGCTTAGTGCCGGATCACATTCTCATTTTACCTGTCGGTCACCATCAGTCATTGTCTGACATACCGGAGAGTGTCCAAAAAGAAATCAAACAGTATCCTTTATTAGACGAGCTTCAGCAAGGATTCAATTTGACGTACTGAAAAAAATTGGTGTTCGTTTTTATGTTTTGTTTTTTTATGTTTTTTGTCGGTTCTCCACAGGTCAAACGGCTACAGTTATCAACTTCAAACTTTTTTTCAGTATGGTTCCTCATCTAACTTAGATCTGTATAGTTTTGTGGCATTATCAGGGAGTAACTTTTTTTTTTATGAATTTCAGAAATTTCAAATATACTCATTAGAATAACATGACGGAAAAAAAAATATACATATATTTTCCAAAAAAATGGAATTTTGCGTGAATTTGAACTAAATTTTGATACACATTTTTAAAAATTTTCAGCTTGATCGGGTCAGCCATTTTGAAGAAATAACATAAAATGTGCTAAATAGGTACCACTCGAAGCAGTTTTTACCCATTTTTACCCACACTATTACTATTCGCTTGTCTAACAACGCATTTATGGCGTTTTCCTAGTTTACTCATCGGTGCAAATTGCCTTCTGTTAGAGCGAAGTAAAACCACAATTCTCTACCGGTAATCCTTTATTTACCTACTGTTTATTATTGTAGTATTATTGTAGTTATTGTAGTGTTTGGCATTGTTATCATTGTTCTCATTTTCTGATTGGCTAAGATTACAATTACGATTGAGTCGGTGACACTATTGAAACTAGTACAGTAGGGGTATTAATTAAGGGTGTGCAAGCACTCAAATTTTCGAGTTTCAAGGTCGAGTTCAAATTTAGCTGAACTCAAAAATTTGGAGTAGGCCTACGATTATTTATTTTTATTTTTTTCCTCTAGTTTTATTGCACCTGTCTCTGTGCACCTCCCGAATGTAAAACGTGATTTTCTACCCCGAATTTTAGAGTCCAGAAGTCGCTACTGGCCTAGGATCGGTCAAAAACACGTTTTTTATTCTTGTAATTGGGTGGTGCTGGTGTATACTAAACGTTTTCTTGATACGTAACATTTCATGTTATGTTTTATGTACGTATTGTGCCTTAACAGTAATCAGATTTAAATCATCATTGAAGAAATTTTTCCGACAGCAACAGAAGGTGCCTGTTTACTTTGAGAGAAACTTCAAGACTTCGCATTTGCAAATCCAAGTTGTACCAATTAGGAGTGAGCTAGCAATAGAATTGAAAGACATCTTCCAAGTACGTTGAAAAATAATTTTTGATTCTGATGTGGCCTAGGGTTGTCGTTTGATTTAAATATTTCCGATTTATTCAATATCGAAACCTTGAAAACTATTGAAAAAGTTGAGTTTTGGGCACATGATTATGTGTGCCTTGGCCTATTCTTATTGGGGTTTTCAAAATGTCGAAATTATTTTTCTCAAAAGTGGTAACCGATTGCGCTTCAAACCAGTATCGAATGATGATGACGTGTAGTTATGTATATGCCAAGTTCCATTTTAAAAAACTTCCATTTGATCAGTGGTGCTATAAAAAAAAATGTGTTTCAAGTGCGGTAAAATTAAGTTTTCTTTCACCTAAAATATAAATGAAAAGTAAAATAAAATAAATGAAATTGTACTTTAAAATAAAATCATATGTTTCCCCCCCCCCCCCCTTGAATCATTTTGCTTGCACATGAAACGTGGAGAGTAAGTGTATGTGTATGTGTAGAGGACAGAGCTTGATTGTGTAATCAATGTTTACTTTTAACTATACCCATAGTCATGCAACATGGCTAAGACTTCTGACTTCCCATCTTGCATTTTTTCGATTTAATTCAATATTAATTGAAAATGGAAATTTTTGGTAGGCCCTGTATATTATATTTCGTACGGTAATATTCTTTACCAAAGTTTCGATATATTGTTTGTAATTCCTATATTCTACGGCAACTCTAGTTTTTTATGACTATTTATTCACTCAAACTACTAAAATACTTGAAAGGCTAATGTTGTAGCATGTTGACAAGAGTTTGTATTTTTCAAAACTGTGAAACCTCTATGCATCACTCCCAGATCCATCGTTTTCACGCTTCTATCATTTATTCTGTCGTACCGCCTCCCTATATAACCAGTGTTGACATTTCCTGGATGGATTATTATCCTGCATGGATGGTTTTATTTTCCTGGTCCCTCAAACAATGGAGACTTACTTAGTTTGTTTGACTAAGTTTAGTTTGACTGCCGAGTTAGGAAGGAGAGAAGAATTCACCTTATATTCCATTCTTGTAGGTATGCAACTATTTAGTCCCTTAACAACCCACCTTTTTCAGACTTCCTTCAACTTCATTTGTTCATCTAGTTCCCAATAATGCTTGTTTTTTCAAATGAATTCTTTGTAATTTGTAAATGATTTTTTCACTAATTTCTTGTTCAATCTTTCCTTAAAATCTCAAATTCTCTATGTCGTTCTTCTTCCCACAAGCAAGTGAACATCTTTTCAATATCGTTCAGAAACGTTATGTATAATAATGAATGGTATTTTTCCTTCTTTATGTGGAAAAAATATAAAGGAAACCTCACTTGATAAGAGGTATTGGTGCTGTTAGCCATTTTATAAGCATTAAATATGAAATAAAGTATGATTGTTTTCCTTTTCTTTCTAACCTTATTTTCATATTTTCTGCCCACATGTTTACATGTTTTTAATATAAGCATTATTCTATCTATGAGATGTTATAGAGCAACCCCATTAAAAGTCTGCCAAAACCCAACTCCATTCAATCCATGAGAAGTTATAGAGCAACCCCATTAAAAGTCTGCCAATACCTAACTCGAGACACCCTAATACGTCCGGTCATAAACAAATCGTAGGCTTATTATCTTTTTTTTTCTTTTAGGAGAGTGCAGAAGCACAAGGTCTCCAATTAGATGAGCTTCCAGTTCATGCAAAGTTGGAACAGATTGCTCCACCCGGTACTCCATACTTCTATGTAGAACTTCCGTCAGGAGAAAAGCTATTTACCAAGACCAGGAAAAATTTTCCGTTGCAGTTTGGGAGGTATGTGGGTCAGATGTAAATATATAGCTGGATGGACCTTTTGTGAGCATTGGAATTTTTAAAACAGCCTTGATAAACTGTGCCTTGGAGTGTGGAATTTTTTTTGGACCCTGAGCCCTGAAATATGCCTTGATGATGCCTAATGTACGCCAACATTTGTGGAAAGTGAGCCATGATATCTTTGATAACCATTATAGCCATTATCATGAGCCATGATAAAACTTTCTGACTTTCAGGGTTTTTTTTTGTAATGATTAGGTAGAGTAAGGTTTGTGTGGAATGGACATCAAAACTTAAGCTTCAAGTATCCAACACAACCATTGATTTTATATAAAATCATTGCCTAACCATCACATAACATGACCTTGAAACTCATTGGAGTGGCTTACTAATTACTATACATATATATATTTTACTCTACAGTATTACTATTATTATTATTAACTCTTACAGTTGTGCAAAAATGCACGGTGGCAAGTTCCCTTGTATACACATCATACACAGTATGATACAGTATACAGTATCTTTTATTCATTTGTTTAGTACATTTATTATTTTGGTCAAGACTTGGACTCATGAACTTTATTCAGATTCGACTTGGACTCAAAACTGAAAACATGGACTCGCACACCCGTAGACAAAGTATATCAAGAACCACAATATAAACTGTGAGCTTCACTATACAACAGACCACTTTCCAAAGCAACAAGGCTCACAATATGTGGTCCCAATTATCCGTATATTACCGGTAATAACCTATATGACTACCAGTTTTGTGTAATTCACCCATTTCCACCCCAATAACCCGACACATTGCTTTATTATTGCTGCCCCAACCGTGGATGTAATGGAACAAGGTTTGGGAAAGTTAAGAATAGTAGTTTTTTACTGTAGATCTACTTGTAGAAACTTGCATACTGGTACAGTATATATTTTTGAAATCTCTTGCTTGCTGTGTTACAGAGAGGTCCTGGCTAGTAAGCCCATACTAGACATTGAAGATCGCTCCGATTGGAGGGATTGCAAGTTAACTAAAGAAGAGGAAACAGATTTGGCCAAACAGTTTAGGACAGCTTTCCAGCCATTTGATTTTACAGTATGAAGTAGTGCAAGTATCTGGCAAGTGATAGTGTGTATATAATCATATGCGGATATTACCATATTTTACCTACATTAAATTAAATGGTATTAACCACTTGTGTCCGTGGAGGTGTATATGCGTCCACGCGCGGCTGACAGTCCATCGCCGCACATACTCGTTCTTACCCTTTCCAATACATTGCATTCAATCGACAACATTGTGTCGTGTTGACATAGGACTTATACTGACATCGAGTAGATTGATTGAGAAATTGGTGTCAATTTTATTTCTACAATAGATTCTGCCAGTGTATCAAAAAATGATATAATACAGTCAGCTGAGAGCCTTATTTTAGGCTTACTGAAGGCTAAATGACAATGATATTTGCAAATTTATTGTTGCACATACCAAGTACTACAGTATATCAATATAGTATATCAGTATATTAGTACCAGTATGTCCCTTATTACAGCGACCATGGCAATATATCAAGAATTATTTTTACTGTGAAGTTATCACTTGTTCACTATTGACGAGAGAGGCACTTGAATTTTCCCTGCTTCAATCACTAGGCCTATAACACAAATTTTTGCAGTAAACTCTCTTCAATTCAAAATTTAACCATTTTGAATTTTAAGCATTGGAACAGTAGAAATATTTAGCATTGAGCTTATGTACCACAACTCTATAGGGATCAGAACTATTGTTTGGATTACAGTAAAATTTAAATCATTAGTATGAATTATTGAACAATGGGAGTTTATACTGTAATGGAAATGGTTGAACCTGTGAGGCATGTATATTTGACCTATTTGGCATTACCGTAATTCATTCGTAGCATAACACATCTTCTTTTGTAATTTGTATTGTCAAGTTTGTGTCACTCGATCCAAGCCTATACTCATACCAAGGTTTCAGGAATGAATAATAGTCAATAGATCAACTTCTCTTATTATATTTCATGTTTTAAATACAACTAATGTTAAATTCATATGCCTATTATATTACTATCAGCTCTTTCATTCATTCATAAATTAGTTATATGTACATTAAATGCTACAAGACAATGATTCATCTAGTAGCACACTATAACTCACGAGTATATCAATAAAACACAGAAAACAGTATTATTTTTTTTCACCTTGGACATAATTAAGCAAGCTAAAGTCATCGAAACGGTGCTCACGTTATTGACTAATAGTCACTTACACAACAAGAATGAATAATAGTGGTGGAGTGGTACCATGTGTTTTGATCAAATACTTGAAATTATATTTCCCAATTGCTGAAAGTTTACCTAGTTCTACCAGCGATGCAAAAATGTAACACTTGAATTTTATGGTTTAAGTGGCACCTTGTTTGAAGGTTGAGGGAGTCTAAATTCCTGCAATTCGATCTCTGCTTCATGATATGATCCTCGATTGTATGAAAAATACTCCGGATTCTTGTATTCCCCAGATTTAGAAGCTCCCGGACCAACGTCTGCAAATGAATAAGTGTACATAAACAAGTTGTTGAACGACTATATTTCACGAAACTAAATAATTTCAAACAGACAAAGTATAACTTACTGACAAACTATAGTAATGGGGTTAAGTTTTACAGTCTCAATAAAATGCTGTGAAATGATTAAAATCACAGTGTACTGTAGTTACTACAAATGTTTCAAGGACTGACAAAAAAATCTCTGATTAGAACAAAACTTATTTTAAATATTGCAGGAAGGACATAAGTTGATAAATTGTGTAAGCCTTACCACCATCTGGAATATTGACCACTGAAGTGCTGAGGCCAGGAACATCCCCCATATTCTTATTTGATGTTGATGAGCTCTCTGGAGTGTAACATCTTACAGAACTCTGATAAATCAATAAAAACATAGTGAGTAGGCTTATTGATTAAATCTACACATTCTTATTGTAAATGTTCATTTGTGGTACAGGGGCAGAGCCCTGTATAAAGAGTCTATAGGTATAGGGCCACGAATCATCTAATCAAACTGACCTAACTTCCACAAATATTTGTCCATGAAATACAAGACTTGGTAGCAACATAGATAAAGTAGTCTCTAGATAATCAAAAAGTTGGCTGATCACAACGCTCTTATCATTCACTCGCAACAGTGCTCTAGCAGATGACATTTTCTTGGTGATGACAGCGCTCCTAGAAGGATTACCAGCTGCGTAACACTACCATGGCCTGTTGGATTGTTTAACCAGGGCTCTGCTACTTTATCCCGTAAGGGTATTATTTACTCAATGGTAGCATATACTCCCATATAGCAACAAATTTCTTCCAGTTTTAGTGAATGTTTACGCCGAGCGGCGTGTTGATAGCGAGGTTAAGTGGACTGTACTTGAAAATAATAATAATGGTGGTTAAATGATACGAGGTAAAAATAAGAAATGAAAAGAAAGAGAAGAAAAACTCAATAAATATAGTTGAGCAAACGAGGAACGATAAAACAAACAATCTCGAGTGAAACTGGACACTAGAGTGGATCGAAGTTCTGGACCCTAGCTCCACAGAAAGAAGAGAGAATACCTGCTCAGCTCGAATCACGAAAAGAGATAATGATCCGAGCTGATGACCAGGCGTGACAAGACAACTGTTCAGATCGAACGATCGAGGAAGAATGACTCCACTGCAACACAAGGTCCAGACAGCTGATCCGTGGACTTTGAACGAGGAAGCAATGGACAGGGGGGGGAAACAAAGATACGTCACAAACATGACATAATCCAATAATGGCGAAGAGAAAGGGGTTGACGCAAACAGTGACACTAGTTTATCTAATCTAAACCCGAGTTCCCACGAATACTTTCCCATCACGAAATTTGCGACATTTCCATATGAATTTTCGTGGCTAGCCTAAGTGTTTCCGTACCTTGAATTCATGAAGCTAAAATTCTGGAAAATTTGTCTCTAGTTTTTCAATATCTAGGATTCACGAAACTCCAAGAAATTCGTGTCTATAGACACTTGTTAATTTTATAACCTGGTTATAAAATCTATGGCCATTTGGGCCTAGCTTAGAATAGAATGTCTTTATTTCATGTACATAACAAGCGTTATAACAATGGAAAAGGGCATGTAGGCCTACTATACAAACTCAATGGAATGGCCTGGGCATTCATTTGGTCATTGGATTTGGTCTATAAACTCAATGGCCTACGTACCCAGCATTGAATTTATCCAAATGACAAAAAATGAACGATATCCACATAACCTCAACACAAATAAGGGCCTGGTTACACCTATTCAATTAGGGTAGGCCCTACATCCACACCCCTTCATCATACTTCAAACTAAATGAAATTTTACATTTGATGATATTATCATACATTTGTTTATTAAGTGATTGAAATGGACTTACTAGAAAATATGCTGGCTTCTTGGACAGGCTCAAAAATATTTGCAAAACTCTCGCCATTTTTTCAGCTGGAAAGTTACACATTCAGAAAGGCCAACCAAAAAAAATGAAGCCCAATTAGACTCGGAATAATAATCATTCAATTACACAGCTAAACTCAAGTAGGCTCGTGCAAATATTATTTAAATGGTCGCATAGACAACGTATAATTGAACCATTCAAGCTGAGCTATAATAAACTAGAACAATGTGGAAAAAGAAAAGTGAATACAATCCTTTGGTTGGGAAACCTGCAGATTCACAGAGTGGGCGATGCAGTTAGGCCTAGGCCCCCTACCTCTTTAGTAGAACCCTAGAAACAGTATTCAAGTGTAGTTGCAAGTTATGTAGGCGTGTTGTGAATGCTGAAGTTGATGATGCCTGATTTTCTGCAGAAATATAGTGAACTCTTATTCAACACTTGAGCTATTTTACTGGGTTAACCTAAGTCTTCTTTTGTGGAACTAGGCCGACCCCTCGGGTCAAGTGGTGCAGCTGTCAAAATATTTGGTTGGGCAACATAGGCCCTAGTAGGCCTAGGGTCTATAACAGCCTAGGCCTAAGCCTAGTAGAGATTGGTGCCTAGAGCCTTTAATAGGGCTAGGACTAGCCTACCAATATGGATATAGCAAAATCACTTTTTAGTGCGTCAAGACCACATGAAGGTTATGCTGGAAAAGAAGATTACAATGTATGTCTTTTAGAACCAGTTTAATACATTTTTACATTCTAGGGCTGGACTAAGTTACTTGAGCCTTAGCCTAGTCATTGAGTTTGTAGTTATTATAAAGTCAATGGCCTAGTCATAGATAAAGTAGACATACTCTCTAGATAGGCAAGGCTGTATACTCCATGGTAGGCCCTATGACCATATCTAGATACGTTACCGGTACTACTGCGGCCGACTAGCGACATATGCTTGTTCCGATCGGGCGGCCATATTGGACCTTTACAAATAGCTTATGAGCAAATGCCTTCTATAATATCACTAATATAATAGCCAATATGTATGTCCAATATGGCGTAAACTTCGTGATTTGAAAAGTGGTGTGAAGTTGGTTCCGAGACACAAGTATGTGGCCTACGCCTTCTCAACGTTAAGTAACATATCTCAGTAATATCTATGGTATCCGTATGAGGGATCGTATGATCACCAACAATCACCAAGTTGACTGATCACAACGCTCCAGAGCAGCATTCTCTCGCAACAGTGCTCTACCAGATTACATTTTCCTGGCGATAACAGCGCTCCTAGCAGGATTAACAGGCATAACACTAGCACGGTCTGTAGACTGTTTAACCAGGGACCTGCCACTCTATCCCATAAAGATATTCATTTACTCAACAGCCTAGTTGAGCCACAAAGGTTATGCTGTTATACATATTTTATTACCCATATGATTGCCCATATAGGGCGAGCTTACATATTTTATTAGGTACCTACCCACTTCTGTAAACCAACTTTGTATGATGTCATTCAGTTTATAGTGTTGAACTCAATATGCATATATGCATGAGTAAATAAATGGTATAGGTAGTCACATAATGTCAATGGTTTAGAGGACCTACTCAATAATTGTCAGAAATTATTGATATAGCCTATTACAATTGTTCATTTCATAGGCATTCAATCTTGTCAGACTTGGAGTAAAAACACAGTCAATAATTATATTGTAAGTCGCGTCGCGTAAGGACTAAGATAGGTGATCGGTAGGGTTAGATAGGATAAGGTTTGAACCTTGAACTTACAATCTTGATGTCCACTCCACCACAAATGATATGCCCAAATGGGGTTGGTAGGTTGTGGCTACACTGCAGGATTACCTGCACAGCATTGTGCTTATTTGATGGCTGTGAACACTAGATAGGCCTACTATAAAAGTTATCTTGATCAATTATTATTTTTGGGTGGTTAGGGTAGGTCAGGGTGGGTCTCTGTATGTAGCTATCTCCTCATGGTGAGACCTGGAAACTGGTTGTGAGTTTTTATTAACATCAAATGAAAACCAACTTGCTAAACGCTGCAAAATATTGTAAAACTAATTATATTACATAATCTAATGACCTTTGGTGACCTTGAATGACCTCGAAATAACTTGTGTTCTCCTTTGTTCTATCATTAAATATAATATAAATATATTTTAGTTTTCACGAAGCAAGTGGATACCGGTAGCTATTTTCAATTGGACTAAAAATAATTATTTTATTGAGTCCAAAAATTGATTTTATATTCATACGGTTGACCCCACGAAGCAAATAATATATTAATATCGCTTTATTATGTCATTAGCTAAACGTTTAGGAGCATGTATATCATTTTCCCTCGAAAACTAATGATTAAAAAAAGAAAAAAAACGTATTTTTCACATTTTTGACCTTAATTTGACGTATTTTATCAAATATACATATTTTTTTCGGAAAATTTCCACATAATATTGTCTATGTATTAGTGAGTTACTAAATAAGATACGAAAAAGTGAAAAAAAAGATAACAATAATTACCCCTCCCCCCATATTTTCTGTTTTTCAACGCCACTGGATATTTCAGCCCTCAGGGGCAAAATCTCGCTTGATATCATAGCCAAATAATTTTTAAATATTAAAATGTACATCTCTACCAAATTTCACGCTTTAATCACTAAATGCGCGATTTTTAAGCTTAGCCGCTTCACTATTAGTAATCATCGTTTTTGAAATGGTCCAAAGTTAGGTCATTTCCCTCATTTCAGAAAGTTGGTCAAAACAATCACAAATGGTGTCGTTCATGGTTCCGCCATTCAAAACATTTTTTTCTCTAGTATATTGGTAACTTTACTACCATAGTGAAATAATTGTAATGCATTTGCCTTATAGGAACGGGTTGATACTGCAGTTTCCGAAGATGAAAACGATCAGACTCGCCTAGGGGACATCCTGGAAGGGATAAGCATTTCTGCTGATGGATTGACACCATCTCCAGGAGGACCATTCTCTGCATTGACACCTTCTATGTGGCCCCAGGATATTCTCAGCAAACTGGGCCAACAGTCAGATGACCCAAACTCTCAACCAGATTACCGGTAAATATCTCAGGCTAGAGTTATGCTCGCTGACCAGCGAGGTAGTGAGCAGTATGGTGTACCTACAGAGAAATAATTTTAACTGGAACCGATCTCATGGATCTACTGGAGAAAAATGAGAGGCTTCCATGCAATGTATGAAATGTCATGCTGTCCGAAACTGATATTAGAGAATACTTCACTGATTCTCTCACTTTACTTGTTTCTCTTACTCTGTATCATTCATCATCATCATTCATCTCTCTTCATTCACCACAAATGTATAGCTGCAGATAATGGACTTGACGCAAATACCAGAGATGTTGAATGTAAAATGTGTATCTAAGAGAAATGCCAACCCTTTGTGTTGATTTGGTTTCCGTTGGAATACTAATTTAAATGTGTTATTTGTAACTGTGTATTAACATCATGCTGAATAAATCAATCAAATTCAATCTCTGTGAAAATTGTTCAGCTGTCATCTACGTATTTTTTTCTTCATTTAATTCAGGTTCGATGAGTTTGGTTTTCGAGTAGAAGAAGAAGATGGTCCAGAACAGAGCTCAAACAAGCTTCTTGGAATACCGTTTGTTGAAGATGCTCAACATAGATTGCAGTGGGTAGCTCATTTAGAGTTCAGTCACAACAAAGAAGTGTGTGATTTGACCTGGGACAAAGTAGAAGTACGTCTACCTAGGACGGAGAAACTTCGAACTATGATTCGTGCCGGTATACCTCACTCCCTTCGACCACAAATGTGGATGAGACTGTCGGGTGCACTTCAGAAAAAACTTACGTCTGAAATGAGTTACAAGGACATAGTGAAAGTGTCAAGCAATGATGCTTTAATGACTTCCAAACAAATAGAGAAAGATTTGCTGCGCACTATGCCGAGCAATGTGTGCTTCAGTAACATGAGTAGCACAGGAATTCCTCGGTTAAGAAGGGTTCTCCGAGGACTTGCATGGCTCTACCCAGATATTGGATATTGTCAAGGTAAAAATTGACCAGGCCTACATACTATTGATTGGATACTATATTGTGTTGACTTTCCTTGAAGAATGACCAACCATTATTGCATTATTGTGATAGACTTACTATTTGGCAAAGTACAAAACAAAAACTTACATCTTTTATTCAACTTTCTGTTGAAATGAAGTAGGCATAAAGAAAGATAATGCAAAAAACTGAAGAAGAATCCACTCTATAAAAATAATGCTAACTCGTTATTAGAATTAACTTTTTGTGAATTTTTTGAGAAGGCAGTATTCAGATCTACTAGCATCCTTTTTTCATTATTATTAAGGTACGGGAATGATGGCCGCGTCTCTTCTACTGATGATGGAGGAAGAGGAAGCTTTTTGGATGATGAGCACAATTGTCGAAGATCTCTTACCAGCTTCATATTACTCTTCAACACTAATAGGTAAATTCAAAATTCAATATATTTATATTATATTATTGTACAGTAAATCGGAATTATATGGGAAGACCGAAAAATTGCCATTTCAAATGATAAAATCAAAGGAATGAAAGATTCCACTGCAACTTCTCTATTTCTTATTATCAGAGAGTTAAAGTTCTACCGTAATGCTTGGATCTACCGGTACATCCTGCAGTATGTAACATTTTACTAAATATTTGTATCACTCACAGGTATCCAAGCTGATCAGCGAGTTTTACGTACTTTAATCTGCCAATATCTTCCTGATGTTGATTTGACGCTCAAAGAACACGATATCGAGTTGAGTCTTATTACACTTCACTGGTTTCTCACGTTATTTGCCTCCGTCGTGCATATGAAGATTCTGCTTCGAATATGGGACTTGTTTTTCTTCGATGGATCAATTGTACTTTTTCAAATCACGCTGGGTATGCTTAAAATTAAAGGTACGTAAAATAATAGTTACCGTACGTTTTTGCACTGTAGTGGCTCAAAGTGTTACGTGGATCAAAGTACCGTACAAGAAATTTGCATAATGCTATTTTTTATTTTGCTAATTGCATTTAGGGCCTATTTATCAAATTTAAGAAATCCAGTGGTACACATTTTTCTTAAAATTTCTCGTGTTTCATTTTTTAACAAATAACGTAGATTATTCATTTGGTTTCTGTAGATAGGCTCCAGTAGTAGTAACTAATAATGTGTTTTTCCTTTTTCTTATTACAGAACCAGACTTGAAACAGTTGGAAAGTTCTGCTCAGTTTTTCAATGCTCTATCAGATATTCCTGGAGATATTGAAGATGTAGACCATCTATTAGAAGTAAGTTTATAGCCTGTTTCTAACTCCATAATTATATAAGTTTAAAATTCTGTTGTTTCAAGGAGGATTAGAATATCTAATTTACGGTACTTTCATGGTACTTGTGTATATTTCGTGGTGTATGCTAGATGTTCAAATCAGAACTTGATTTCTGTTGTGTAATTTCACTATCTTCTATTCCTCAATCTCTGAACGTGTTAAGGTACTTACGCTTCAACTTTTAGTGGATATTGAGAGTTGGTATTTTCCTGATAATGAAATAAGCATAGCAAGACCTCCAACTCACGTACCGTGAAGAGTCAATGTTTTATTTTGGTGGGGGGGGAGCTACCTGGCATACATGTCAGAATAAGTATTTAATTGGCTTGAAACTTTTTCTGTACCTTGGTGCCATACCAGAATATACCACCACTGATTTTGAGAAAAATCAGTTGGAGGTTTTTTTTCGGGAAAAAATCGAGCATTTGGAAGATCCCCATAAGCATAGCATAGGGTAGAATTTTCATCCGATTGAAACGAAATGTCCACAGAATGCTGAAATTGCTCCAATACATGTTTTTACCAAGCTTAAAGAGATTTGGATCATCTGGTTTTAAGAAAATGAAATATTATATTAGAAAAATGTGAAGTACTGAGTTTCCTAAAGTTTGTGAGGGATCCTATCCAAATTAACAAGTAGCATAGAATAACGAAGGCTATGCTTTATAAGGAAGGCTTGATGGTTTCAAAACCAAGGTGTGTACCAGTACATATAACTTTCAAATTTAGTTTGTTTATTTTTATTGGGTTTAACGACGCTCTCTATTGATGACTACGATCTATTGGTGTCGGTGAATGATATATGAGATGATGGGATGATGAGAGGTTATTTTATTAGGCCTATGTGTTTTTGGATAGTGGGAAGGAGTCGGTTGTGTCCTGTTATTAAGGAACCATCCCAGTATTGACCTGAACGACGGAGAGAAACCACGAAAAACCCCTGTCAGGATGGGCGACCATGATGGGAATCGAACCCGGTATCCTCAATGACGGTTTAGTGTATTAACCACTTGGCCACACGTCTCAGTAATTTATTATGTATAAATATCTTGCTCATCTTGTGACGCATGCTGCGTTTTATAGCCTAGCTAATCAAGTTGTTTCAATTTGTCCTTAGGTGTCGTATAGTGTAGCTTCATCACTGAACGACATGGTTATAGAGACCCACCGTCGTAGGCATTTAGCGTACTTGATGGCGGATCAAGGAGCACTCGTTGGTAATCCTGAAGCAGCCCCCAACTTGCCCAAGCAGCATTTGAGCAGGTTGGGCCACGTTTTACGCACGCTTTGCACAGTATTTGCTTTGCTTATTGGCTGTAGTGGTGGTAGCAAAAGACATGCACTAGCTAAATGCACTTGATTTCCAGACCACTCTTTTTCTCTGTTTTGGTGTTTTATTTACTTGACTGATTAATTGTTCCTGATATCATTTTACACTATCAACTACAACAATTTCACAATATAAATAATAAGGGTCATTGTCAGTATTTTCAGTTTTTTGGGTCGATTTAATTATAACTGTCACTAGCCTAATATTTCAACTATTTTTGACTTGTTGAGGTTTCCTTATGAAATGTCTCATGTTTTTATCATGTCATGAAATTGATGAATCGTGCAATATCTTGGTTGGATATTATTCATATCATGTATTTATATTTTAATTTTACGTACAATGCAATAAAATCAAGATTACGAATTACAACACAATGTGTCATTAAAATTGTCAAAACACTTAATACCATAAACCAAAAATTCATTGTTCATTCAGTCTGAGTTATCAGTTCTTTTTTGTTTTTTGCCAGACCATGCCTTTTGAATAATGTAACACTGCAGTTAATTAAGTGTATGGCTTGTTAACACATCTTTCCGTGATGCTTTTTTGCTAACATGGTCGTCGAAGGAGGGGTGTCAAAGGGCAAAGGGGTGGCTCTTCCCCCCCCCTCAGAATTCCAGTTATGAAATATATTGGAAAAAATGAATTTTCATTCTTTTTCCTAATAAATATTGGTAATGAACATTTTTTATCCTAAACAATAAATGGTATGTGCTGAGTATTTCTTGGACACATAACTTTTCCAGCTAAAACCTAATCGGTGAGATCGCAATATTTGTCTCATTTTTTAATTTTGTACTTGCACTTTTTTGTATTTTGTAATTTTTACACCTAGGTAAAATCAAATAACTTTGTCTTTTTTATAGTGAAATATGTATATACTTGAATGGAAATAACTACTTGAATATACCGGTAGCAGTAATTCAATTTCTCTGTCTTGGACAATTAATGGTGTGTTATAATAGCTAATTAAACTTGCTAAAAAGACCTCCCAAAACAATTTCAAAATGGATCTCTGCAAAGCTGGGGTGGGAGTGGGACAGCATCACCACCTCTCCTATTGGGGTTTGAATTTTCAAGCTCAAATTTGTTTTCAATGTTTTGTTCCTATTTTCCTGCTCACACCTATGTTTGTTAAGCTTGCTTTGCATTAATATAGTGAACTAAGTGTGTTGGTGCTTTTACATATAAGTCGTATCATAGCTTATATTTTAATTGAATAAATGTGAGAATGTGTGATGTGGTTGACTAACAAATAAAGCTTTTATTTGGTACAGATCATAATTAAATGTTGAACCATGCTGCATATAGGCCTATTCATATTTGTAAATGAAAGTTATCAATTATTGTAGGCCTATTGTAAATCAGTCCTAGAATATAATTTCCCAATGAAGATGGTAAGGTTAAAAAAATCTGAATTTCTAGTCAAATTAGGTAAGCCCATTCAAAATTCTATATGGCAACTAGTGAGTCATTGTTTCAACTTTCAATTTGTTTAAATTTCCTAAATCAGTAATAATTTTGAATTGAAGAATATCAATTGGTGATGGATTGATAGTGATGTTGAAGTATTTTAAAAATAATTCAATTACATAGATTCTAATTTCACTCCTCTAATTTGATTTCAATTAATTTGTTCATACTATAGGCTATGTAAGGTGTGCTATAACGGAACACTACTGTACTACTACAGTAGTGACAAATTTTTCTAAAATTTGTATGATTTAAAAAAAAATGTCTTGTGATATAAAAGTACATAACAAAGCATGCAAATTAATGATCTAGCTCGATGCAGTTTCAAGAATTAGAAGAATGAAAATGAATTTTGGGGCTTTGTTTTGTATTATTAATTTAAAAAATCAGTATTAATATTCATGTCATGCATCAGGTAAAATTGTATGTAACGAGGCATTGTAAATAAGCGGTCGATACTTGATTGGTGAATTGTTGTCTTCAAACTAATTCACTCGTGAAGAACATCACAATGTGAGACTAGATTCGAACAAATAATTACTTCATTTTTCCTTTAATATCAGAGAAAATTCAAAATCATCTTCTCAGTATGAGAAATTATAAATGATTCAATTATTTTTTATTCATCAAAATCAGGGAGTGAGATTGAAACCATAAGGTACGTTAACTCTTCTGCTGTGTGCTACCCGCTACGTGCATTGAGCAACGTGCAATCTGCATTGACCGATTAGAAATCAAGTGGTCTCTAATCGGTCCATCTTTTCTACCTGCAACTTACGCTGTGGCCCACAATGCAACGGAAAGTTTTGTTTACCTTTCTGGACTGTTGTACGTAAATTTTCGACTGCTATACTCAAACTGCTGTGCAGGAGATATATCGGCTTTCATAGCTGTTATTCTGTTAATTATTAGCTCTAAAATTCGATTGAAGTTTTTTAAAGAATTGTTCGTGGTCATATATAACCTCACTTTGAAGTTGCTACAGCGCTCGGCAGAAAAACGGAACTTTGCACTAGGCGCATGTTGCATATTGCTCAAAGTACAAACCAGCAGAGTGACCTACCTAAACCTAAAAAACCCGAATATTTTTAAAGAACGAAATCCAAGCCAAAACTGATCAAAGTTGAGAACTATACTGAAACCAAAAGTATTTTGTTCTTTGACTGGAACCTTAATTATCCTCAAATAAAATTATAACGAAAGCAATTTGCAAGAACGAAACCTAAACCTTCATTTGTGAAAATGGAGTTTAAAAGGAAAACTATTAGGTGATTAATTTGAGAACAACGTTCAAAACAGCCGCCCCGGTGGCCAAGTCAATTGTCGCTAGCGGTAGTAACTGAAGTCACCGTTGGGCGTGGGTTCGAGTCCCGCATAAGGCATGGGTTTTTGTAAACGTCCTTTCATCCATCATCTCTTCATCGTTTCATTATCATCCGCTCATTCGTACCCCCGTATAACCTAGCTGTTGGTGGGGTCGTTAAGCAACATAAAAAAAAAAAAAAAAAAAAAAACGTTCATAACGAAACCTAAAATTACTTTCAACAAATCCTTATTGAGGAAAATATGAACTAATATAGAAACCTTTAGAGCCTTTGATATTGGTTTTGGCTACGTTGTTTGAGGACATTTTTTTCGTTTTTTTTCTCGGTATTTTTTGTGCAGTGTAGTATATTAAATAATTGATGGAAATAATTTATCATCATTATGAATTTTTTTATTAATCCCAGTAGACAACATGATGAAAGTCTTCTCAAATGGATGAAATATGTAATTATGAAGAAAATTGAGTAAAATCATATTGCATATTGCAGCTTATTGTATGTTTACTATTTAGTTTACTATTAGATACAAAAAATAGATTCATATTTAACTATATAGATTTCACATCTGTAAATAATGGTGTAAATTTAATTTAAAGAGGTATTACTTATTTAGACGGCAGGTGAAGAAATCTAAATCCATGATTCAGCTTCTGCTCTTTGGAGAAGAAGTTAGCGAAGATGATTTCAAATCCAAGAATATTCGTCAAACAGGTTTGTTACTACTTGGCTACCTAACCTATAAGTATACTTAATTCTTCTAGTAAAACTCTAAATAAACTGTTACATGAGCTTATTTGCAATTATTGCACTCACTATTTCTGTTCTTTTGTCTACTATCTTCATCTTTATTGCAGAAATTTTAGTCGATTTGCGAGAGGCTATATTGCAAGTAGCTCGACATTTTATGTCCGTCGATCCGAAACTCAGCAAAATCGCTCTGATCCCAGACTACACAATGGAAAGTCATGCTCGTGATCATGAAAACTATATAAATGTTTCTCGTATTAGAAAACGTCGGGCCAAAGCATTGCTAGGTGAGTAGCGTCAATGATATAATTCAAGCTGCCAACAGTCTCGATTAAACTGATTGTCCACGTTGTGATATTTGTTTTCATTATAATGGCTTGGTCTGATGAATTATATTTTCATGTTTCTAACTGTTTCAGACTTTGAACGCCATGATGATGATGAGCTGGGTTTCCGCAAAAACGATATTATAACAATAATAAGCCAGAAAGATGAACATTGTTGGGTCGGCGAACTAAATGGACTAAGAGGTCAGTTGCATATTTGAAGTTGAGATTGATAAAATTTTCACAACTTGTCTCATTTTTCATGATTTTAAATAAGACTTGTGAGCTTTGAATTTAAATAAGATCAGTATGGGATTTCAAGGATATATATTTGGGTAATTATCACCAAAAAGGACAAAATCAAACTTTGGTATTTGAAAAACAAAAGTGGTTTATTTTTTTATTTTTTTTACATTCTTCTTTAAATTTAGTGACAAATAATACTTTACAATCAGCAGTGATCATTATAACTTTACCAAAATCACTTCATTTTATAGGATAAATCAATGCACGTAAACGGAGAAATGATGGACAAAGAAATTATGGGTTATGTTCTTTTTCCATAGGTAGGCATATGATGCACAAAGGCAAAACATATCTTATTAATAGTGTAATCATATGGTACTTGGGATTAATTATTCCTACAAGTTCCCTCCCCCATTCTCTTTCTTCCCCTCATCTCTCTTCTTCCACTATACTCTTCCTTCCTCAACTCCTGTCGTAGATCCATTGTTTTCTGCTATTTCAAACATAGCTTTCACTATTCTCTCATTTTTTATTTGCCTCATATACCCGTACCCCCTAAGTCTCTCCCTTTCCATTTAAAACGATAATCTCTCCACTCCCATTTTGTTCCTTATGTCTCTTCTTCTTTTCTTGTCCATCTTTGACACTCCTGCTATACTCCTCACAAACTTCATCTCTGCCGCCTCTATTTTCTTTTCTTCTCTCCAGTTCATTGTAACATAGGCAATTGGTAAATATTTAAAATAAGTATCTTCCCACTCCTCAGAAAATCTTGGTTCCAAATCAGCTTCCTTACTTTTTGGAATAGTTTGTCTGCCTTTGCTACTCCCTCATCCACTTCCAGATCTACTTTTTCCATATTACTTACTACAATTCCCAAGTATGAGAACTCTTCCACTTCTTCGTGTTCTTGACCTCGCAGTTGTACTTTTTCATGTATCTTTCTTTCTCTTCTCTTCGCTCATCACCATTGTTTTGCTCTTTTCCGCGCTAATTCTAATCCCAAATTCTTCATTTTTACCTTCAGTGATAAACGTACTAATTATCCGGAGTGTCTGTTTCAGGTTGGTTCCCAGCCAAGTTTGTTGAACTTTTAGACGAGCGAAGTAAGCAGTATTCGTGTGCAGGTGATGACAGTGTATCCGAAGCTGTTACAGACTTGGTCCGAGGCACCCTGTGTCCTACCGTCAAACAAGTTCTCGAGCATGGCATGAAACGACCAAACTTCTTAGGTAGTCTATGCATTTATTGATTGCTCATAAAAACTGAACTTGGATTTCAAACTAGTTTGAAATATGATAATCAACTTCCACATCTCTACTTCTCATATATTTATGACATAATAGGTAAATTAAATAGGTGATCGGTGAATTATTATTTTGTCTTTCATTGTAGGAGGTCCATGCCACCCTTGGTTATTCATTGAAGAAGCAGCTACAAAAGAAGTAGAACGCGATTTTAATTCAGTTTACTCTCGTCTGGTGCTGTGTAAAACATATAGACTTGATGAAGATGGAAAAGTTCTCACACCGGAAGAAGTAAGATATTCAACAAAATTCCTAAATATTTAGTTTGGTATGCCCAATCCAGAAGGTTGCAACTTGCTTTCTTGCTACTACAAATTGAGTGCAAATTATTTCAATTTATTTTATAATATGCCAAATGTA
The DNA here is from genome assembly GCA_907164805.1 of Brachyptera putata. Taxonomy (NCBI): domain Eukaryota; kingdom Metazoa; phylum Arthropoda; class Insecta; order Plecoptera; family Taeniopterygidae; genus Brachyptera; species Brachyptera putata. Next base: position 30,564,904 of record OU015462.1, read on the forward strand.
ACACAAACATAATGCAGTGGTCCTTTTTTGTTTTATTGTTGCTTAATGACCCCATCAACAGCGAGGTTATACGGGGGTACGAATGAGCGGATGATAATGAAACGATGAAGTGATGATAGGTGAAAGGGCGTTTACAAAAACCCATGACTTATGCGGGACTCGAACCCACGCCCAATGGTGACTTCAGTTACTACCGCTAGCGATAATTGACTTAGCCACCGGGGCGGCTGCAGTGGTCCTATTAACCTGGAATGCACGTAATAAATTTGATTGGAGTAAATACATCCATACTCGGAGATTATTGGTATAGTGAAAACTTGAAAAGTCAAGAGACAGTTATAAATATGTACCATTTTCTCATTGCAAAAAATTATATTGATTAAAAAATTATTGGAAAAATGGTGAAATAATCAAACAAATTATTCAGAAAACCATCCAATTTGAGTAACATCCCAATTTGTATTTATTTCAAATGCCAACCAGGAAAGTAATTGTTATTACCGGTACTATTCTACATTTTACTGTTGACTGACTATATAGATTCATTCCAGAGTTAGAAAGTTGCGTTCCATCATTGCATTCCAACTATAGATATGTTGATGACTAATATTAACTAACAACGTATTCATTTCAGCTGTTGTACCGATGTATCCAGGCTATCAACTTGACCCACGACAATGCGCATGCTCAAATGGATGTCAAACTCCGCAGCCTGATCTGTCTAGGGCTCAACGAACAAGTACTTCACCTGTGGTTGGAAGCTTTATGCTCTTGTGCAGAAGTTGTTCAAAAATGGTAACTATAATCTGAATGAGTTTTAAATTTCAATTCAATACTAGAATTTTCATTTGCTTACTTATACATTCAATGCATGATGGATCACAACACAACCTAGTGCATCCCATGGTCAGGGGTGGGATTGCCTTGAGACTTGTCAATGGCTCGTCGGGAACTTTTGCTTGGTCTGTATTATTTACAGAGGTCAGGACAGGGTTGACCACCAGGAAACCACCCTCGGAGCAAAGTGCAATTGTTGATTTTAAATGTAATTGTAGGCATGATCTCTTTTCTAAAAATTGTTACGATTCACGACGGACTACAGCCTAATTGATTTGACTCTCGTAACATTTTCTTGAATTTTTTTTCCCATTTAATAACAAAAATTCGTTTCTTTTCTCATTCAGTCATTGACCTTTCAGCGTCTTTTACTCGTAATAGGTAATTACAGGACAACAGGGAAACAAATAACAGGTTGCAATAACACAGGAAAAATATTTTTTAAATTATATATTTTATATGCCCAGTCATTAGACCTAGATTTTAATTATTTATGTATCTAGGCCTAGTATATTTGAAATTTCAATTCATATCATGAATTTAAAAAACATACCGGTAATTTAACATTTCTATTATATTTTTAATTTAAATTCGTATCATAAATTAAAATGAACATAATTTAAACCTTCCTGTCGCTCATCAAACCGGCCGCGGCACCGATCGATAGGGCTTGGTCGACCACAAACAGTGATTGCCAATATTTTTTTCTCTTTTGTCAAGTTCAAGATATAAATTTCCACAATTATGATATAAATAAATTACGTAAAAATACATTTTGTTGGAAACGGTAAAAAAATGCGTCCCGGATGATGGGGACTAGATGAGGTAAGATGTCAAAACTCGGAACTGTACCCATAAAAATGGAATGTAGCAACTTACCTCGTCTCCGAACTGTTCGAACAAAAGTCGTGCTGTTAGGTCGTGTAAGGTCGTGCAGCAGCTCATTGACTCCTTGGTGGGCTGGGCCAGTTCAAGGACTAGAAATGAAAAGATAACAAAAATAAACAAAAATGGTGAGTTTGCAAAAATAAATAACCCTGAGGATGAAGCTACGAAAATCCACAGACTTTGAATCGTTATCTCACAAATCTGTAATTCAACAAATAACCAAACCAAACTCTCGAACTGTCAATATTAACTTTCGAATCAACTTGAAACTCTAAATCGAGTCTTGTTGCTCAAACTAAACTTACTCAACTCTCTCTTTAACCGTGTCTCCACAATGAAGAGAGGGAAGAAAGAGTCAACTTTCAGTGAATAACTCACAGATGTGACAGCCATCGGTAATTACATAGTCTCGCTGCAACTTTAATCCCCTTTCACACTTCGTTCACTAACTTTAACAACGTAATGTATTTACCACTAACTGACATCAAGCACTGTAACTTCGTTCTGTAAACACAGTTGGCGCTTAATGTCACTTACTAACAGCAGTTAGTGAACAGGGTACGGTATAAAGATTTCTATTTAACGCTCCTGAAAGATTTAGTTGCATTTCTTATCTTGAACCTCGTACTAAAAAAATCATAATACCGTCAAAATACTACAGCTGAACAAATATAGCAATGATACTTTTGTTATGTTGGTAGACAATCTTGTTCTGACGAAGAAATGTAATTCATGTATTATTGTTCCAAAACAGGTACCAGCCATGGAGTTTTATCTACAGCCCTGGCTGGGTACAAGTGAAGTGTGAACTGAGAATCCTCTCGCAGTTTGCGTTCAATTTGAACCCAGACTGGGAGTTGCCTGCCAAGAAAGAACAGTCTCAGCCTCTCAAAGATGGAGTTCGAGACATGCTTGTGAAGCATCACTTGTTTAGTTGGGATCTTTAAAGTAAAACTTACTTTAAATTTAGAAATTGAAATATAATAATATATAAACGTTCTTCAGTTTTATGAAACAGGACAGTGTAATTCTACAGTCAAGAAAGAAGTTTGGGTAAATAGCCTCATAGCATTCCTTTACGAGTTGCTGTGTTTTTGTGTCTCAATGATTGCATAGTTAATCAATGTGATGTACTGGTACGTTTATTGTGAACTCTTTAATGATGGTAGAGTATGCTGAACATATTATAATAGTACATTCAAGTTACTGCTGTGTGCATCATGTTAATGATTTAGAATTTGTTTAAATGTACAATACGTACAGTCTTAGCACTTATTAATTGTAAGTCCCTAATTCCATATCTGCCAGAACATTCGAGTAAAATAGGTTTGTATGTACTGTAGTGTAATTTTTTATCATCTTGATGATATATAACGTTCGTGCCTTGAGTTTAATTTTCTATTTGTAAATATAATTATCTTATTAAAACATTTATTCATTTAATATTGATAACTGTAATCTACATTATATTGCATTTGTGGATTTAGCAAATTTTAGCAAGTATTTTGTCATATAAAATATCCACTACCATATATATATATATATATATATATATATATATATATATATATATATATATATATATATATATATATATATATATATATATATATTAGCGATGCTTTCGGGTAATACATTAGGAACCGGGAACCTGCCGAAATTACCCAACTCCTTCCCACCATCAACTATTTAACACCCTATAAAATAACCATTCATCTCATTTTCATATCATCTCATTCATCATTCAATGAGACCAATGCAATAGATCTTCGTCATCAATACAGTGCGTTGTAACTTTCGTATACGATTGTTGGCGAATGGACACTTCCGACTGTTGAAAGACTGATGAATAGGGAGGACAGTAAATCGAATCTGTACTTTCAATAACTCTTTACCTACTACAAACTAAAAAGTAATAAAGATAATCTTTTCAATTTTTTGCTATTGTTGAATGTCAACATATTGTCTTCTGACATAGCATGCAAGCCCCCCCCCCCCCCTCCCCTTTTTTTTGGCATGTGGCAGAACTCATACAATCACAATCCTGTATCTATCTACCAGTTCTAATAGATAGTTGTTGGTCTTTTCTCTGTAAATATCTGGAAACTTGTAAAGGAGCTTATATTTATAGACTACCGTAACTGATTGACAGTCAATAAACAAATGTATTTTTTGTCGTAAAACAGCAGGAATTGGAAGGGATGATGTAAATGCCAAATACAAATCGGTTCTTGAATTTTTACCCAAATTAACCAAGTAATTTCGACAGGTACCTAGTTCCTAAATTGTTACACGCTGTTTTCTATATTGCGGCTACCGGGGAAGGAAAATACTACCAGGATAGAGCATTACTTATACCCGACCCATATACCCGGAGGCATCACTAATATATGTATATATATCATTCATTCATGCTACATATACAAATTGAGGACAAAGTTGCTTGCATACTAGTTTCTAGGATATTTTATGCATATATCCAAAGTTAATGTATACATCTAGACCTGTTCAGTGTGCACTGATTATTAGTGTTTATAATTAATATTATATGTAAAATATTTTATTAAAATTGGAGCCATAATTATTTATTTATACTCATTTGCTTGCATGGCAGCATTTGTTATTTAATAATACTGATTAAATGCTTTGTTGAATTGTTGAAGGAAGGTATGTAAAAAGTTGTGATTTTTCTTCAAAATGATTGTATCAAACATCAAGCGCCCTAGGAAAAAATTGAAGTGGCTTACGAAGGGGGGGGGGGGGACTTTGCATTTCTTCTTAAACTATTTATTTGTAATGGAGGTATATTTTATATTTTTTGCATGTTACAGTAGGGTTGCCATAGTCCCGATTCTAGCGGAACAGTCCCGCATTATAGGCCTACTTCAATATCCCGCTGAGACATCAATTTGTCCCGCTTGATCTCGTAATTAATTAAATGTTCATATTTTTGCCGTGTCTCAAGCTTATCAGAGATTTTGCGCTATTGAATCATTTGAATAGGCTACATACTCAGTAGGCCTACATACTCAGTAGGCCTACTAGTGATAATATTGATGATAATATAACTATAGCGATAATATAACCAGGTCGCAGCACTGTTGAAGTATGCAAAATTTGAAAATGGCCGTCCGAAGGCAGATAGACGTCTTACTTGCATGTACATATGATAAATACAAAATCATAAAATGTTTACTCACGTTGTGGAAATTATAATGAAACTTGAAATTCCGTCTACCATTTAAACCGGAGCACTTTTGCATTTTTTTCTTCCGTTTTCCGGATTCATTTGTTTTTGTTAGTTTGCTGTCTATCTTTCACCTTGATCACATATATACCGGTAATTTAGGTATCAGGTTGTGATTCATCTATTATATTTCTAGTCCTGATTTAAATAAATATTTATTAATATAACCTGGACTGATGATAATGTTTCTTGTCAACTTACTATATTTCTATAATAATCACTGTGAGCATCGAAATTCTGTATTTACTGAACAACGAAGCGGAGAAATTTGTGAAAAAAACAAATGGAGGAAACTCTGCAGACCTTTTTTTGGGGACTTTCATCTAAATGACTGGGATGTCTCAACTTGATATATCAAAATAATGGCAACCCTATGTCTCAGGTTTCATGCGATCTCGGATCAAGTTTGGTAGGCCTATTGATTTTATTATTGTTGGTAGATTTTTAGTTTAGCAAAGGCCAAATACAAATTTATGGATAAATACACATTTAAAAACAGGTTCTGGTGTAAAAGGCCCGAACTTATACTGCAACTAAGAGTAAATATCTGAAAATATGTGTTTCAATAGTGTAAATGGCCATATACACACGCTAGATAACACAACGGATATAATAGCTTGCAAGTCTAATAGTAGAAGCTAATACTCATTAAACATCATTTGGTTGAACAGGATGGTATTATAGGCCTCGAAAGTACCGATTACCGAACGTTTTTTCTTGCATTTTAGAAAAAGCGAAAAGAGTCATGTTGATTGCATTTTCTGTATATTTATTTCAAGTAAATTGATTGTTTCAATGTTATTAATATCGAAGCCCTAATACACAAAAAAAACTAAAAGTAGGACACATAGAAATGAGATTTCACAATCATTTTACTTTCAAATTTAACTTATTACGGAAAGACCGCGAAAACACTAGTGATCCACCGCCTTTGTACACGTTCCGCAAGACTGCAACAGGTCCCAACTAGAATGTACCATGAATGTACACGTCATTTCTATCGAAGTTTCACACCTCCAATCCCTCCAATCAGATTGGTTAGTTTTGTAACGTTAGCATGTAATCAAATGATTATAGTGGGATATGTTTTCGTCTAATTTTACAGACGTTGTTTTCAGTATTCATTTATCTTGTGTACCTGATGGGGCTATCGTTGTTGCTTCGATGTACAGCTGCTGTTGCGTTTATTGTTTTAAGTTTCATAACAGTTGGGGCTGACACAGAAGGTGACACTGTAGGTGAATTACCGTATTGTGGCCCAAACAACAAGAGCTCCGATCAAGGACGAAGAGAGTGAGTTTCCTCGTTGTCAGGTGATAACGTAATAGGCTTTGGGCTTAGCTCTGAAATTTCCTTCTGAAATGGGTAATATGATAGGCCTATCACTAAATTTGCCCCTACCACCAAGTAGGCCTACATGAATCTATGCAATGCCTGTACTATAAGCCTAGGCCTTTTAGCTGAAGTCAATAAGAATTCACCTAGACCTACTGACCTTGACCTAGAGGGTAGGCATAGAGCATTGATTGTGTAGTTTACAAAACCCATGGCTATTTATTATGGATAAAGCCCTAGATAGGCCTATACTTGGATGTTGGATTTAACCCTATGGGTAGGTACCTACTGAAAGTGATGGATGGTAAAGAAACTTCTTCAACATAATTCTTCACTGGATAGAGTGGGCATATAAATTTGAATTGGACCCTTAAATTGGGCCTAACAATAATTTAGACATCTAGGGCTTTCTAGGAAAATGCAGTGTATATTAAATTTTCCTGGATGGAGTGGTTTCCTGCAAGGATGGTTTTATTTTCCTGGTCCCTTGAAAAACGATGGATAGGAAGGGTTCCACACATGATCACATCAAAATACACCCAAACAGTAGCTAAATCAAACCGACACTGAGCCGCACTGAATAAGAACTAAATCAAGTAATAAATAAATGTGTTGATTCCTGTGCACACAGTGTATGTAGTGTGTCACAGACCCACAGGTCCAGACATGTCACCTACTAGGGGAGTAGTCTCTATAGTTACGTGGGTGGTTATGATTTTTCTGACAGTCGTATAGCCTGCCGCGCTCGCGCGGTAAGTTATAAAGGGAATGAAACAGCGTTGAAAACTTTTCCATTTTACGAGAATTATCAACTCAATGATTGGGAATTTTGTTCTTTTGCCGAAACCGGGACAAATGTGTGTCCCGAAATACATTTTCGGGACACCGGGGCAAGAGATGGAAATCCGGGACAATCCCGGTTTTCCGGGACGGATGGTCACCCTAACTGTACCGGTATTATTATTATTATCATTAGTCTTATTCATTCATTTATATCATTTCATTCTCATATGCCATATTACACGGTGGTTGAGTATGTCCAACGTGTTGGTTATAATTGATCCGTGCATGTGCAGAATACTAATCGCCAATCGTCTGGTTGAATAGATTGACTCGTTTAGAGACGGAGACAAAGTGGGTTAGTGGCTAGCATGATAAACCGTCAGTCAGGTGACCAAGGGTGATCCAGGAGATTCAGGAGACATTGGATTATGAAAAAGGTCTTTTGACTGGTTGGGTTGGAGTGTCTAATTGGAATGAATGAGATAATTGCATTCATTCGCAACCATGCACCGTGTGATGCGGGCTTACCTCATAGCCTTGCAACCTGTAGATTTTTATTTATAAAATTATAATATTAGTTATTTTTCCAATTTATAATGATTTATTTTCTAAACAGCAACTAACCAATTTTCTCTAAACTTATTAGAGATATATACCTAGCCTATTAGAACAATATCAACATTCTTTGAACATTTCATCTGATATGTACGGATACAATTTATAACTCCACTCTGTGTTATTCTTTGAGAATTTTCCAAAGTTTCCAAACAAATTCTGAAGTAGGGCCTAACCTTCAAACCGATTTGACTATGTACAATATAATATTTGGATATCTATAAGAATAGCATTGGGACATTATTTCATTTTATTTCAATTTTTAGATGAGCGTAGCGAAGATTTTCATTCCATATACCGAAAAAATTTGGGCTTGTTTTTTTTTTTTTTTTTTTTTTTGTGTAATTTTGTACGCGGCATACAGGTCAGGAAAAAGTTTCAATCAACTCGAAACTTTTTTCCTGAATTGGTGTTATATTAGAATAGGTTGGGATTGTTTTTCAGAAAAATCGGTCGAACGGTTTTTCCGGAAAAAATTTGGAAAGTATGGAAATTCCCCATAAGAATAGGCCGGGGAGAATTACTTGGAAAACCAACATTTTCCAAAAGCTCTCAAATTTATACTGAATGTGGAAAGATCTATCATTACAGGTAGGGTTAGGAGGTGGAAATGGGGGGAAAACGAAAGGGGGGAGAGGGTAAGAATATTGGAGAGTCCATCAGAGATGATCCGAGAATTGGGATGGCAGAATTTGGAAATACGGAGAAAGGAGGATCGGATATGTAATTTCTTCAGGGTAATGGAAGGAGAAGGGGGCTGGGGGGAGTTGAATAGGCAGATAGAAAGAAACGAGTTGGGGTATGGAGGTAGGCGGAGTCATGATAGATCGGTAGTTATAAAGGGGGCTAGGTTAGATGTCGGTAAATTCTCTTTCTTGAATAGGACAGGTAGGGACTGGAATGGGCTTAGTAGAAGTATATTCGAGGGGGATGAAATAGGGTTGAAGCTATTCCGTCAGAAGGTTAGGGAGGTGGTGTGATAGGATGATGGATAGGGAACTTGCCACCGTGCATTCATGTGCAACTGCAAGAGTTTAATAATAATAATAATAATAATAATAATAATACACATTTTAAGCGATTTGTGAGACTATCGGATGTGAAACAACGAAGAAAACTCATTTTTAATGTACTATTTTACACATCAATAAAAGCAATTAAGAAAGCAATTAAGAAACTATTAAATGTGAGCAACAAGTGTCACCAATAAATTAAAACGTTTAAAATCTGTGATGGATATGAAGAAGGCACTGGTATAATTGTTTGGAAACCAAGGTCCATATACCAACAGGCAGCCGCAGTTTTTTTTAACTTTTGAAGTGATCCATGGCCTGTATATGTACATTGAGCTAACAAAATGTTCTTAATTAGATGAGCGTAGCGAAGATTTTCATTCCATATACCGAAAAATTTTGGGCTTGGTTTTTATGTTTGTTTTTTTGTTTTTTGTGTGTAATTTTGTACGCGGCATACAGGTCAGGAAAAAGTTTCAATCAACTCGAAACTTTTTTCCTAAATTGGTGTTATACCAGAATAGGTTGGGATTGTTTTTCAGAAAAATCGGTCAAACGGTGTCTCCGGAAAAAATTTGGAAAGTATGGAAATTCCCCATAAGAATAGGCCGGGGGGAAATACTTGGAAAAACAAAATTTTCCAAAAGCTCTCAAATTTATACTGAACGTGGAAAGATCTATCATATATATTTTAAGTGATTTGTGAGACAATCGGATGTGAAACAAGGAAGAAAACGCATTTTCAATGTACTTTTTTACACATCAATAAAAGCAATTAAGAAAGAAATTAAGAAACTACTAGGAAAACGCCTTATATGCGTTGTGAGATGAGCTTAGAAGTATGGAAATGTAGAATTAAGAATATTTGGTCGGCTCAATGTACATATACAGGCCATGGATCACTTGAAAGGTTTAAAAACCGCGGCTTTCTGTTGGTATATGGACCTTGGTTTCCAAACAATTATACCAGTGCCTTCTTCATATCCATCACAGATTTTAAACGTTTTAATTTATTGGTGACACTTGTTGCTCACATTTAATAGTTTCTTAATTGCTTTTCTCAATTGCTTTTATTGATGTGTAAAAAAGTACATTAAAAATGAGTTTTCTTCGTTGTTTCACATCCGATTGTTCCATAAGTCGCTTAAAATGTGTATGATAGTTCTTCCCACACTCAGTATAAATTTGAGAGCTTTTGAAAAAAATAAAATTCCAAGTATTTCTCCCCTGGCCTATTCTTATGGGGAATTTCCATACTTTCCGATTTTTTTCCGGAAAATCCGTTTGACCGATTTTTCTGAAAAACAATCCCAACCTATTCTGGTATAACACCAATTTGTAAAAAAAGTTTCGAGTTGATTGAAACTTTTTCCTGACCTGTATGCCGCGTACAAAATTACACACACAAAAAAAAAAAAAAAAAAAAAAACAAGCCCAAAATTTTTCGGTTTATGGAATGAAAATCTTCGCTACGCTCATCTAATTAAATGTGAGCAACAAGTGTCACCAATGAATTAAAACGTTTAAAATCTGTGATGGATATGAAGAAGGCACTGGTACCATTGTTGGGAAACCAAGGTCCATATACCAACAGACAGCCGCGGTTTTTAAACCTTTGAAGTGATCCATGGCCTGTATATGTACATTGAGCTGACCAAATGTTCTTAATTCTACATTTCCATACTTCTAAGCTCATCTCACAACGCATATAAGGCGTTTTCCTAGTTATTACTTTGCAACTAATGATAATTTTATATCTACAGACTTATTATTGTCAGCACACTTGATGGTCACCTCTCTGCTCTTGATGTTTCAAATGATGGTGCATTGGAGTGGAGTGTCAAAACTGGTCCTGGACCCATGTTGTCATCTAGTATACACAGACTTGAGGTAACGTTTTGTTGGTGCCCATAGACGACAATGCAGCTATTGTATTGTAAAAACATCAAGTCTGCTTATGCTCATCTAATCAATACATTGTTTCACATGTCATATTTTCTTTGTAGCTGACAAATAATGGAAACTGGGTGCGAATGATCCCTTCTTTATCTGGCGGTCTGTACAAGTTCAATGGCAATAATATTGAACCTATTCCTATTACTGCGGATAGCTTACTACAGTCGTCGTCATTTCTATTCTCTGACGACCTAGTTATATCAGGTTTGTTTGCTACCTTTAATAGGTTAACAGTTTTTTAAACTTTTTTTTTACATTTTATATAATACCTAATCATTTCACTTGATTCAAGGGGGCAAAGAAAGTCGAACCTACGGTGTCCAGTTAAAAACGGGCCATATTTTGTATGAGTGTACGATGAAAGGATGTGAAAACTCCAGTGAAAATCTGTCCGATGATGAGGACATGCTGGTGGTACAGAGAAAGACGCAAACCGTACGAGCTGTTGAAGTTCGAACAGGTGCAGAACGTTGGAACTTCAGCGTAGGTCAGCATGACCTTAAACTAATGTCTGACTTCAACACCAACTGCCATGATATAAATCGTGATCAAGCTACACCACTGCCAAATCTGGAGTTCAAAGTGATAGTTCCAGAAGGACTTGTTTGTGCAATAAGCAATTCTGATTCAAAGAATCTAATATGGAAACATAAGGTAGGCCCTACTGGAACTTGAAGTATATTTGGATAAATTAGATGATAATAATTTATAATAATTATCTAATTTAACCGATTTTATTCTCACACATGCCCAGGCCTATATTATAAATGATAGAATCAACGTGTATGTTTATTACAGTACCGTTATATGGTTGCCGTTCGATTTCGTTATTTTCCATCAATATTCGATATTAGGGTTTCGATCAATATCGGAATTAATCCTTTCGGTTTTGGTTATTTCGAAACCGAATAAATAAAGATCAGACTCCGACTGTCAAGTGCCAGGTCAGGTCGTTAGTCGTTTGTTGATGCTTGAAGTGTGTGTGTTGCGACGAAGGAATTCTCACTGTATGTCACTTAATGATTACAGAAGGCTAAAAAGACATGATTTAGACTTAAACTAGGCAAACGGAGAATATGCGTTGTAAGTTGAGCGAGATCTAGGTCGAGTAGAATCGTAAACTATAAAATATACTTATAGTATTATACATAAAGTATAAATAAAATTTACTTCGTTCATTAAATATTGAATCTAGAAAGCCTTGAATGTTGCCAACATAATGCTGCTAACATTTTTATCTACCGTATTTGACGAATAAAAAACATTTATTACATTATTTTCTTCAAAACGGTGGTCCAAATTGCAAACAAATTTGTAATACCAGTGTGCATCATTTTGTGTTCAGATTCAGGAAAAATTTGAATTTTTTTGTAGAGATTTTATTTTTAAAATTTGTTTGCCAAGCCTAATCTTCTGGGGTTTTTAGAAACTTTGAGATAGTGTTTCTCAAAAATTGTCCAACTGATTTAACCCAAAAACTGTACACTTCTAAGTTGGATAAGTCTGTGTGTACAGAAAAAGTCCATGCCGATCAGGGAAACCCTGCGACCTGTGCAGTTAGTACAAACAAACAAAAAACACAGACAAAGCTCCATAAGAGTGGGATGGAGGTCTTTGCTATCGATCATCTGATGATATTGTTTTTTTCGATCGATATGGGATATCAACATTTCCATGTGATATTGAACGGAACTCCTAATTTTGCAGTTTATTTTAGATATGGTATATCCGGTACGGCCTATCGGATCAAAGTCTTAATTGAACGGCAATCAAACTGTCATCATTTTTTGGGGGCTGCACTGATTGCGTGTCAAATCCAGTACCTTCTGAAGTAGCCTGACATCCGTGACAACGGCACATGCAGCGCAGTGGTTAACGCGCTCACTTCAAGTGATCCGGGAGGCGAGGTGAATTTCGATCCCCGCCGCCGACCATCTTTACAGGGGTTTTTCATGGTTTGCCTCTGTAGTCTGGGCTAATGCCGGGATGGTTCCTACATTAAGTCGGCCATGACCGCTTCCTTACCACTATCCTTCCCATTACCCAAGAACCTTCATCTCATCATCCCATTAATCATCCATCCGACGCCAGTAGATCTTTGCTATCATTACAGTGCGTCGTTAAACCAATCATCATATCATGTTCTGGATTCTGATTGAAAAGAGGAATTTTGGTCGGAAATTGTGACAAACGACGAGATGAAATTCTTTTGGGAACCCTGCTTTATGTGTTTCTGATGCTCAATTATTCTCTACCTGTACTAATAACATTTTATATTTCCTTGTTGAAGTTTGACTCTCCGATCGTGACTGCTTGGCATTTACGAGGGGGCGAGATGCGTCATGTCGATCTCTTCAGTGGTTCCCAGTGGGCTCCACAGTACAACACTGATGATGTGGGTCCCGTTTCACCGTCACTTTACATTGGCATGCACAAAAAACAACTCTACATACAAGAGAGTGTTGAAATGCAAAAAAACATCAAAATGGCATTCAACATGATAACTGATGAATCTCCCAAATATCTTGCTATCCCGTGGGCACCTGTCCAAGCTACTAGTACAAGCTTGGGATTTATAAAGTCAGATAGCATTAAAGAATCTTCTGAGCTAATATCTATGGATGATAAAGATTCTGCTACTTCACTGTCTGTTCTTTATGCTTCAGAATATGTAAATGGTAATGGCTACTACCTTTATAGTGAAATACCTAAAAAGCCGCAATGTACATATAATATAACATCTAATATATCCGAAGAAGATGATTATGGTGAAAGCGATCGATTGGGAGAAGTTACCCCAGTTGAAATTATCATGGGATCACTGTGGCACTGGTGGAAAGAAGTTCTGATTATCAGTATAACAACAGCTGCTTTGGTGAATTTGATAATAAACAGAAATTTAATTCACACTAGTGTAACTCGGGAAGTGATACGCAAGGAAATAATAGTGGTAGAGAAACATATTCCTGTGGTTCAGGATCCCAACAGTAGAAGCCAACATCTCAACGGACGAAGTAACTCTGACCCCAGCCATGTGCAAGTACCCGAGTATACTTCTCGCTATCAGACCGACTTCGATCAAGTACACTGCCTAGGCAAGGGAGGGTTTGGAGTCGTGTTTGAAGCCAAAAATAAAATTGATGATTGTCACTATGCCGTCAAAAGGATTGCGCTTCCAATCAAACAGGAATCTCGTGATCGCGTTCTCCGCGAAGTGAAAGCCTTGGCTAAGCTTGAACATTCCAATATAGTGCGCTATTTCAATGCGTGGTTAGAGGTACCTCCTGCTGGTTGGGAGGAAGAACAAGACACGATGATTCAGAATTGGTAAGATTGAACTTGAACCTTTGATATTAGCATCTAGACAATTTGAGCAGGGTTGGCAAAAACCCATGGTTTTTAAAAAAGCATGGCCCCTTGGATTTTTTAAAGAACATGTCTTTTATCGTATGAATAGGATAAAAGGGAAAGAGAGAACAGCAGCTTACCGAGGTTCACAAGTAGATAGGCCTACTTATGGTGGTGTTGCAGCCGTTGATAGACCACATAGAGATGAAGTAACACAAGATTTTGACGTTTCGGCTGTTGCCTTTATCACTGTAGAGTATGCAGCCGTTGATAGAGCACATAGAGATAAAGTAACACAAGATTTTGATGTTTCGGCTGTTGCCTTTATCACTGTAGTGTAGGTACTTCATCTCTATGTGCTCTATCAACGGCTGCAACACCACCATAAGTAGGCATATCTACTTGTGAATCTTGGTAAGCTGCTGTTCTCTTTCCCTTTTACCCAATTCATATATTAAGCCTGAGGTTATTTTCCTATACACACCAAGTCATGTCTTTTATTGTTTTTTTAAATCTTGGAGAAACAGTTGTACTGTATGGTATAAAATTCAGTAAATAAACATAAACAGACGTTCTTGTCCTATCAATTTGGCACGCAATTAATTATTTTTATAAAAAATGAGAAAATCTCAGTAAAAATCAGAGTTGTGTTCGGTTTCAATATCATTGATCGATTACTGTATTTTAAGACTTCGATTCATTATTGAATTGGAAGATTTCGTATCGAAACATTTAACAATGATCGATATCAAAGGAAAAAACTAGTGTTGACACAAGCCCAAGGGGCAAGTCTAACGGGATTAAAAGTACTAGTGAAATTCCAAATAGCAAATCGAATACATATTTTGCCCAAGCTTAAATTAATATAAGCACTTTTGATGTTAATGGCATCAAAGTAAAGTCCAAGTAACTTTCAACTTTTAATAAACGATACTTTTCAAAGTAATGTGTAAAAAACGTTATCTTAAACTTTATAACGAAGTTACGCCGTTACCGATGAGTCACTAAAAAATTAACGCATTGCTTTTGAAAGCTACTTGCTCGACACTGGGTACCCATTAAACCCCACTGGGTTTTGTTCTGTTGTGCAGTCATTTGCCAACCCTGAATTTGAGTTTACATTCAATGTACTTGACTGATTATTTCCACTTTGTATTTTCACAGCAGCTCTGTTGATGCCATTTCTATAAACATTCCCGGGCAGTGTAATACACCGACAAATGAGGAAATAACATGTGCAGATGGAAGTAGTCGTGGAAATCCGGATAAATCACCATTTCTGAATCTTCAAAGAAGAGAAGAAAATATGCCATTGAAAATGTTAGATTTCAGTGATGACTATTCTAGGTTGAACAATGATAATTCCATTGATCAAAATGATTCCTTTATTGTTTTCGAAGCATCTGGTCCTGATGCAGAAAACCAGGAAAATGTGAAAAGTAATTGCGACAGTGTAATAAGCGTGGGCTCTACAAATTCAGGACCTGAACTAAAAAGTGTTTCAACTTGGGAATTGGAAAAAAGTGAAAATAATAAAACCTCGGTTATGAGGAGAAAAGGTCACCGACGTCCGGGATCTTTGGATTTTTCTCAGAGTGCTAGTTTTTCATTTTCTAAACCACCAACCAGAGTCTATCTTTACATTCAAATGCAGTTGTGTAGAAAAGAAAGTCTCCGAGAGTGGTTAGTCGACAACTATGTGCAACGATCTACTACAAAAGTGTTGCAGATATTTGAACAATTAGTACAAGCTGTGGAGTATGTTCACCTTCAGGGATTAATCCACAGAGATCTCAAGGTAAGCCCAGTATTTTGTTTCAACTTGTCCCAGCAATAGTCGTTGAAAGGAGGTGAGGTGGAGGCAACCTTTAGGATGGCACCGAATACTTTAATGATGGATAATATGATATTAATGATCATAAAGTACTAAGTAGGCCTAATAGGCCTACTCGTGTGCACAGTCGTGAAAGTATGGTGGTCAATTCCTGGGCCTGTGTCGGCTGAAGAATATTCACGATGTGGAGTACAAAACATCCAAGTCTACTTTGACCATGCCCTAATGGGGGGAGGTGTTCACATCACCCCTGCATTGATTTTTTGAAACTTGTATCAATTAGGTATATTTTAGGGAGGTTTTTTCGCTAATTCAGTGTAGTTCATTTTAGATGAAATTAAATTAGCAAGGGACCATGTATTGTGTGTCTTCATATATTGAACCTTTAGTGCATTAGTAAGTGGAACGAGTGGTCCTTGTTAAAGTGAGCATCAGCTTTAATATTGTGTTACCTGATGTAATGGGCCTTGGTCACGAGTCCCAACGTTTTCGGAAATACCGGTACAGATGTAGGCAGCTACTGTGTCTTGATATTTTCATTTTATCATTAACATCACATACACACTAGGTCACAGCACTTTGCTCCTATATTCAGCAAAGGAATAATTATGTGGTTCATTGAGGGACCTACTCAAATCACTCAATTGGGCTCTTTTGACACTTGCTTCATTTTTTTTTTTCGAGAAGTCGTTCTTCGGAACAAAAGTGGTACAAGTGTACACCAAAAATCCGGTTGATGCTATAATTAGCATATGAAGGAATCATTGGCTCAATGGCCGTGAGCAATTTCAGAGCCCTCTGATTAGTTGATGATTTGAAATTGCTCATAGCCATTGAGTCCATAATTCCAGCACATGATAATTTTCACATTCACGGATACTGTATCAATCTACACTTTGACTACCTGAAATTTCTGGAAATTCTGCACGCATCTCCAGCTTTGAATTCTGTTCAGTTACTTATTCCTGTTTTAATTGTGTCATGTGCGCAGTTACTAGGCGCATTGCCATGAGTTAGTGGAAAATATCTAAAAGCCTTCGAGATACCGTACTGATGATTGTTCTTTAACATAACATCAGATCTATCAAATGACCGTGGTGTTGGTGTTTCACATTAGCTTTAATTGAATCAATGGAATAAATTCTTTGGAGTCATCTCTATCTTAGAATGCTCTTTCTCAACCACCCATTTCCTGATTGCTTGTTCTCTACATTGAATTGGTATTAATTATTTATGTGCAAGAAATAATTGTGGTTTCAATTTTGACCTTACTGTCATGGTCGTGACTGATAATTCACTGATTTCACTGATAATTTTCAATTGTAAATCTATGTTCATGTATTTCAGCCGTCCAATATATTCTTCTCACCCGATGGGCAGATAAAAGTGGGTGACTTTGGCCTTGTAACGGAGATGGTAGAAGGGAGTGATGATCAGAGGACTCCATCAAAAGACCCGTCTAGCTTCCGAGGAGGAAAGCATACAGCTCAAGTTGGCACCCATCTCTACATGAGTCCTGAACAGTTGATGGGAAAACCGTACAACTATAAAGTAGACATCTATTCTCTGGGACTTATATTATTTGAGTTGTTAGTACCATTTAGTACTCAAATGGAAAGAGGGCGTATACTCTCTGACTTGAGACAGAATATATTTCCAACACATTTTCAACAAGAATATCAACATGAATTCCAACTTCTTCAGCTTATGTTATCACACAAACCTGAGGAGCGTCCAACAACTATCGGCATTCGAGCTAAACCTCCTCTTTGTCCTGATGTCAATAAGCTAGCTATAGATGAACAATGGCATTTTGAGTTACCTCAAAGGAGAAGGGGTTCGAGTATGACCTCCCTATCTAATAGTTCCAGTACAGATTCTACGGCCTAAGATGAGCGTTTAGTTGTTGATTACCAGTACACGTAATTAATATTGTTGTACAATATCACATTATTTGTTCAACAATGGACCTGCATGGTATTCAGCTTACCTGGTGCTTTCACTCGGCTCTCAGGTCTGTTCTTTTTCGTGAGTACTGTCCTTGAACCAACCGATTGCTGCTCTACCTAGGGAACAATTTGTAATTAGGCACATGCCTTCTGTATATCTCAAATACAGGCGTTTTAACAGGCGTGGTATGCGTTAAAACGTATACCATATAGTATGTAGTACAGTAGGCACACAATATGAAAGCATGTTTCAGGTTATGTGTACAACGTGAATTGTAAATGGTATGGTCAGTGAGCTCAGCTTTGTACACTTTTACAGTAATTGTACTGCACTTGTATAGTACGGTATTAGGAGAGAAATAAATCCTCAATAGTGCTTAGTTTAGAAGTTGATGGCAGTTTAGGCATTGAACTACAAACTCAATGGTTTGGGGTAAGGAGTGTCAGTTTGACTTTCCTGATAGATACTTCTGTGGTTGGTCTAATTGATCAATAAAACTGACGTAAGCCAAATTTGGGGGCTTTTAACCCACTTTTTGGCTTTTCAAAGAAAATGTTGTGTCTATCGAAAGTTCGTGGAAAAAATTAGCGTAACATGTAAGAAAAATAAACATTCTTGAGGATTACGACACTGATAAGGCACAATACTGTCAATCCAGATATTTGAGTTTTCCCTGATTTAGGCTCAAAATGAACCAAAAAAGAGGGCTAAACGCATGTACCAAATTTTTGGATAATCTATAACTTGTCGTAACTCGGTAGCTAAGAAAGTAGGTAAAGTATAACTTACCAGAAAACAGCGTCCTTAGCCGCCCCAGTGGCTAAGTCAACTATCGCTAGCAGTAGTACCAGAAGTCACCATTGGTCGTGGGTTCAAGTCCCGAATAAGGCTTGGGTTTTTGTTAACATCCTTTCACGTATCATCACTTCATCGTTCGTACCTCCATATAACCTAGCTGGTGGTGGGGTCGTTAAGCAGCATTAAAAAAACAGCGTAGGCCTACTTGTGTTGGGGAGACGTGGACGTTTTAACTTTCTTTAATGTGAGCATTGGTTTTATGGGAAAAACCTGAGCATTCACAGTGAAGGGGCTGTCCGTAATCCTAGTTTGTCAATCGCTATACGGTTTTTCACGTTTACAAATCACTGTATGCCTATGCAATCATTTTTACGGTAAAACACATCCACGCTGTTTTCTGGAAAGTAACACTTTTCTTACTTTTTTAGTTACTGAGATCAGAAAAGTCAAACTGATACTTCCTACCCAAAACTGCCACAAACCGGTTCCAATATCCGGAAAAAAATTTCCTGCCTATATTTTGTGTGCAATTTTTCTTCTGGTGATGTATTGCTATTCTCTTCACTACAGTTTCTAGAATGAAATACCGTTACGGTGGTAGGGCCTATAAAGTAGTATTTTAATTATTTTTAATTATTTTCTGCCTTTAGTAATAGAAGTACTAGAACAGTAAATTAACTTTGGTAACTATTGATAGCTGTGTGTTGCACCACTGTGTTACTCCCATACTAGTCATGATCCATGTTATGTTACATTTAATAGGTACAGTAATGACAAACCTTCCTTATAATTGTATTGTGTATGCCTAATTTTATGTAACCTATACGGTTAACTCTCGTTAATTCATACTCTCGTCATTCAAATTTTGCTGTAATTCAAACTATAGTTCTCGTCCTTACAGAGTTTTAATATACTAGGAAAACGCCTTATATGCGTTGTGAGATGAGCTTAGAAGTATGGAAATGTAGAATTGAGAACATTTGGTCAGCTCAATGTACATATACAGGCCATGGATCACTTCAAAGGTTTAAAATCCGCGGCTGTCTGTTGGTATATGAACCTTGGTTCCCAAACAATTATACCAGTGCCTTCTTGATATCCATCACAGATTTTAAACGTTTTAATTTATTGGTGACACTTGTTGCTCACATTTAATAGTTTCTTAATTGCTTTCTTAATTGCTTTTATTGATGTGTAAAAAAGTACATTAAAAATGCGTTTTCTTCCTTATTTCACATCCGATTGTTCCATAAGTCGCTTAAAATGTGTATGATAGTTCTTCCCACATTCAGTATAAATTTGAGAGCTTTTGAAAAAAAAAAAATCCCAAGTATTTCTCCCCTGGCCTATTCTTATGGGGAATTTCCATACTTTCCAATTTTTTTCCGGAAAAACCGTTCGATCGATTTTTCTGAAAAACAATCCCAACCTATTCTGGTATAACACCAATTTGTAAAAAAAGTTTCGAGTTGATTGAAACTTTTTCCTGACCTGTATGCCGCGTACAAAATTACAAAAAAAAAAAAAAAAAAAAACAAGCCCAAAATTTTTCGGTATATGGAATGAAAATCTTCGCTACGCTCATCTAATAAGCTCATTGTTGAATATTTTGATAACACAAACTTTTATATTTTGAAATTGGTATTATTGTCACGTCCTTACATAGTTTCGATATAGAAGCTCAATGTTGAATATTTTGCCTAATTCTATCTGAAATATTTCAAAATTGGTATTTTTTGATCATTTGAATTTTGTTTTAATTAATTAGGGTTACTGTGGTCATTACCACTGGGCCATCAGTAGGAGTGTAAATTAACCAGGACACTTTAAATATTATTTAAATGGATATGTTAGTTACCTGCTATCCCTGACATCAATTTATTTGTCTGAATTAAGCATATAGCTTGATAATGTAGAAGTAGGTGTATCAGAAACATCTACTGGTAGTTCCGAGATTTTTTTTCTTACTGCATCTTGTGATAATTTATTGTAAATATTTAATTGTTTTTGCTCACATGTTTGTAACTTGTAAGTCTACATGTATTTGTGTAAATAGAATTTCATGATTTAATTGAATTGAATTGTATAATTATTTAGATTTTGTTATATTGTAATGCTATAAATAACAAAGGTTGTAAATAATGTAGACCTTTTTCATTTTTGATTACATGTTGTAACAATGTAAATAAAATATCTTGTATCTTTGAAGTTGATCTCTGTGAATCTGAAATGTTTAAACTGCTTACAAGTTTGGGGACCGAAGTTTCGCTGGTGGATACTTTTTTTTAAATCGTGCATGTAGAGTAGGCCTACTAGCATTCCGTATTGTGTGTGACTACACAGTTAAATACTTATACATGGTATATTAGTACATACCTTAAAGGACTTAAATATTTATATAGATATACCTGTATAATATATTCATATAATTATTTCTAATAAAGTGTAACATTAATCAAATATTGAGATATCAATGTGGGTGGTGAATCTTTGAATTGGTTATGTATAGCCTACCAAGATTCAATATGACTACCGTATGTAAAATTTTCATATTTTCTGTCTCATTGTAGGGTGCATAGGTCTATATGATTCCTTACAAATTGTATTTGGGGAGGGGGTCAAGAGCTCACCAGGCTTACAGGAAGTTTTGGGGAATTTGTAGTATTTTGGGTGTTTTTTTCTATCATATGCCTATAAAATCAAGAATTTATATTTCTCTTTATAGTAGCCTAATTGCATACCACTTTATACCTGAGGTCCACACTTATTAGTGATAGAAGGACTGTTATTTGAATCAGGTGTGCAATTGGAAAATCGATTCACCAAATATTGGCAGTCTTTGAAATTTAAAACAAAAATGAATTATGAGAAGATGAATTTTAGAGTATGTAAAATACCCATTCATTCAAAGTAATTGGAATAATTCTTCATTACCGGTACAAACCAAAAAAATATTGATTTCAAACACCGTATTTTACGTGGGTCAAATTACACGGTTTTTAATATTGAATTATTTTTTGAGTTCTATTATTTTTGTTTCCAAGATGCAATTTGAGAAAATTATAACATTTACTTGAGAGTTGAGACCACGCAAAAACTTAAACTGGTTATATTTTTACAACTGTTTTAAAATCAATATTCCAACACCAAGTTAATTAACTCTAGCAGTCTTAACGAAATATCAAAGAATTATTTTTAAATTTGAATACCTACATTATTGTAGGTCAGTTATTTATTAGTTCTTTACATAATACAATGTTTGAACTTTGAACAGTACAAAATATGATAAAAATAGATCTAGAGTTGTAATTAGACGAGCTTTAGCGAGGATTCAATTTGACATACCGAAAAAAAATGGTGTTCGCTTTTATGTTTTTTTTTTTGTTTTTTTTTTTATGTTTTTTTGTCGGTTCTCCACAGGTCAAACGGCTACATCTATCACCCTCAAACTTTTTTTCAATATGGTTCCTCATCTAACTTAGATCTGATTATTTTTGTGGCATTATCGGGCAGTAATTTTTTTTTTTATGAATTCAAGAAATTTCAAAAATCCCCGTTAGAATAACATGGCGGAAAAAAAAAGAAAATATTTTTATTTTCCAAAAAAATAAAATTTCGCGTGAAGTTGAATTACATTTTGGTACACATGTCTAAAAATTTTCAGCTTGATCGGGTCAGCCATTTTGAAGAAAAAACATAAAATGTGCTAAATTGGTACCACTCGAAGCAGTTTTTACCCATTTTTACCCATACTATTACTACCGCTCGTCTAACAACGCATATGGCGTTTTCCTAGTTAATGTAAAAACCATCTATAGTACATACCTGTCAATGTCATGGAATACATTGTCTGTAAGGTACGGTATTTGTTTAGTTCACCAAGAAATTGGTTATTGATTAAATTGTGTTTCAATTCAGTATAGTAACATCGGTTTACTGTCTCACAATGTTCATCTCAACTTTGGGATAAATGTAATTAGATAGTATTGATTGTAAACTATGTAACTTGTATGAAATGTATATGTAAATAGCTACAAAATGCTAATAAAGATTGATATTATATTATATTATATTATATATTATGTGCATATCTGGAATTTTTTGTTGACGCATTTTTATTACCAAACAGCATCGACGTTCTTCCCCAAACAAAATATGTTTGCCGCCCTTCTATACATTTTGAATAAGTGGTAAACCTGTTGATTCATGTGCATTGCGCAAATTTGTTATGTTGGTAATACTTTTCTACCTACGTAACAAGGAAGAATCGCAAAATCACAGATTCAAAGAACTACCCACCTCTCTTCGAAACTACCCTCTTTGCTCAGATCCATTCAAGCCCACCAACTGACAAACACGTGTTTTGAGGTTAAGTTCCCTTCTTTCCATTTTATTGATTAAAGTTGGTTTAAATTAGTCGAGGTAGGTTTATACTAGGTTATTATTCCATCAATTTGGATTTATATTTTGTCCTAGTCGTATTATTTCAATAATTGATAAACATTCAATCTAGCCTCCCATTGGCTGTTCTTTTTCCTATCTGGCTCTCCTATTGGCTTATCCTTTTCCACTTATTTCAAACATATTCCACGTCCAAGGTCACACCAATGTGTGTTTAATAAAAATCAGAGAATTGTATCAAATAAAGCAAGATAGAATATAAGTAATATTAGAATATTAAAAGAAGATTAGAAAATAAGAATAGTATTTTTAGAAAATATTAGAATATAATTGATAATACACTTGTATACGTGCCCTTGTGTGTGATTTATACTATCTTTTATGTTGCACTATCTATAATATCTTAACTATCTTTTATGCTAGTATACTATTTTCCATGTTTACCCCTGGTCCATCTGTGGTCCATGTAATAATATTATAATAAGTAATAAGTAACTATTGTGATATATTAAAATACTTTCAGAATAGAATGAGACTGTTCTTCCACCTAACCTTATATACAGAATTGAAGAAGTAAACAATAAATAATTTAAAACGTGAATGTAAATTACCTATGTAAAGTAACTTACAAAATATAACATTTAGCTTTTTAATGATTATGATTAATTTACATTTTACAGTTAACATGGTTTACATTTTACAGTAAAATTTCAATATTGGTACAATGAGATTTGTCGTACTTTTTACTCATGTTGGTACTCTGTCACTCCGAATTTTTAAGAATCATAATAAAATATTTAGATTTTAATAGGAATAATATTGTGGTAAATATCAAGTACAGATACCTACTATTCTCGCATATCTACTGAGCAACCGTGATCGAAGCTGATATAAGTGTACGGTATATCAAAGGTAGATATGTAATTATCTTCAACGCTCAATTAATCCTAATTACAGTAACAGAAAAAAATACGATTTTAAAGCCGGTATTCTGTGAATATGAAGTTATAGACTCCTAGACTGTTGTTTGTGTTATCCGACGTTTCAATGTAGGGGGCTATAGGGTCACACTCCAAATTTAGCGATGATAAAAATAGGACTGGAGCTGGAGAAAATTTGGACTCCCATGCTCAAAATATCTATCAAGGATAGGCCTAGCCAGTAATTGGGTCCCTAGTCCTGACACTAAGAGTAGGCCTAGGAGCTATCATCCAAACCAAACTCTTGAGATATATTCTTTTAGACATTCATTTTATTAGTTTGGTCACCTCTCGAACTTTTGCAAAATAAAAACAAAACATTTTTTGATTCCTGGACATATTTAGGCAAAAACACTTGAATGACCCAACTACCGTAGGTATGTCTTTGGACCCAACCATCAATAATTGTCAAAATAGGTGGACACCAGGACAAAAAGTGGATAGGCCTACTTGAGTGACATTATTTGCGTAGTTCATGAAGTTCGTACTTCTTGAACTTGTCGAGTTGAACGTTAACTCAATTAGAATATATAGTACATTATTATGTTATTGTCTATTTAAACTTTTGGCCAACACTATTCCCAAGAACCGTTTGTGCCGGCAAGATGCACATATACACTATTCCCACAACCGTTCATGCCAGCAATACTCCCGTCTCTATTCCCACAACCGGTTGTGTGGGTCTTGTGAATAGCCGACCAACACGGCCATGTTAGTTCACAAGAACGGGCACACCAAGCGTTCTCACGTAGTTCATTAGATTCCACACAGAGAGCACTGGCAATGGAAGAAGGCAGTCAAGGAATTAAACTGAACAACCACCTGTTGTGTCCATCATCTTTATCATCACATTATAGGTCCATTACGCCCACGCGTAAGCTGCTCCCTATCTATGCTCCCTAGGTGCTTATCACTTGCTTATTGCTATTAAACGTCAGCTGTCAGTGGAGTCGTTAACTTGTTACGGGAACAATAATCTTTCATTACCAGGGCAATTCCTAATACTCTTACTATACCTACTCGACTACAACCCTCCATATTAAGTATCCTTGCAATTGCCAACGAAGTGTACCCGAATTTATTTGCATCAATGTTTACCAACAAAAGTGGCACCAGTCTCTAGCAACTATCGCATTATGATAGAAACTAAAGTCAGGTCAGGCGTGGGTTCGATTAGGAGTCCCGCATTAGTTTGAGTAAACGCACGAGTTTTTGTAAACGTCCTTTCACCTTAAATTACTTCATTGTTTCATTATCACCCGCTCATTCGTAGGCCTACCCCGTATAACCAAGCTGTTGGTGGGGTCGTTGAGTAGTATTAACATGAAAAAAGAAAGTGGCACCTTCTAGGCCTAGGCCTACAACTTCAGTCCTATTTCCCACCTGAGTCCGCTTTGAGAAATAGTGAGTCCAGAGCCCTCTCACGACAATCAAAAGAACTAGGCCTACGTGATGCAGCGGTGTGCGCTTCGTGAGTTCGTTTCTGGGAATAGCCAGCCCGAGTGATTCTGCTATTCCCCAGAACCGCTCCATGTCGAGAGCCGGTTGTGTGAATAGAAGTGCCCGCGCAGGCCGGCTATCCTTCACACAACCCGGGTTGGGGCGTGGGAATAGACACTAAAAACGTAAACTTTTTAGCCGATCTCGATTCTGTCATTGCTTTTCGTGCAGATTTCTCAACAATTCAATAGGCCTATCCAATATTAGGCTATGAGTGCAATCAATTTCATTGTATCAACTAGAACACCTGCAATATCACATCAATTATAATTCAATTATTATCAATCATTAGGCTGAAAATGGTAAAAACAAATGAACTGATTCAGATTTGCTTTGGGCTGAATCACTTCTTCATTTATAGGTCCAGTTTAGAGTAGAGATATCTAGATCAAATCATACCCAATGATCAAATGAAGCGTGCAAATGTTGCCTAAAGAGTTGCCTAAACTTTGGCAAAATTTTCATCCACCTAGGCCTAGATTCTAAATATTTACACTTTCATTTTTTTTCTTACAAGTTTTACTGCACGTCATAACTCACGTACGGTAGTCGATTTAGTAGACATCCGTTTTGAAATACATAATCCACGCATTGCTGCTAGATGGTGCGTAAGAGCCTCACATATTCTAGGAAAAAAGTGCCAAACTCATATTGTTTATCTGTATCATTTCCTTTTCCCTATAATCCCCTTCACTTCACATTCTAATTCCTTTCTAATAATGTGAGTTCCACTAGAATCAATAAATTTTAATAGTTATGGTTCATTATTAGTGTAGTCTATAATTATTATAATATATTATATATCTAATCTAATTAATTATTAAAAAATTATTTCATTACAGTACCCTACCATAGCACACAATGAGCACGGAACAACAATTCTGCCTGCGATGGCACAACTATCAAAGCAGTCTTCTTGCTTCTCTACCACAGCTTCTTGATGGTGATGATCTAACAGATGTAACTCTAATGGCAGGTGGCTGTAACTTGAAAGCACATCGAGTTGTACTGTCTGCATGTAGTCAGTATTTTAAAGAACTCTTCAAGGCAAGTATTTCTGTATTTAGAAGGAACTTTTTGTCTGTGATTTTGAGATCGTAATCATCGTAATTGCTTTCAATTTGAAATATGAATAAACATAAAATAGAATCAGCAGTTCAATGATGATGCAAGCTTACTTGAAATTTTTGTTGTGGAAGTTTTGTACATATTTCTTTCAACCATTGTACTTATTAAAGATGCATTGAATGAATAGCTTCTATGAATAGATTATATTGTTCAAAACAATTACTGAGATGCAACCTTTTTCTGAACCGCACAGTATTTTCTATGAACTGAATTTTTTGCTGTGAACTAGGCAAATGAACTTGGCTAGTTGATAAGGTGAATAAGCATGTTAAGGTATTTGCTGCTACTGTATATAGGCCTACTTTTTAACGGACTGAGTGGCTTGACCTTGACAGGAGCATGCTGTTGAATTTGAAACAGTCATTTCTCGGCCTTGGTTGAAAAGAGCAGGCCACACACGGTGATCTTGCATCAACAGAGAGCCGAGATCACCCAATAATGTCTGATCGTTAATGCCCCATTAACGGTTTCTCACGAGTACATGGGCCCGTGGCATAGCTTTTTCTGCTTTTTGTCTCGCGCAATACGAAATTGACTGAATACTAATAGGGAAAATTGATGGTGTCAATGGGTAAAATATATAAAACCCTAAATATTGGACGTGTACGTGGTACTTGTCAAAGAAATAAAATACACTGAGAATGCTAACAATATTTCGAGAGTACTTCAGCTCTCGTCTTCAGGTTGAATCCAGGTCTAATATTCAGGTCCAATATTTAGGGTTTTATATAGTTTCTCGTGATACACTACTTCGTTATTTATTATTAATGGGTAAAATGTTAAAAGGCTCAGTTTCGGTAATTTCATCCGGTTGCGATTTTAAAAAGCTGATGTCTGGAAACCGGTCGTTCGATATCATCCCAATTAGTAATTATTAAGAACATTGTTATTATTATTTATTATAATTTGTATTATTATTTGGAAATTTCAGGTGCTGCAGCCATTGCAACACCCTGTAGTAGTTTTACCAGGAGCTAAATTCACTGATCTCTGTGCTTTGGTTACGTTCATGTACAGCGGGGAAGTCAACATTTACCAAGAACAGCTGCAAGGACTACTCAGTATGGCTGATGCCTTGCAGATTCGAGGACTAGCCGAAGTCAATGCGGTGAGAGAAGTGCACTTGTGTATGAATCAAAACATATTTTTGTTTTATAGATAACGGTGTTTGTTTATAATATCTCTCTTGCCCTTGATGAATAAACTTCTCTTTGAAATTTTAAATATATAATGATGCTTCAGGTCTACCTGTGACTAGTTTTGTTGTCTCGACTAAGAACGCAAATTTGACTACTTGGGTTGGACTAAACCGCTGATCATAATAATTATACTTCATGATGGATAGTGTAACAGGTTTAAGATTGTCATCTGGAAGTTCACTGTAATTTGATTTGTTCTGTAGCCTACTCGGTCTCTGATTTGTATGAAACCTTTCATCTAGGAGAAGAAATTACGAAAATCGTCGTAACTTCGACCCTCAAAATGGCTTGAATTGGTTCAAGCGCTCATGGTCGAATTTCTGTAGGCCCTAATGTGCTAACCATGTGCTCAAGTGATCGTATACGTCCAGAATCTTACTCCCTTAGACCTAGAATGTTTTGTTGTGTCAATATATTTTTGCGTAAAGAAGTTTCAGTATGGTCCCTCCCACTAGTTCTGTGTTTCAGTAGACCGTTACTTTGATCGGTATCGTTAATGCATTACACTTGTGGAGCAAAGCGTAGGCCTATAGTATGAAATGAATGCAGAACTGAGAAACAAAATGATCCTCCAGCCTTATTTTTGAACATGCCCTCTATAAGTCTGCCAGGTTCAGTTTGCAATTTACTCCAATTAAATATTGAATGCGTGTTTCCTTCCAGAACTCGGGAAAAATGCCAAAGAGTGATGTCCCTGTATCTGCACTGCACAAGAAAGATGCTGGAAATACTACTGGTAAACGAGCAAGAGTATCTACTCAACCAAATATGCAAATATCAAATACTCCATCACCAGATGTGCTACATACCATCTCTTCACAACCTCAGTCAGTTACCAAAGAATGTCAAAACAACAAGAGCTCCAAACAAAGCATTCAAGATATTTATGGAAGCTTGATAAAAACTGTGGGTGCTTCTACCTTCAAATATTCAGCTTTCGAATCTGACTCTAATAGGGGTTCTGATAGAAATAGTAATGCTTCTGAAACTTTCAACATCCTAGCCGAGACTCTGAGAAAAAACGTTCGAAACCAATCGTCAAAACAAATTGAGACTAACACATTGAATTACATTGACGATCCTGTACTTACCCCTCCGTCAACTTCGGCAATGCAAGATCTACTTGCAGAAGAAATTTCTATGCAATCTTTTAAGGTGAAGAATGAAGGGGTATTCGACAGTAATACTTCAGCAGATCTTGAATCTTCGACTAGAGGCTTGAAGAGAACTGTATTGGATGACGATGAAATGGTAGTCAAGATGTGTGGAATTCAAGGTAAGCATCAGTCTCTTTAACTGACACAGTAATATCAGTACTCCAGTAAAGTCATATTACGGACACAACAAAAGTAGAAACCTCTCAAAAATTGCGTTATTCTGTGGTATCATGATCATTCAATTGATTGCATAATAAATGTTCAAATATTAATGATATTATTGATAGCCTGTTTTGTGTAGTTTTAAATTTGATTCTGTGTAATTTTACTTTTTTATTTATAGTGTAGTTGATTCGTTGATGACATAATATAGTATTCTTCCGATGTGAAATGAGTATTGAGAACTAGTTATGAGAACTATTCTAAACCCAATAAAACCACACCCAACATTCTGACATTGACCAATCATTCGAGATTTGTCTTTTGGTTATCATCTACAGTAATCGTATATATTCCCATATAATCTAGCTATGGGTAGGGTCTTTGGACACCAAATAAACATATTTGTAATGAACCCCTGAAGTTATATTTCGGTGCTGATCAACTTATTGGCCTAAATAACAACTCTTTTTATTAGATGAGCGTAGCGAAGATTTTCATTCCATATACCGAAAAAATTTGGGCTTGGTTTTTTTTTTTTTTTTTTTTGTGTGTAATTTTGTACGCGGCACACAGGTCAGGAAAAAGTTTCAATCAACTCGAAACTTTTTTCCTGAATTGGTGTTATACCAGAATAGGTTGGGATTGTTTTTCAGAAAAATCGGTCAAACGGTGTCTCCGGATTTTTTTTTGAAAGTATGGAAATTCCCCATAAGAATAGGCCAGGGAGAAATACTTGGAAAACCAAAATTTTCCAAAAGCTCTCAAATTTATACTGAATGTGGAAAGATCTATCATTCTATCATACATATTCTAAGCGATTTGTGAGACAATCGGATGTGTACTTCTTTAATGTGTACTTTCTTTACTTTCTTTTTAATGTACTTTTTTACACATCAATAAAAGCAATTAAGAAAGCAATTAAGAAACTATTAAATGTGAGCAACAAGTGTCACCAATAAATTAAAACGTTTAAAATCTGTGATGGACATGAAGAAGGCACTGGTATAATTGTTTGGAAACCAAGGTTTATATACCAACAGACAGCCACGGTTCTTAAACCTTTGAAGTGATCTATGGCCTATATATGTACATTGAGCTGACAAAATGTTCTTAATTCTACATTTCCATACTTCTAAGCTCATCTCACAACGCATATAAGGCGTTTTCCTAGTTACTATAATCGACATTTCTTTTTATAATTAGGCCTACCATACACAAAAAAATTGATTTCCAATGGTAGTCTATATCTTTGTTTTTTCAGAAGATCAGTCACCTTCATCCGAGTCAGCAACTGATAATGGCAACGGCACAGTGGACATGGGATTGGAACATGTTCAAGGATCAAACTTCTCTAAGCATGCTTCTTCCTCTTCTAGTCATTTTACCAAACTGTGGTCTTCACCTCAAATTATTAATAGTAAACTGTTTGCCACTTGTTTCATTTGCGGAAAACAGTTGAGTAATCAATATAATTTACGTGTACACATGGAAACTCATCAGAATGTAAATTATGCCTGTAGTGTATGTAGTCATGTTTCACGGTCGAGAGATGCACTTCGTAAGCATGTTTCGTATAGACATCCGGGCGAAGTAAGAGAAAAGGGAAGTAATGCCGGCAATTTGTCAGATGGGCAAATTGGGGCTGGAGTTGAAGATATACTCGGAAGAGGGAAAAAATCTAAAGTGTCAGTCAATAAAGATAGTAACAACAATAAACCTTCTCATCCTTGACACCTTTATAGTGTCATCATAGGTATAGAATTTCACTTGGTTAATATTTTGTGCTCATTTTTAAATTATTGGAATTTGTTTTATAAATCAACCAGGCAACCATTATGATATGCATTGCTGCATGTAATAGTGCTATTATACTGGAATTAGCAACTGTGTTTGTTTGTTTGTAGATCTATAATCTAGGATATTGACCCAAAGTAAAGAATTTCATAGCCAATAATATTTTCAAGGTTGGTGTGTGTAAAACGAAATAACCCCAACCATCGTACATATTAACACTATGGTACCAGTACATTAAACTTCAGTTTTATTAATTAATGATTGCTTTGCATACTTTCTACTACCTTACATCTTCTGTTACAAGTATGAAATAAGTATTCCACAAGTAACCTTTCCTCCTCGTGCCACTCTGCATCGACTAGTTATATTCAATCATTGTGACATTTCATTTGGATGTGGTTTTAGTACTGTATAAGTATGTACATACTGGTAGGTAGTTACATGTAGAAATTGAGAAATTGTAGTGAGGACGGTTTTAGTCTGCATCTTTATGCAGACTAAAATATTGTAATGATTAAAACAAACAAATCAACATATTTGTTAATGGCTACTAGTCCTTTACATTGGATTGAAATGATGTTTTTTACTTCATATATTTTACTTCATTTTATTTCATATAATAGATATTATCTATTAGCTATCAGTAGCTCTATTGTTTGTGTGTAAAAGAATTATGGTATTTGCATATAGGACTAGTTATTTTATTTTATGTCAATATCCTTCAACATTATCTTAATCAAATCAAATCTTTATTCGGTCTGCGTGTGAAGGGGTTACCTTCCGGTGGCAGATTTTAATATTTACATAGTTTTGTAAATGCCTTTGTTAATGTTTTGTTTTGTAAAGTTTTGTTAATGACATGCCTGGAATAGAAGCACCACCAGTGTATCACTGTAGTGGGTTGTGAGAATATTTTCAAGTAGGTAATGGTATGTATCGAGTAATACAACGTTGTAACGCCTATAATGGCGCCTTTCATAAATGATTGATAAATTATGAATGGATAGAATGAAATAATATTTTTTTTTTTTTTTTTAATAACATCGAAACTTGATACAAAATCATTGTTCCCCTATTAAGGCTAAGGATGAGAGTAGGATCGTTTGGACGGGGCACCACAAGGGCGATCCCACCACCCCATTTTATTATTATTCTAAATTGAAGCAATGATCTTTGACACCAGGTTTACGCTGTCTGTGACCACACATCTTCGCCGCAGATAAAAGTCTTCAGTTGTCGAAAGTCCGGAACACAATATAAACTGTTTTTGCGATATATCCGGACACTACCAACATTGGTATTAGGAATAATCCAACCACACGAATGTTGATATTTTTCACTTTGAACTTAGGCAATGTTCACTTCTTCCAATGACAGCAGGTGCAAAGTTCATCATTATACAAAGGATAAACAATAAGGAGTGACAGCCCTCGATATAACTAGGCCTATCACTCTACTAATTAAGGTCGTGGCCAATTAGTACTTCATCCAAGCATTCACTTCGAGGACTGTGGGAAACCACGAAAAACCACGTCAGGATGGATCAAAAATTTTTTGGTCTTGAAATATACATTTTTTCTTCCAACTTATATTCTTCTCGTCTGTTCTTGTTTTCTTCGTTTCTTGAGACATTGATGGTTGTGATGACATGGATGCAAGGAAAACCAAGTGGCAGTGGAAAGTCTCGATCGATCCCCCATAGCCCTCTCGACATTAATGATATCCTGATGGCCGTGCACAAAAACAATCTGCCAAGGCTCCTGTATTCTTTTGAGTGATTTTCAAACTTTTGGGACCCAAATATCTTGAAAATCCTAGAAATAATGAATGTGCTTACATAAATCTATTCTAAAATACAATATATTGAAACGCTAATATCGAAACCACTTCTCAAAGTCATAAAAACTCTGTGTGATCCCTTTATATCAAATTAGCTGAATGTCAGCCTTCCTTCTGGGCTAGCCCAGATGTCAAAATTTTGTATCGTAAGTATAAGGGAAATAATCACAGCCTTCTTTATTCAGATCATTCTTCTCTGATACTGCCCTTTCACTAGGGGTATGCTTCCCGTGTTAACCGATGTCCAATTATTTTAGTTCACTAAATCGCCGATGGTGCCGTTGTTTCCAGACCATGACGTCACTTTCCAAAGAGATTCAAGTATATTAGTCTGTTTGAAGTGTCATATCTGCGAAGCTACTAAAAACTTTGGGAATTTCCGTAGAAGGATTTGAACTAAGCGCGCATTCTATTTGGCCGTGATTGCGAGTTTACTACCTTTGTTTATGACAATAATATGAACGATTAATCCCATAATATGATGGAATATCGCCAAGACCATTTCTTGATTCATGTTTATTGCTTGAGCTAACATGAATATCGTTCAAGTCCAAACCTGAGTAAGTCTTAAGTAGAGATCAGTGGTCTAAAGGCCCTAGCTAAAATGTAGATATGACATAACCTCAATAGCGTCATGAGAAATTGAAAAATTCTGACATGACAGTTTTTCGAAGTTGTAAATTTAGACAACCAGAGTTCAGCACATACCAGACCATGACGTCATTTTTCCTTGCGCGAGCAAAGATGCGCGAACCCGTCAAAATAGCCTGAGTGAAAGGGCAGTATAGAGACGTCTTCTCTAATAAAGAAGGCTGTGGAAATAATATAGAAGAAACACAACCAAAGATTGTATAAAGAAGGTATAAAACACACAGGAATTTAAGTTTGCAAAAGTTTATGTTTTCCATCAAACAAATTGTACATCCCAACTAACTGTGTAGTTCTGAAAGGCTCTAGGATTTTACATTTCTCCAGTGTTGGTTATTAATTTATATTTAGTAGGCTAAAGGATATCTACAAGAATATTGTTTGGCTGTATTATACAATGTTAGTCATATAGTGTTGTGCCAGAAAACCAAAACAGTATCTAGAAATATGGTATAGAGGTAAAAAGATTGGTAACAAATTTAAATATCTTTATGTAGGTTGTTAAAATAGATTTATTTCATAATTTTGTGATTTTTTTATGTAGACACGTAATAGTACAATTCTTCGACAGATTTAATTTTTTAGGTGAAAACTGATGTGAATATTTTATGGAAATGTTCTTGATTCTTATATTGAACATTATATTCTCTGCCTTCATCTAAAATATATATTATCTTGTTACGTAATATTTTGTGTAGATAATCGATACCAAATATGGTAACTGCAGGTATAGACAGTACGTAGCGACAGTACAGCTGCAGCAATTACCTAGATGACTTACTGGATGGAGAAATTGTTGAATATAAGACTCAACACTGGTCATACACATATAGTCTGTACCTCTCAGTGATATAATACAGGGGTTGAACTTGGAGTTTTATGTACTTCTATTACATTTTATTGAAAACTAAATTGATTTATTTTCATTACATTTGTTTATTTTTACTTCTGAATGTGAAAATAAAGCCTGGAATAAAGCTAGAAATTCCAAAGACAAAAAAGACTGGGACTTATTTAAAGAAATTAGAAATAGAGTAGGATCGGTGATAAACTCAGCAAAACGTCGTCACTTTAATGAGCTACATGGTATGAGAAGCTCAGATATGTGGAAATTTTTAAAATCTAATAATATAGTAGCATCAAAAAATAATAAAACCTCACTTCCAATGTCATTCAATGAGCCTAATGCTATAAACCAATATTTTAATAGTGTAGGAACAGATGTTTCACTCTTGCCACATGTACAGGATGAAATTACACTTCTTAAAAACCAAAAATCACATGAACGTTTCCAGTTGGAAACTGTCAGTGAACAGCTGGTCTTCGACATTATAAACTCCATTAGTAGCAAAGCTACAGGTCCGGATCTCATCAACATAGACATCATAAAACTTGTGATGCCATACTGTCTTAGTGCTATCACCGACATAATAAATTTTTCAATAACTTCATCCTCATTTCCAGATATATGGAAAACGGCCTTAATCAAACCTTTACCGAAAGTCCCTAATCCTACTGATCTGAACGATCTCAGACCAATAAGTATTCTGGCCACTTTCTCAAAAATATTAGAAAAAGTCATGCATAAGCAAATAATTTCTTTCACCAACTCCCTCTCGATAATTCCACCAGAACAGTCAGGTTTTAGAGCAGGACACAGCACAGCCACATCCTTGATAGATATGACTGATTCAATCAAAAATACTTTCTCTAAAAAAGGAGTATCCATATTAGTTCTTCTCGATTACTCCAAAGCGTTTGACTGCGTAAATCACCAGCTTCTTCTAGCAAAGTTGAAAGTGATTGGTTTCTCGGACCTGACACTGAAACTGATTACTAGTTATTTATCAAATAGAACGCAATTAGTGCAATTGCGCATCGGAAATGATACAATTACCTCCACTGCGCTCATCGTAAAAAGTGGAGTTCCCCAAGGTTCGATTCTAGGACCTTTGCTCTTTAACTTATACATGCATGATATCCCTAGCTTAATCAAACACTGTAAATTGAATCAGTATGCTGATGACATACAATTACTGATTCAGTGCCCAACAGTCGGGAATGTAAATACCACGATATCAAACTTGAACGCGGATCTAAATAGTATTGCCAACTTTTCACGCAAACAAGGGCTTAACCTCAATCCCCAAAAATCGGTTTTTCTACCTATGGGAAGATTAGATAACATTACTAGATTACGTGACTCGTATAGTAAAATACTGATAAATAAGACTGAAATCCAAGAAGTAAATACAGTGAAGAACTTGGGTGTTTGGTTCAACTCCGATCTCTCCTGGGAAACTCATGTAAATAAACAATGTGCTAAAGGTTTCTCCACTATCAAATATTTATATCATTTCAAACGCTTCCTTCCTATGCAAACCAAGATTCTTCTATGTGAATCCCTCGTCCTCTCCCTTCTCGATTATTGCGACTGTGCCTATACGGGCTTGAATAAAGATTTGGAGTATAAATTACAAAAAGTTCAAAATGCGTGTGTAAGGTTCATTCTCAATTTATCAATTGTAGATCAAATCTCCCCACACCTTATCAAGCTAAATTGGCTCAACATGGCAAATCGACGTACTTTTCACATGGCAATTTTTATACACAAGTTATTGCACACCAAATCACCTTGTCACCTTTATAATAAGATAGCACTTACTAAAAACCTTCATCGATACAATACTCGTCAAGAAAATAACCTGGTATACAACCACCACGATTCAACCACAACCTCATCTTTTTCAATCGTTGGACCCCGAATATGGAATAACTTACCCAGCAAACTCAAATCCACCAAATCACTGAGTTCATTCAAAAGGGATTATAAAAAGTTTCTTCTGCTGGATCAAGAGGAAAGAATTATTGTCAAACCCAAATATAAGCGCCCAATATCTGTGCAATGGACGTTTTTCAATTTCATCATGTTCTCTCTTATGTTTGTTTTCATAATTAATAGATGCACCAGTTAATCATTAACCCCATGTCATTCTCTTGGCATTGTTATTGCCTCCTGTGTAGACTGCACAATGACCATATTACTTGCGAAACGTCGTAAATGTAAAAAAATTCCAATCAATAAGAGACTGATATCATCACTACTCTACCTCCTAATTATAGTCCTATCAGATAAATTACCTAGGAACCTTAAATATTCTACCATTATTATGTAAGTGGTTGAAATAGTATGTATTGTTCCCATGTATTCATATTATAGTCATGAAAAATATGGGAGTTCTTCTACACAATGTTTGTCAAACTAGACTAACAGACATTTTCTACTTTAAGTTTTATTCTGTTTATTGTATTTATCAAGCTATATTTTATTCCTTTCGTGTTATGATTGTGTTCACATATGGTCTCTTATATTACTCTCTTATATCTGTGCAATGGACTTTTTTCAATTTCATCATGTTCTCTCTTATGTTTGTTTTCATAATTAATAGATGCACCAGTTAAACATTAACCCCATGTCATTCTCTTGGCATTGTTATTGCCTCCTGTGTAGACTGCACAATGACCATATTACTTGTGATACGTCGTAAATGCAAAAAAAAAAACTCCAACCAATAAGAGACTGATATCATCACTACTCTACCTCCTAATTATAGTTCCTATCAGATAAATTACCTAGGAACCTTAAATATTCTACCATTATTATGTAAGTGGTTGAAATAGTATGTATTGTTCCCATGTATTCATATTATAGTCATGAAAAATATGGGAGTTCTTCTACACAATGTTTGTCAAACTAGACTAACAGACATTTTCTACTTTAAGTTTTATTCTGTTTATTGTATTTATCAAGCTATATTTTATTCCTTTCGTGTTATGTTTGTGTTCACATATGGTTAGGTGGAAGAACGGTCACCAGACCGAATCCTCGCCTTTTTTAAATTGTATTCTGTACATTATAAAATAAAGACATTCTATCTATCTATCTATCTACTGAATTTACTTTTGACTCCTACAGCTTATTCCTTGTTCTATGTTTATTCTACACTGTTAGAACAAGGTACATTTTAAGGAGGTGGCTTTGATGAGGGTTTGTTCTAAGAAGGGACACCAGTGAAGATATAGATAGTGAATATAGATATAGAAGAGATAGTGCCAAGTTGGATGTTGGAATTATTAGATGAGCGTAGCGAAGATTTTCATTCCATATAACGAAAAAATTTTGTCTTTTTTTTTTTTTTTTTTTTTTTCTGTGTGTGA
The DNA here is from genome assembly GCA_907164805.1 of Brachyptera putata. Taxonomy (NCBI): domain Eukaryota; kingdom Metazoa; phylum Arthropoda; class Insecta; order Plecoptera; family Taeniopterygidae; genus Brachyptera; species Brachyptera putata. The sequence continues at coordinate 30,602,534 of OU015462.1, forward strand.
TTTTGTACGCGGCATACAGGTCAGGAAAAAGTTTCAATCAACTCGAAACTTTTTGGTGTTATACCAGAATAGGTTGGGATTGTTTTTCAGAAAAATCGGTCGAACGGTTTATCCGGAAAAAAATTGGAAAGTATGGAAATTCCCCATAAGAATAGGCCAGGGGAGAAATACTTGGAAATTTTTCTTTTCAAAAGCTCTCAAATTTATACTGAATGTGGAAAGATCTATCATACCTATTTTAAGCGATTTATGGAACAATCGGATGTGAAATAACGAAGAAAACGCATTCTTAATGTACTTTTTTACACATCAATAAAAGCAATTAAGAAAGCAATTAAGAAACTATTGAATGTGAGCAACAAGTGTCACCAATAAATTAAAACATTTAAAATCTGTGATGGATATGAAGAAGGCACTGGTATAATTGTTTGGAAACCAAGGTTTAGGCCTATATACCAACAGACAGCCGCGGTTTTTAAACCTTTGAAGTGATCCATGGCCTGTATATGTACATTGAGCTGACAAAATGTTCTTAATTCTACATTTCCATACTTCTAAGCTCATCTCACAACGCATATAAGGCGTTTTCCTAGTTAGATGAGCGTAGCGAAGATTTTCATTCCATATAGGCCTACCGAAAAAATTTGGTCTTTTTTTTTTTGTGTGTAATTTTGTACCCGGCATACAGGTCAGGAAAAATAATCAATCAACTCGAAACTTTTTTTTCAAATTGGTATTACACCAGAATAGGTTGGGATTGTTTTTCAGAAAAATCGGTAGAACAGTTTTTCCGGAAAACAATTGGAAAGTATAGAAAATCCCCATAAGAATAAGCCGGGGAAGAAATATTTAGAACACAAATTTTTTTCAAAAGCTCTCAAATTTATACTGAATGTGGAAAATACCATCGTACATATTTTAAGTGATTTATGGAACAATCGGATGTGAAATTACGAAGAAAACGCATTTTTAATGTACTTTTTTACACATCAATAAAAGCAATTAAGAAAGCAATTAAATGTGAGCAACAAGTGTCACCAATAAATTAAAATGTTTAAAATCTGTGGTGGATATCAAGAAGGCACTGGTACCATCAGTGGCGTGCAGACTATGTATAAGGTGGAGCACGCTGCTCCACCTCGAAAGTGGGTGGGTACACCCACCTCTTGCTGGAAGCAAGGGGTGGGTGTACAAATTCAAAAGCTTCGAAACAAAAGGCCTGATAACTGTGTAGATTCATAATACATAATCATCTACGTGATCTATCGCTCTACAGTGATAGAAGAGCGGCTGGGAGACTTCATGATCTTGTCATGCGAGCAAGATGTACTTGTTGACATGAATATAGCTGTTGATCGGTTCGCGTCATCCAGCGTTTATAAAAAGCATTTACTCTATCATTAGATCATTAGCACACCCCTGCTCACTGGCGTCGGACCCATTGGGGGGGGGATTGCCCCTCCCCCTCCAACTTTTGGCCAAGGGGGGGGCAAGAAAAGGTCTTGCAAGACAAAATTTGAAAAGACGAGAAATAGAAAAGACAAAAAGAAGAGAGAAGGAAAGGAAGAAAAAAAATAAAGAGAAGGAAGGAAAGATGTATATAGGCGCACATTTGTGACATCCTATTAATAATAATATTCCATAAATCATATTCTTTTTTATACTTATGCATTATTGAGTAGAGTAAATGTTATTATTCGAACAGCATTGTGATCGAATGATGGATTAGTTACCGTTTTATTTTCTTGGAATACCCATTCAGCAAAACTAGCTTCCGTACCACACTGAAGAATTCACGAATTCCAGAAATTTCGTGTAGTTCCCAAACCCGTAGAATTGTATTTAAAAAGAGAAATTTTCGAAAATTTCCCTGCGGGGCTTGATTCCTCCCTCACTTACATTCACTTTCACTATGCGCATTTATTTTTGGGGACTTACAATTGAGTCCTTGCCCGTGGCGCTAAAAAGACCCAGAACGACCATGCAATTACAATAACTAAACTTATGATTGGCAAATATCAGTTGGGCACCTTTAGTTGTTTGGGACAATTGATTTTGTCATCTACATCTCATCTGAAACTCGTTAAATCGCGTTAAAAAAAGGGTAATTTGAAAAAATTCCTTGCGGGGCCAAAAGGGGGCCTTCCCCCCTTGCCCCCCGCGGGTCGCCGGCTTCGCGTTGACTCGCCGTTGCACAACTGTTCTTACATGGCATTTTATTTTGCAAGGTGAGATCGCCCCCCCCCCCAATGAATATGACCTAGGAGGGTTTAATATTAGTTATATTAAATCGTCATAGATATGACCTGGATCCGCCCCTGAATGGGGTGCACCACCCCCTGCCCAGGGGTGTCTGCTCCACTATAATTTGACCCTCTGCACGCCACTGGGTACCATTGTTGGGAAACCAAGGTCCATATACCAACAGACAGCCGCGGTTTTTAAACCTTTGAAGTGATCCATGGCCAAATGACCAAATGTTCTTAATTCTACATTTCCATACTTCTAAGCTCATTTCACAACGCATATATGGCGTTTTCCTAGTATCTTAAATATACTGTACCACTACACTGCCCTTAAATGCAGATAATGTTCTTGATTATTTCTCGTCCGCACCAATAGATCAATACTGTACATAAGCAATTCTTCATTTCAAGTATAGCCCGAGGAGTCGGCGACTAAAAACATAAGGTGTACACTTTGAAAGAAATTTTTAAAAAAATCGAAGAAAAACGAAAAAAATCTCGATTTTTTTCAGAGACTAGCTGACTCGGCAAACGTTGTTCTGCCATCGAAGTGATTTGTAGTGAATGTTGAGCTACGCCGTCAATGTCATTGAACAACGCTATTACTGGTGTTGTCCTTGAAATGCCAATTTTTGGGATATTGCTCATAGGAGAAAGCTTGGCAGAAGATCTCGTATACTTTAGGACCTTCAACCAGCCCTATCGAATATGCGTGAGGAATTTCACGACACTCGGACATGTGACACGAGCTTTTTATATATAAGATTTTCAGCTCTTTTTTGAGAACTGTATCAGAACTTGAACCATCTCTGGTACTTTTGGTTGTAAACAAACACGTAAATAATAACTAACGTAGGACCCACAATTGCGTTGCACTGTCAGTCACCTGGCACTGGCCTCGGCCGGCCGGCTCTTCAAGGACAGTAGTCTTCAAGGACTCTCTCTCTCCTCCTCCCCCCCTCTCTCTCACTCTCAATTACGTATTATTGCTGCGCTCGAATAGAACGTGTCTAGAACCTTCTCGAACCAGCGTAACTTACAAAGAGAGAGACAGAACTGGAAGACTTTATGGATAATATCATAGATGCTATCTATCACGAAGGCACTGGAGCTCTCGTCAATTCCAAATCATTTTATTTCATTGTTACCGCAAATACACTCTCTTAGAATATATGAAGCGCTTAGCACCATCTAGTGGCAAAGCGTGCATTATGGATTTCAAGAAGTAAATGACTACTAAATTGACTAAAATCACGTAAAACTCCGAATAAAAACTGAAATATCAATATTTTAGCATCTATAAGACTGAAAATAAAAATAAAAACGACAAACATTCTCTTTAGACCACTTAAAAATGTTTACATACATATTTAACTCCACTTCACACATTTTGTATAATTACAATTTACAAATTCTCTCATGTCATAAGTAGTAACAGATGAAAAAAAAAAGTAGTTTTGTATAAATCGATAAAATATAACCATCAATATTGAAAATTTAAAATAAAACATGAAACAAGAACATGAGATTCAGCCCACCGTTTCAATACACGTACACGATTTGTTTGATGCAACCGCACTTGAAACCATGTTCGGTAGTATTCCTACTGAACGAGAATTCTGAACTAAGTGACGTCACAGCGATAAAGAGCGGGATGTGCAATGGCGCTCCCTGGTATTTGTTAACACAGACCTTCCGAGTAACAACAGAGAATTACTACTTTATTTTAATGTTCTGAAAACTAGCGAACAATTTTTATTGTACTCAATATCCCCGCGCAATGTGCATCGGTATTGGTAGCTAGGTATTGGTTACCGTAGCTACTCAGAAGGAAGGATTATTTCAGAAAGGATAACACAATGTAGTTTAAATGCTTCATTTTTTATGTATTCATAATCAATATACCGTAATCAAATACTGAATTATAATAAAGAATATGCCCATTTAGTAGGTGTAGTAGGGTAATTGTGTAATAATCTACACATAAGAAATGTTCAATTACAAAGAACTAAGGAAGGGTCAAGATATGGTACTATACTACAAGATTTTGAAGTATAAATATATTAGTACAGTACAGAGTAGTCTCACAAAATATGCGTTAGAAATATCAATTCTGACAACACTAAAAATGTATATTAGTTAACACAAACAAAGGTACGCTGTACGCTCCAAATATAAAATACCAGTAATACTTAGTTTAGAAAATGCTGGCAACATCCTATTGACATCTGCTTCAGTATTTAATATTCATCAAAATCACATTGTTGACAGTGGTAGAAATATTGATGCTCGTTGCGTTTTCAATGGCTCATCTTGCATGGTTGGTTGGTTTGGCCTGAAAATAGTTATAAACAATTATAAGATTGCCAGTCAAGTTTGACGTCTTTTTTGTCAACACTGAAAACTTTCAACAAAAATGTAGTTGATTTGGCTTGAAATATAAAATAAAACAAGTCTTGATACAGAATAGAAAGAAAATGACCATTAAATAATACACTATCACCAATTTTTCAGACTCTTGATTTGGATATCGGCTCATTTTCTAGGATATTGATTGGTTATAGGATCAGTACAATAAAGAAAAAAGCGAAAAGTGCAGGAATAACTGTAAAGCTAATTTAAAAACACTTCAAAAATAACAGTCATAAAAAAATGACCGGAGGATTTGGGTAGTTTAGAAATTCAAGAGCTGGATCTGGATGCAAACTTTATGTACCTTTTGACTTGAATGATGGACATTTTTAAACTGACGAATTGTGTTTCCGATCTTCCAACCTTCTCGAAATGAAAATAAACTACCCAATATACATGTTAGGACAATAAATAAAATAACGATACATAGAGAAATAGATATACAATAGGCGAAGGGTTCATTTGGACCAATATTTCATCTGCGACTTGACGTAATAAATGAAAGCCCGCTCAGAAAACACGTGTGAGAGACGTGTCTCAAGCGCGCGGTTCAATTGTCATATGTGGCCTGAAATCCGAGCATGCTGACAACTCGATACACGTATAACAGGGCTCGGGAAGAGACGACTGTCCACAGCGTCTCACAAGCGAACAGCGAAAGCATAGGAGTCAGCCAGGGCACGGAAACATGCACACGCACCGCACACAGCGTGGCAAAATATCGTCTCCTGGAGAAACTTGAAATCAATTTAGAAATGAAAATAGAGGTATACAATTTTTTCCTTTCCCTTTTATTCGTTGGGTAGACATTGTCTCAATGTTTACCCCGACGCTTCGCTACTGCACACATATAGCTTTGGAAATACTTACTGGTCAGGAGTTTCTATATAGCTTCGATATTCCATATCTTTGTATTGCAATCTTGCCCAACAGAAACTAAAGTTGCATCATCCAGCCATACTAAACGAGTAATTTGACTCTGCGGATGCGCATCTAAAACAATGAGCAAATATTTAAGAGAATGATCACAAAAGAATGATTCAGCAGTTTAACAACAGTTCAATTCATACAAACTAGGAAAACGCAGCACATGAGTTGTAAGATGAGCGAGCGTATCGTATTAGCCCAAGAGCCAGTGACGAACAGGTTACCTCATAAGGTACATATATTTCTTAATGACTTCGAAACTTGATACAAAATTATTGTTCCTCATTTGAGGATATGAATAGAAGTAGGACCGTTTTAAGGGGACACCACAAGGGCCCCTTTGGTTATAATACCATACCATAAGGTACATATCATGTTCTGATTGTATCGATGCGAATCAATGAGTATGGAGTTGACCAATATTCGGACTAAGAGAGATACAGTTTTAAAAATTAGGATATTGACAGTTGAAAATTTGGTAAAAACAAAGATCTTTTCACCACCAATACGCAGTATTAGTAGCAGAAAATTATTATTATTATATTCATCATTCATATAATATTATTATTTATGCACATTATGTTAATACTGAATTGAAAGAATGAATGAATTGGATGAGCGACAGCAAATACATCCATTTGAGATATGCCGGTTCACAAGTTTCAAAACCGATCCGCATAAAACTTTTCTACACATTACTCAGCTTCTAACTTATAACTGTAAAGTCCTTGGTAACAATCAATTATGGCTCCTGGGGAGTCCTTAAGCATCATCATTTGACGAAAAAAAATTATACAACAACACAGTTTTAGATGTAGTAAGGACAATAATGACTGATATGTGTGACAAGTTTTATGAAAATCGTTGATCGTAACCAAGGTGTAGCCTACAGATTTCAATCACATTTCCCACAAATAACTCTCTTATCTTACGTGCAGCATTTTTTCTACTCAATTCTATCAATTTCACAGGTTTAAGAGTACTGTAATTCAAACTGTGAAGCAGTAACAAAAAATTGAGTTGAAATTTTATCATCATGAAGCAACATAATCTACACTAGCCAGTTATTTATAAATATGGTGACTAGTAATATGCGTATGTATTAAATTGTGATACATACTTTTGATGATTGTGTGTTTGGCTGGGTTTTGTACGCTCCAGATAATGATTGCGGTATCAAGACTGCCGCTGGCAACCAGTTGAGAGTTGGGAGACCAAGCAACACTATTTACTTTCGCATTATGGAAGCCCCACTCCTTGTTATGGGCAAGCTGAAAAATCATGGTTTGGATTTACTTAATCATATTTAACATATGTTACCACCACTAGTATTGATATAATTTTAATATAATCTCAATGCAGATCATTCTTCAAATACTGGTATGTTACCGGTATGTAGTAGTCAACAAAGATTTGTATAAATTTGTAAGTTGTTTTCAAAGCATAAAAGCTTGTTTTCAAAGCATAAAACACAGGAAATTTAAAGAGCAAAAAATGTAGGTATTCAATATTCATAGCCAATGTTCAGTTTTTGAAATTACAACTCATTCACTTTGACCATCGCACATAGGACCCTTGAACCACTGTGAATTTAAAAAATGAAATTGACCTCTACATGCATGCCTATGTTGAAAATGTGTGTACAGCGGCCTTTATTTATTTTTTTATTTTTTTTGAAGTAGTGTCAAACCGTCAATATTTTATTCTACTTAGTTTAATTTGATATATTGAACATTACAAACTTAATACGGTATACAACAACACTAACAATTTAATGTCTTAGTGTGTATAGGAAAATAGCCTGAGGCTTAATATATGAATTGGGTGAAACGGAAAGAGAGAACAGCGGCTTCCGAGGTTCACAAGTAGATAGGACTGCTTATGGTGGTGGTGCATCCGTTGATAGAACACAGAGATGAAAGACACACGAGATTTTGTGTCTTTCATCTCTGTGTTCTATCAACGGCTGCACCACCACCATAAGCAGTCCTATCTACTTGTGAACCTCGGAAGCTGCTGTTTTCTCTTTCCGTTTCACCCAATTCATATAACAATTCAATGTACCGGTAACGCACTTTACGACATTCAACAAATTTTTATTATTGTCTAGGCCTTGGACTATGTGTTTAATGAATTATATTGAATAAGACTAGTCCTAAATTTACCAATTGAATGCTGTTGTCAAGTATTTGTACTGTTTTTGTTCTGTTATTACAGTGATAATAAAATCATACTGTTTATGTCTACATACCTTATAGTCAGGAACACTGTAGAGAATTACTTTGCGGTTAGCATCGCAAGCCACAAGATATTTGCTATCAGGTGAATAAGAGCAGTCTGTCAGTGGACCTAAATGATCCAGCTCAGTCTTTGGGCTCAAGGCCGAGCCGACTAGAGAGTAGACATGAACCTGGAAGTTGGCGTATGTTTACAATGTGATCATGAACAATGAAAAAAAAAGATTATCTCAAAGGCTAAAATTTCCTGAAAATAGCTATATGATCAAAGCATATACTAGATAAATATTTACATATAAAAATAAAGTGATCCGCGACGCACATTCAGGCATAGGACAGAGAACTAGAACTGCATAGCGGCTAAGGTTGCCATTCAATATAAAAATTGGATTGCTAATGATATCGAAACCAACATCGATTATTGATTGGAACATATATCAACATTTTCAATTGATATTGAATGAAAAAAATGCAAGACATGAAGTAATAAGTGAGATAAGTCATAAGTCCATGTATTATGGCCAGTTATGAGTGAGGAATAGACTGGGGGCACGATCAAGCTCTTTCTTCTACCACGTCGATGGACGAAAGGCGGCTGACTTGGGGGTTGTAACATAATAATTAATTTGGAAATTTTAGAGTGGTTTTGACTTGGTTTTCTCTTACTTTAGTTCGCTACACATTTTACAATCACAATCATCATTGTTTTGATATAGAATTAATTGAATATTCCAATTCAACATCGAATGGATGAAAAATCTCAAAATTGAACGGCAACCCTAGATCCATTACAAATTAACCTACGGAGGAAGTCTAGCTGCAGTAATTCTAATATATATCAAAACTTATTAACTTGAGTGACTTGAGTAACCTGAGTGCAAATCAAGTCAGTGGGGCAGGCCCTATCTCGCATTATGGTTGTGGATTTCATCTTTCTTCTGCCATGCTATAAATTCTACAACACTGTGTTTTCCTCACCTAAATTGTGCGAAGAACATCGGCTCAATTCAATTTTGTAAGTGTCAGACATACCTTGGAATCTACGCCACCTCCAATTGCAACGTCAGAGTGTTCATGGTTAATAGAGACGCAAGATGGTTCATAGTCAACGGGCATACCCCAAACTTTACGAGTACCTTCCAAAATGGTGATCTGTTGGAGAAATATAAACCAAAATTATGCTATAACATAATATAGAATAGAATCACTATAATAAATAGTGATACACCCCCTATGTGAAACAGCATTAAAGTTCTGTTTTAGATAGTTGCCTGTACGGTCTGGCATTAGAATTTGATGATTTTTTCTGTAACTCAACTCAACAGTTAGCCTACTATAATCACGCGTCATGATTTTTGCCAATTCAATTCACGGGCACTTTTATTACAGATTACTGACCAGTGAATAATGATTATTTCATGTCCTTTTAAAATATTGTTGACAAGACAAAATATAAGTGGTAAACTCTAGTAAGTTATCCAAGACATATTTGATACACACCTCTTTCACTGAAGCTGTGACAATTGTTGAGCCTTTGACATCCATGCCTCTGGGCTGTGAAGCGAGTTTCATGTCGGTAGCCGAGTAAGTTTTGCTCGGGATGTCGACAACCTTGACACTATCGTCAATGCCACACGTGTAGAGAGAGTCTCCTGATGCCTTCATGCCGTTAATCTGGTTTCCGTGGCCAACACCAGCAACACGGTCATTCTCACCTGAGAAATTGTTGACAAAAATGTTAGAATGAGAACTTGATGTCACTGAAGTAAGGAGAAGTTTCAAAATGCAACGCGTACTAAGTTCGAAGAAAAAGTATGTAGGCCTACAATTTTTAAAAACAGTTCGAACGTTTTTGTGGAAATATAATTTTGTATTCACATTTGGTACTTCATCAAATTTGGTATTTTATAAATTACTTTATAAGAACTTGATACGTAGGCCTACTCAATATGCATATGATGGATTTTGAAATGTACGTAAAGTACCTTCAATTTATACTTGTTCAATTAGAATAAATTTATATTTTGATAATATTCTCACCTGTGTTCGGGTCCCAATTAGTGATAAAACCATCATGAGATCCTGTGTATATAGTTTTTCTGTCTTCACTTACGGCTAGTACTGTGATCGGCTTATTGTGTCCCTGAAAAATGTAAGAAACAAAGATAGTATTTGTTATATGAAATAAAAATGGTTATGCTCCAACAAGAATTTTAACTAGGCTTAGTTGTATATTATGCAGGACCATTGTAGGCACTACATAATAATTAGGGTTGTCGTTCAATCAAGAAAATGTGAACGATACCGAAGTGTGCTATATATCGAGAATCGATCGAAAATATCAGAGTACTAGAAATTATCTTGATTAACTTGCATATCGATTATTGAATCAACCTTACCAACCCCTAGTAAACACACAGGCACCACAGTGGCTAATCTGACATACGGCTGACAGCCACCAGCTGTTCAATTTATTAATTCGACATCGATCAAACCCCTGATAATTAAGATAATTGGCTAAACCGCTGAGAAAGACAGAGAGGAGATACTGTCCTTGTCACACGTCAATAGAACAACAACCTTGATAATAATATTTAGAGCTGCCATTCGATTTCCTTCGATATTTAGGCCTAATTTTCGATTTTCGATTCGATTGATATCGAAAAGGTTTTGAAGATCGAATACGTAAAACAGTATAAGAGTAGCGTGAGGCGTCACGAGTGTGACCGTGTAACGCCCTCGCTCCCATTGACGCTTACCATTCCGAGATTTTCGAAGGGTTGGTTGTCTCGAGTTAACACTTGTGCCGCTGCACGACTGCACGAGTCCTGATCTAGTTGTTCTGACGTGAAGTGTGGTTTTGACTTTTGACAAGTGTGAAGTGATTGATTGATTCCCAAAGTTTTAATGTATTATTGCTTTTTTATTTTTATATATATTATGACAGATCAAATGAAATGATACATGCAACAAGGGCGGAGAAGTTTGGTTTGAAAAAACTGTGCGTATCACGTAGATGATAAAAACGTAATCATATGAAAATAGTGTAGTGTGTGTCTTGTGTGCTGAAATAAATGATCTTATTCAAAAAAGACTGGCAGTACGACCAACTTGAGTGACCACTCCAACAAGTGCATTTCTGAGCAAAATGCACCAACAATACAATCATTTTTCAATAATAAAAAATAATTGCTTCCGCTGACATCTAAGAAAGCGATTGAGATCAGTGCTACCTCTCTCTCTTTCTCTCTCTCAAGGTTAGAGATGCGCACGGGAGCACGCTCAAGTGGACTATGCCCTGAGTCTTCAGCTGTTGTCATTATTAGTCAGTCAAGTCAATGACTATAAGCAAAGAACGTAGTTGCGTGTATGGTTACGGTATACTTATACATAGCGAGTGCGCGGTATATAAACACGGTCTTTTGCTACCTAACACCTTTTTTTAATTCATTCGTTTTCGATTCAATCGATTTTCGATATTGTACACTTCGATTTCGATCACGAATTTTTGATAGAACGGCAACCCTAATAATAATAAAAAATATAAAGTAATAGTTCAGTATACCTTGAGAATACGTATCGGTTTAGCTGGATTGTTGACATCAAGATAATTGATGAAACCGCTGAGAGAAACGGAGAGGAGATACTGCCCTTGCCAAAGGCAAGAAACCTAAAACATTCATAACACGTTAATATGAGATGGAAAGTTGATCCACCGTCAATATTTGACTGAAGTATGCGAATATTTTGCCATCATAAGTCTACCAACCTGTTGGTCTTCAACCTGAGCTCCCATTACAAATTCAGAAACAACCGTTCTTGTTTCAACATCCCACAACTTGCAGGTTTTGTCACCAGATGCAGTGAGGAGTTGTGTTCCATCTGGTTTCCAAGCAACCTAAAAAACGTGGGCAATCAGAAGAGATTGGTATAACACACTAGTTAACATATAAAATTACACATGTACACGTTTTTTTGCAATCAGTAATACATACGGCATAAACACCACCCTTGTGCGCTGGGGATCCCATTTCACCAACCAGATCAGAAGACGAGCCATCATACAAGAATACTTTTCCGTCGAATCCAGCAGAGGCAAAATGACTTCCACTGGGAGAGTACCTCACAGCTTGAACAAATCGTGTGTGTTCCTATAATTCAAAATCATAGATTATAGCAGAACCCTATAGTTTAGGCCATTCATGTTGTGAGATTCAAACGAAAAGATCAAATGAAATGGAGCATAGAAATAAATTATCGTGTCCACATAATCTATCAACCCGCTGAACTTATAGGCCGATAAGAGTATTTCAATTGAAATTACTGTAGATCTAAGCATGCTAACAAAAAACTGACAGCATTTTTTCCCTTGAAAAATGACTAGTCAAACTGAAATATGGAAATATACAATTGATATCAAATTCAGTACAAATTACTAACTTTCAAGGATTCACAGTGTTATTCTGGTATGGGATTGATATTTGCACAAAACAAGAAGTGATTCCCATTTCATTTAGGCCTAAGCAGTGAAGCACAAATAAAAAAAAATCACTAGGCCTATAAGCCTGTAAGTACTACAAACCACTTGCTGCCAGTAGCAAGTCTACGTGGAATTATATTTGCATATAAGCCTACAGTAAACCATCGTTAATTTGAATCTCAGGGGAGTATTAAAGACATTTTGAATTTAAGAATTCGAATTACGAAAAAATGTTTTCAAAAAAGTTATGGGAAATGTTATTAGGACGGGTAATACCCGAAAGCGTGCGACGATACAACGCCAATAGACCTCGCAATAAATAGGGACGTACCAACAATCTTATTACCTACTTTGAGAATTGAAAAATCGCCAATAAAACATACATGACTGTAGATTAGAAGAACTCGACTCACAACTTGCAAGCGATAACAACGGTTCTCTGTTTGGCACAGATGATGTATGCCTATGCAAAGACAGAGTCCTTGCAAAGATAAATACATTACTTCAATAGTAAACACTGCGTTAATTTTGTAAGTGTCCGAAGAAACACTTCAAAGTAAATAATGATTCTGCAGTTATAAATTAGTGATTTGGGGGGGAATAGGGGGGGCAAAGAGAGTTCAAAATATGAATCATCCCATTGTATTGTATAGTCAACATTGTAGGCCTACGTATTCCCTTTAGCTGGGGTCGGGAACCGAGTTTGCTCCATCTTCTGACGTACTTCGAATTACTGAGTTTTAGTTTCAAGGGTTTATTGCATTCAGACTGCACTACCAGAATGCAACTTCCGTAGAATTAACTGTTTCTTACCTGCTTGGTCATTTTGAACTTGAAAGGAGGGCCTTCAAAAACACCAACTGTGTTATCTTCACTCCCAGTTACGATACGGAATGGGCGAGCAGGACGAAAATCACAAGAATTCATTGGCTTGGATTGTCCAGATATTTCTCCGACTGACGTCCCCGTTTCAGCCATAAAAACATGACCAAACCGTTCTCTACCTTCGCCAACGACAACCATTCGCTGGCTGTCTGGAGACCAAGAAATATCCTTGATCGATCCGCCAATAGGTTGAAATTCATTTTTCAACAAGTGCTCTTTATTGACCGTATCCCAAATGCGCACTTTTCCCGATTGATCTATAAATAATAAACAAAGTACCTAATGTTAAATTTTACACACTAATCTCACAGCAGTAGTAGTACTACCATACACTCTGATATTTCATTGGATGAGCGAAGCGAAGATTCAATATGGTACTCAAAAAAATAAATTTTGTTGCAACTTGGCATAGACCTACTCATGAGTCATCATACAACTCAATACTTCATAGTTTTAAGGCACATCAGTTGCACCAATTTTGAGAAAAAACATTTCTAAAATTTAAAAATCCCATAAGAATAAGTCGGATGAGAAAATTTGTAATATATATTATCTTCAAATAAATGAAAACTTTCACAGAATATGAATATAGCAATGATAAGCCTACACATTATTCCAAAGTAGGCCTATCACATAAATCGGATCGGCCGTTCTAATGAAAAAATATATAATGTAATGTCATTTTTTTCCATCAATTATAATAAGTAACAAATGGAATAACAAATGGAATCATAAAACAATTAGAATGAGCAAGAAAAAAACAGGAGGGTAGTTATAAAATTCAAAGCCGCTAGCAGCCAATGACCAGCAGTCAACACTGCGCAACCGAAATGGCAAAAAAAAAATGTTACAAATTTGAAATTTTACCATTTCTTAAAGCGGCAAATTATAGTCTAAAGATAGGGTTTTTTCATGATACCATATTAATTTATTGTAATCCAAGCGTATGGTCAGTCAATACCTAAAATACAGTACCGTATCGGTAATGTGTAATCCCCCCCATTCATTGATTTATATCGTCGGGAAGAACGGTCGAGCCGCAAACTCAAATTTTGTAATAACACTACGAAACAATGCTAAAACAGTTAATCTGTTGCAGCTTTTTGAGAGTCCAACACAAAAGTGTAAGCTCCGTCTCTATAAGAAGGAATTGATACATTGTAGGCCTATGTCTCGTAGACTTTAAATTTTGCTTATATACCCATGTAGGCCTACCTATGTACCTTTGTATGTTATTATTATTATATTTTATCATCATGTATTATTATTTACTGTATGTGCCAATAGCTGAAACATGCTAAATAAAAACAATCTATCTATCCATCCAATGCATTACCCCCTGAAGCAATATAGAATCCACTGGGCGAATATTTTGCAACATTGGTAGCGCACGAGTGCTCGGTGTAAATGTCAGAGATGGCAGGATTCTGGAAGTAAAAAGAGAAATTGTCACATTATAAGATTAACTTAAAAAATGCTTTGTATCATGCAATACTGAGCGATATACAACTTGACTTACAAGTCATGCCAATTGTGAGATAACAATAATCAGTCAGTTTCGATGGACCTACTGCATGTCAAAGAGAATAACGAGAAAGAAGAACCTACTGTATCTCCACACTCTAAAAATATTTTCCAGTCATAATGCATTACTCACGTATAATTAAAACAAGAATGGCTTCACGATTTCAAGAACAGAATTTGCTAACAATCACATATCCAAAATATAGACAGATATTTGTAAATGTGAAAATTTGAAATTGAGCATTTTTTTTCTTCTTTTCCTTTTTATTGGAAGTTTCAACATGGTACATGAAATAAACACATTTTCATAGCCCCACAAAGCCACAAGCGTAGCTTGTCTGTAGGGCTATTATAATACATAATTACAAATAATAATAAAAATTTAAGTTTCTGGATCGAATAATACAGTAGGTACCGGTAGTGCGCATAGCACGTTAAAATAACTAGTTTTTCCTCACAAGCGGACTTAATATAGTAGAAGTTATAGTAGAATAGAGCAAAGCTGAAATCTTCAGTATAGGCCCCTACACTTGGATGACTTTCCTCAACATTCGTAGAGAGGTTGATAAAAGTCAACCCCGCGCGTCCCTATTTTATTCGCCTCTAAATAGGGGAGGGGAATCAATGAAAAATTGTTAATATCTAAACTAAGAGTCGTTTCATAAAACTTGAAACAGCAAAGTTTTTGCTTCAAGGAATAACAAAGAGATTGATGTATTTAACATACAATCTACCAAAAATGGGTAGCCAAAAATGTGAGTATTCAAGTACTGTATACTATAAAATATTTCAAATAATCTCTACCAGTGCGATAGTTTGAACTCGTTATTTTGGGTATTTTGGGTATTTCAACAAAGACTACTTCAACTTAGCTTTGAACTAAGCTCAAACTATTTGGGGGTGAACAAAATTACACTATATTACACACACACCTCCTCATAAGGGCTTAGTAGCAAATGATGCCACTACACTGGCAGCATAAATGCAAACATTGCATGTTGGTTCTGAAGGAGCAGAACTTGACAGAGCAAGATGCCTCGCAGATTACAGTTGAAAATTAACTAGGAGGCGCAATTAGTAGAGTTGGGATAAACCACAATTGTCCATGTTTTACTCAACAACCCCATGGGGTAGGTAGATGAATCTGTTGATATACTCTGAAAGAGTTTTGTCTGGCAGCGGTGTTTCAATGTAGTAACGATGCTAGATTGAATTTCTATTCAACAGACATTTTGGCTACCCTCATCTTCAGTAGCGAAGCGTCGGGGTAAACATTGAGACAGTGTCTACCCAACGAAAAAAAGGGAAAGGAAAAAATTGTATATCTCTATTTTCATTTCTAAATTGATTTCAAGTTTCTCCAGGAGACGATATTTTGCCTTATACACCGTCACATGCTGTGTGCGTTGCGTTTGTACGTTTCTGTGCCCTGGCTATCTCCTATGCTTTCGCTGCTATGCTTATGAGACGCTGTGGACAGTCGTCTCTTCCCGAACCCCTATTATACGTGTAATTGAGTTGTGAGCATGCTCGGATTTTGCGCCACTTATGACAATTAAACAGCTCATATGAGACACGTCTCCTACACGTGTTTT
Organism: Brachyptera putata; assembly: GCA_907164805.1. Classification (NCBI taxonomy): domain Eukaryota; kingdom Metazoa; phylum Arthropoda; class Insecta; order Plecoptera; family Taeniopterygidae; genus Brachyptera; species Brachyptera putata. Next base: position 30,618,840 of record OU015462.1, read on the forward strand.
TTGAGCGGGCTTTCATTTATTACGTCAAGTCGCAGATGAAATATTGGTCCAAATAAACCCTTCGCCTATTGTATATATATCTATCTATTAGTATTTTTTATTGTTCTGAAATTTATATTGGGTAGTTAATCTTCATTTCGAGAAGTCTTCAAGTGAGTAATAAATAGAAGAAATGTGACGCAAGATCGGAAGCACAATTCGTCACTTTAAAAATGTCCATCACTCAAGTCAAAAGTTACATAAACTCTGCATTCAACTCTTGAATTTCTTAACTACCCAAACCCTTCGATCAAATTTTATGACTGTTATTTTTGAAGTGTATTTCTTAGCTTTACAGTTATTCCTACACTTTTTCGTGCAAATTTATACATGTTTTACTGTACTGATCCTAACCGATCAACATCCTGACAAATGAGCCGATAGCCAATTAAGAATCTGAAATATTTTGACTCCACGTACACTACTATGGCTTTATTGAGGCGTATTATCTCTAAGGCTTATCTAGCTTTACTAATACACTCTTTCGTATCTCCCCTATTGGATTGTCACGCTTTGCCACTGCTCATCTTACAGGGTGCAAACCTATACTTGCCCAATGACACTAACTGTTGATGTAGCATCATAAATAGACAGTAGAAATTCTCTTCACATTAGTGACTTCTTCTAGAGTGGGATCGGGCTAGTTGAATATCTGAAATGTGCTGAGCTATCTGTCGCTCTCTGGTAGAAGTTTGTACGATTTCTTTTAGAGGTAGAATCCCGAAGTGGTGCCAGAGCCCAGACATAGCATGAATGAAGTGAATGTATTGTGAAGGGAAGTATCTTACGTACCTTGTTGAGAAGTACCGGTAGTTGACTGTTAAATCAACTCAGTCCATTATGATGTGCGGTAAACCTCGCATAAATATTGAAAATGAAATGTTTTAGTATGTAGAATGCTGAGAATTTCAGTATAAACAATTGCCGGTTACACTCCCCTAAGACTTGTTAGAAACGTTTGTGCTTTTTGGTTGCACATTGGTTTCATTTTGTCACATGCTCTAGTTACGTCTAGTAGTCGTGCGTATTCTCACTAGGTTCGGGTCCATCATTTATCACTACCTGTACTATTTTCATCAGTGGCGGCTCGTGCCCTTCAGTGGGGGGGAGGCAAGTTTCTTTCTAATAAATCATATGATGCGTATGACTATATTCATTTCATTTTTATTACATGAATGAATGTTAGGGTTTGAAGGCGGGTTGAATGAATTTTTATTTTGCGTCAAAAGGATGGCCCCAGTGTGAGCATAAAGTTCCCGCCGGCTGAGCTTCATTGAACCAAGCAAACCCCACCGCCACGTCAAGGTGTCACTTGTAAGGGGATTTTCATTTTTTATCAACATCGAAATTTGACACAAGCATTGCATTGTACACAGCATTGTACAACAATTAGGGCTACTACTCTTGTCCACGACTGAACTGAATTATAAAGAAACTAACACTAAGCCGGAATAAATTCTCAGAACTTCGTGTGATATTTTCAGTCACTGATAAGAAGCAAGAATTGAAGATACCCCACTATAAACAAAATGATATACACTGGACACAGTAGCCTACGTGTTTAATTATCTGAAGTTGACAAAGTAATCTACAGTATTTTTTTATTTGTGCACACTGCAATTTAGATTTATCTATGAGGGATAAATTCGAATTCCGATTGAATTAGTAGTTAAGTAACTAATACGAATATTATAGTTATAGTTGACTGCTAATTGTATCAACAAAATGAATAGACAAGGTGAAATAACAGTAGTCCTAATAATTGACCATTGTGACATCATATAAATGAATTTCGTAGTTTTCACAATTTCCTTTGGTCAAAACTCGAATAAAAACAGAGTAAAAATTTGAAACACTCATCAATAGAACCAAACAACTAGTAACAATCAATAATAATAATAATAATAATAATAATAATAATGATACAAAAAAAATAAAAATAATAATAATAATATTAATTATTATTATTATTTTTTATTATTATATTCAAATAATACATATGAAAGAATAATTAGCATGCTCTTCCAACTGTGGGATGAAAAATATATAATATTGATTATAATAATAATTATTAAAGTAATAAAAATAATACTTCTAATAATAATGATGATTAAATAAAAATAATCATCATAACAACATCAAAGAACCGAACGTAAAACGTGTGATTACGCGTGTCGGTTCGGTGTCCAGCATAAGGGATTGCATTGTGAGGCTAGCCTCCCGAGCAACTATTATAAAGCCAACGGTACGCATGTGTGGCCGAGAGTAAGAGAGATAGAACATCATGGTTCGTATAATACACATTAGCAACTCTCACGAAAGAAGGATGTACCGAGCGACCGTCTCCCCTATCCCAGATGACCAGCGCGCGGGTGGTTCAAGCCTCGTTCCGTAGTGATAGGAGACTCGTCTCCACGGTACAGTTCGAGCATGAGTAATTCAGCTCGGAACTATACAATGCGGTGCATGAAATATGCAGCAAATATGAAAATTATTGTATGAATTGGTGTAAAATAACGATAAAAATCAATGATGATGGGTAATAGACACAAAATCACGAGAAAATATATGTAGACGAAAATTTTGAAATTGGTTCTAAGCGGTATTTTTCTGTCAAAAATGAGATGGTACTGCCTCTCAAAAAAGTGAGGAGGCACTGCCTCCTTTGCCTACCCTCGAAAACCGCCACTGATTTTCATACATGCCTTTTTTAAGAGCTTATTAATATACTTGTGGACTGTAGAATATGAGTTGGCAGCCCTGCAGAGTATGTTTTTTGTATTGTTTACTGGTACTGCAATTACACATGTTTCTGCAATGGCAGTTGTTCTTCATCCACAATTCTCCTCTTGAACTCTTCAATACCCTACTTTCTGATTGTTTACATAGCAGAGTGATATAATATAGAATAATTAAAGCATCATTTATTATTACCTCAATATTCCTGATAATAACACTGTTGCCATTTGTGTATAAGAAGTTCTTTCCTTTGGGATCACCTCCCAGTACTATAGGTTGACCACGCTGGGTTCTTGGCAGTGTTGCAAAAATATATTCTGAAACATTAGTTGACATTTTTATTAGTGTTCCCTCTTGGCCCTAGACTCTACACACTGCAGCTGCTGTTATGATTATGTTATAGCTCCTGACAAAGTGGGAATTTTGGCATGTGTTGATTCTTATTTCACTAGAAAATAGGGGCACCACACATCTTCGGATTGAAATGTCATCAAAAGCTCATGGCCTAGGGATAACTACAAACTCAATTACCTAGGGCATAGACCTAAACCTAGACTATTGAATTTGTTAAACTACAAGCTCACGGCTTTATAGGCCTAGGTAAGCTACTCAGTGCCAATAGGCCTACCACTGAGTACATAAATCTACTTCATCTATGCCTTTTGTTATAGGCTACGCCCTGAACATATGCATTGCTATCTTATCGATAACTGCACCATAGAGTTAGTGGCTAGGCCTAGTGCCAATGACACTTCACAAAACCATAAGACCGAAGAGCTCGCAAAAGCCTATTCTTTATACGTCAGCCGGTTAGCTAACCTACAATATCGTAATTCAAATCCTAAAGGAGTGAAGGCACATACTCTTAGTATGCAGATATTTAGTATCACAAGTGATACAAACGGTAATATTATCTTATATACTCACTGCTGGATGACATTTCTTGATTTTAAATTTTACGAAATGAAGATACAAACTCAAACCAATCAACGCCCACTTTCAGCAACTCGCGTCAAGCAACACCAACCGCGCACTCATCTCCTTATTTAGCAGGTCACAAACTCTGAATTCAGTGCTGCTCTCTTACAATTAGTTTATTCACCACTGTACTTTCGCGTTGCTCAACCGCTAAAAGATGAGAAATGGCGTAAAATCCAAAATAAGAATATGAAATATGGATACCTACAAAAAATCAAGCATGAAGACCTATATTAGTCCTACATATGAAAAAAAAGCATTTTTGGGTAATTTTCAAGTCAATTTCATATGAAAGAATTATGCTACTAATTCCTAATAATTGGATGAGCGAAGCGAAGACTCAATTTCACTTGACCCGAAAAAAATGTACATGTTTTTGTTTTTTGTTTTTTTGTTTTTTTGTTCGCGCTCTACAGGTCAGACGGAAATTCAAATTCGATTGAAACTTGGCAGGCCTATGTGTCATCATCTGGATTGAATCTCATTAGTTTTTATACGCAATCGGTTGCACAACTTCTGAGAAACATAATTTTCCATTTTCCGAATTACCCGTAAGAATAAGCCAGAGAAGAATTTTCGCGAAAAAATGTCCTTCTAAAAAATTTAAATTTTCACCAAATTTCAATATAATAATGATACACATTATTCCGAACTTTCACTGAAATACAATCAGTCGTTTTGGTAGAAAAAATTATATAATTACAAAAAAAAGCGAAAGAAGAATTTTCGTACAAAAAATGTCTTTCGAAAAAATTCAAATTTTCACCAAATCTCAATATAATGATGATACAGATTATTTCAAACTTTCACTGAAATCCAATCAGTCGTTTAGATATAAAAAATTATTGAATGACATTTTTACACATCGTTTGAAAGCTATTAAGAAAACCAATTAAATCCAAGCAACAACTGTCACCAATTAATGGAGAACGATTAAACCAAAGCCGTCTTTATTATCGAAGAAATTATTGAGAATGAGTAATGAATATAAAAGGATGGTCCCAAGGTGTGTATATGTATACAGCTGTCATCACCTTTCATATAGTAGTCTAATATTACAATATATAATATTAAATTGCATCTAATATTTCCTTCGTGAGAATAGTCTACGAAAGAAATCAACCAAATGGAAAGATTGATTTTTAACTTGAATGCCGTCAAAACATCAACTTGATATAACTTTTTGAAAGAATTCAATGTCATTCTTATTAGCTCATCCATCAACGCGGAAACACATAACGCGTTTTCCTAGTATGATGATAAGAGGTAATTGGATGAGCAAAGCGAAGACTCAATATCACTTGACCCGAAAAAAATGTACATGATATTTTTTTTTTTTTTTTTGTTCACGCTCCACAGGTCAAACGAAGATTCAAATTCAATTGAAACTTGGCATTCCCAAGTAATTGAATCCCATTGTTTTTTATGCGCAATCGGTTGCACCACTTCTGAGAAAACTAATTTTCCATTTTCCAAATTACCCATAAGAATAAGCCAGAGAAGAATTTTCGTAAAAAAAATGTCTTTCGAAAAAATTCAAATTTTCACCGAATTTCAATATAATAATGATAAACATTATTCCGAACTTTCACTGAAATCCGATCAGTCGTTTTTATATAAAAAATTATATAATGACATTTTTATACATCTAGCAAAGCTATTAAGAAAACCAATTAAATCCAAGAAACAAGTGTCACCAATTAATGAAGAACGATTAAAACAATGCCTTCTTTATTATCAGAGTCAAGAGAAATTATATTGAGAGTGAATAATGAATATAAAAGGAGGGTAATGACATAATTGTTTGGATCTCAAGGGGTATATATCAATACAGCTGTCATTACGTTTCATATAGTAGTCTAATATCACATATAATATTAAACTGCATCAGATATTTCCTTCATTAGAATAGTCTACGAAATAAACCAACCGAATGGAAAGATGGATTTTAACTTGAATGCAGTGAAAACATCAACTTGATGTAACTTTTTGAAAAAATTCAATTTCATTCTCATTAGTTCATCCATCAACGTGGCACATAACGCGTTTTCCTAGTTATAATATAACGGGTAGGCCTAGCGGTAATGTGCACTCCACAACCTCCTCTATTAAACACATGTTTTTAATAGAGGATGTTGTGGTGCACTCAAACATATGAAATTGACTCCACTCTAGCCACTTCTGACATTTGCGGTGTTACTTACCAGGATTCACGGGCAGAACGGCAAATAACAATACAAATAAATAACATTTTTTTTTTTTTTTTTCCAAGTAATAAATAGTAAATTCCTAATTCTTTTTAGTTTTTACAAATATTTTTAAAAACCAAAATACAAGTTTTTCGAAAATTACACCATAGTGCTCAATGTTTTCATCTCGGCCGGCAAACGACGAGCTGCGGGGGGCAAATCCCCCCGTAGGTATGCATGGATTCAACTCAATCGCATAAGTTAGCATATAGGTAGGCCTAGACACTAGACTGCTTCTTCATTTTTTTTTCTCAAACCGCTGGCGGAATGAAGTCACTTTGGCGTCACGATTTAACTAAAGGTAGTATACACTAGGCTTTTCATTAAGCCTGTTTGTCCTGCACTAGCTGAACTGGTTCTTCAGTTCTTGCAAATCGTGTTTGTTTGTAACCGTGGTTCTGCACCAAGCTGCACTTTCTTGTTTGTTTGTCCCGGTTCACTTGCACTAGTTCAGGTAGTTCTACACTAGCTACGGAGCTGTTAGGTTTGTTCGTCTGTCTTGCACTTTTTACACTTTCGTACACTAGTCGGTAAAGTAGACCGCTTTGCCGTTCTTCTGTCCTCGTGCAGTTACACTCACCCTGCTAAGCCCCGCCCATGGCCGTTCTTCTGTCAGGATGAGTGCCGAAAGTTCTGCACTTTCCACACTCGCTCTCGTAGGTGGTGTAGAAGGTGTAAAGCGGTGCAAAGAGAAGAACAAGCGCAAAATATGACTGACAGCATGGGGTGGATTGCAAGAACGAAGTTTAACCCCGGTCTACTTTAGACGCGCGCCGTCTAAGTACAAAATAGCATTGCCTCGTCAATGCTATTTTGTACTTAGACGGCGTCTAAGAAGACCGGGGTTTAAACTTCGTTCTTGCAATCCACCCATGGAGTCTGTAGAGGCATTATTATTTACAGCCTCATGTTTTCGATGATTGCCATATTTTTAATTATGCCAATAGTTCAACATTTTCATTATTCTTTAACATGCCAAATCGGTTGTGCCAATTCTGTTTTTAGACTGAGCAAGACATATGTTTTGTATTAGACATATTGGCTTAGTTTCCTTGTGATGTAGGAATACTCAACACATTGTATTATTTTACCATTAGTAAACCCTTTTTTTTGGAGTTGTGTTTGGTGTATTTCCTTGTGATGTAGGAATACTCAACACATTATATTATCATGCTAATAGTTTAACATTTTCATTATTCTTTAACATGCCAAATCGGTTGTGCCAATTTTGTTTTTAGACTGAGCAAGACACATTTTACGTTTTCAAGCATGTTACTGATTGCGCGTGAACTGACGTACGGTCGTTCTTCTGTCATAACAAATTCATTTGAACTTTCTGCACTATGACGTCACTTGACCTGCACTCAACTAGCTTTGCCTTTTAAAAGTGTACACCAGTTCTGGACGGTGCAAGACAGACGAACAAACCTATTGTGCTTAGTTCAGTGCAAGATGGCAGGCGCCAAAATCAAGTTGTAGGCGGACGCTATGTTGGCTTACTAGTTGTTGACGCCTAAATTCGTGTTGATGAGATTTTTTTTTTTTTTTTTTTTCATTTTAATTTTAATTTTCAATATGTTTTAACATTGTATTCGTAGACCCTCAAAGTCATATCGACTTGTCTGAAGGTCTACTAAAGTGTTTAAACTAATAAATATGCATACAGAAAATAAAACAGATAATCAAGACAGAGCAGAAATTATTTCAATAATAAATTGGGTGAAAAAAATAAAAACAATGCCAACTATATAATTATTCAAACTTGAAACAATCAAGCAAGACTAGAAAAAAATATAGATGCGAATGCTAAAGAACAAAAGAACAAAACGAAAAACTTATTATACCCTATTTGCTGAGACATATTTCATTGTTGTAGAACCCATTTTTTTATTTCTGTTTTTAGTATAGATAATTTATCAAAAAGTAACAATTCATCAGGGATTTTGTTGAATAATTTTGGAATTAAAAAACTCTTTTCCTGATTTCCATGTGAATTTTGGCTTATTTGTTCCAGCAATTTGAAAATTGAAAATATATATAATCGAATAAGGGTTGTCATTATTAAATATTTGCTATTCATTAATCACATTCCATGATATTTAATATCTCTTTCTCCATCAACGGGTCTGCTTCCATTTCAAATTCGCGTCTAGAAACCGAAAAATCGGCAAATTGCTGCTCTAGAGCACGATGTAGTGATACCAACTGATTTTATCATAATATGAAGAAGGTTGCTGACAGTCTTTCCGCCGTCATAGAGGCATAGGTTATGATAGAGGTCTCATTTTTGCACAGGCAAATGGCCAAAATGGGACCTTCGGCTCGGAGCACAGTGCTCTGAGTTGACCGGAAGAAACCACCACTGTTCAGTGGAATCAGTGGTGGAAACCACCAATGCCCACCATGGAGTCGGCACACTTTCTCTCTATGATGATAAAATCAGTTGGTATTCCTACATCGTGTCTAGAGTGACAACACCTGTTGAATCGTTGAGGTAGGTCCAAGTCTGGCCCAGCACACGAGGGTGTGAGTAACAAGTAATTCATTTTGTGTCGGCTACAACAATGATCAATAGCTTAATTACGACTTAAAACCAAAAGTGCCGTTAACGAAGTGAGTTACAATTCATATTTGATAATTCTGTATAATTTTATTTCAACAAGAAATTGGTGACTTATAACAAAAGAGAGGAGCCTCATAACCTATATTTTTAAATTCAAATTTTCTACTTCAAGGATCTTCACTTCGATTACTTAATTATCTAGCCCATTTAACTAATATGTTTTTTGTTCATATTGTGTAGGCTATTTATTTTAGCAACTGGTCTATTAATAGAAGACACAAGGTGTTCCATAATTTGGATAGAAACTCCTATGCCTGGTAAATCTAGCCTAGGCCATTGAGTTTGTAGTTCCTAGGCCTAGTTGCTTCCAACTTTATACACTGCAAGAAATGTAAGTATGGGCAACACTACAATCTCAATGGTATGGGCATGTCAATGCCTCTGTACCATTGACTCGATGCCTGTACCTAACCCCAATTATCACCCAATGTAACCCTATAATGGATCGGCATGGCTTTGTACAAAGTTACCACAGAACTGATTTCAATGTCTAGGCCTATATATAATCAGCCATCCTATTAGATGAGATCCATTATTATGATAAAATGATGATGAGATTATTGCGATTGCGATTAGATCAGTAATTTAATGGGATCAAGTGGGACAGTTTGATGGCTTGGGACATGAGACCTGGTGGAACTATTCTGTTGGTAATTTTACTGTGACACTGGGCATTGCCAATTGGTGTTTGATTTTCGATTTTTTGGTGTTTTCTGAAAGATCTTGTTTATCTTTCAGAAAAAGTTGCGGGAGGTTGAGAGGTGTTGGTTTTTATAGTCTTTGAACTCACTAGAATCTGATGGTTTTTGCATGTTGTTTGGGAGGGGTGGTGCTGGAGGGGGTGACTTTTGTTGGTTAGGTTAGGGAGGTAGGTTGATGCCATTGTTGGGAAGGGGGGCGGGGGCTGCTGGAGGGTGTAATATGTCGGTTAGGTTAGTGGGGGAGGTTGGGGAAAAAAACACAAATACGCGTGCTCAGTGTCTCAGTAATTTTACCCTGATACCGCTACATTTTTCTTTTCTTTCAGATGTCATTGTTAAGTGTAGAACTATACACTGAATATGCCTCGGATATAGATAGAGTATTGAAGAATAAAGAGAAAGAAAGGATTCTATTCAATTATCAATCCCCTGAGGTACGGTAAGCAAGTTCAACTGTTATGAGATGAGACTATTAACGGCATTGGTAGCTCAATGGTAACAAATGGGGTAGGCCTAACAATATACTACAAGACGGGAGTGCAAAATGTATAAATGGGCTCTCACCCTTTTTTCCATATCTGTTTTGAGTCACAAAAAGCACTCGTGTGCACCTAATTTACTCTTATATAAACTTGTTGTTTTTTAATGTTCTTTGAATTTTTGTATTTTTATTCATTCTAGGCCTATGAAACAACGTAGAATAGGCGTACTATTTATTGCACGTGAATTAATAATTAATAATTTAATTATTTAGCCATGGGCCCATGTGCCACTGCACCGTTTGCCACTGATGTAACACACTTGTCGTAACACACTGGGAGATGAGGGTAGTTCGGGCTTCAGTTTGATCCCCTCCACACAGCGTTTTTTTATGTGGTTTCTCTCTGTACTCTATTATTATTATTATTGAAACTCTTACAATTGCACATACATGCGCGGTGGCAAGTTCCCTATCTATCCTATACTGTAGCCTCCTAACCTTCTGACGGAATAGCTTCAACCCTATTTCAACCCCTCAAATATACTACTAAGCCCATTCCAATCCCTACCTGTCCGATTCAAGAAAGTGAACTTACCGACATCTAATCTAGCCCCCTTTATAACTACCCTCTATCATGACTTTACCTACCCCTATACCCTAACTAATTCCTTTCAATCAGCATTCATTTTCTATTTAACTCCCCCGAGCCCCCTTCTCCTTCCATTACCCCGAAGAAGTTACATATCTGATCCTCCTTTCTCCGTATTTCCAATTCCTGCCATCCCAAGTTAAAGTGTAAATGCAGTTTAGGCCTAGTGCAAAGCCTAAACCGTAGCTAAGTTAAAGCTAGTTAAAGCCTATTGCATTGGAGTTGATTTAGCAGAATAGCAGTATTTTGGTGATCACTTTCGATTGGCATGAGATATAAAAGTTCCGGTTCTAATAGGATAGAAAAAAACACAGAACACAGGTATTTTCAATACTTTCAAAATGGTGTAAGTTATAGTTATTTAACTCATATTGCTTAATTTGTTTTACTCAATACAAAACTCATATGGAACAAAACATTTTTTATCTGTATACCGTCCGTGACCTTCGTGAAGATATGAGAAATATCTGTGTGTGTCCCCCCCTCCCCCCACCAATCAGAATTTTGATATCTCATGCCAGTCGAAAGCTCACCAAATAGCTGATATTTCTCAAAGAACTGATAAATCGACTCCCACATACTCGTTTGGTTAGAATTTCATTGGTTCATAATGACACTTGGGCTGCCTATAGACCTAAATGAATATTGTGTGAATGAAATGCAAAAATTCAAATTTAGAATTTCATAAAACTCATCTTTGTGTAGGTATTGTATTAATTTTTGTAGAGTAGTAACATTACCTTTGAGTTGACAACTTTTGTGTGTGGTAGACAATTAACTTAAAAGGTAATCTCAAAATGTTATTTTAAAATCTGAAATAATTTTAAAGATTAATGTGCCTAATAGTGACGTGAGTGACAGTTTTTTGATGTTAATGATTTTAATTATTGTTAGATTCAGTATCGCGTTCATCTTGTGAACTGGATTCGAAGTGCTGCAGAAAAGATGAAGCTGTCTAATACTACTCTACATCTGGCTGTGTACCTATTGGATGTCTTCATGGATAACCACGGAATTGTTCCTGAAAGACTGAACTTGGTTACCATTGTCTGTCTTTTACTGGCATCAAAAATTGAAGAACTGGATGCAAAAGTTCCAAGAATTACTGACTTGAATTCAATGATTGATATTAAGTATCCTGTCTCGGATTATATATGCCTTGAATTCATGGTTATGCAATTTCTCAAGTGGAACTTGATTCTGCCGACAGCTGCTCATTTTGTGGAGTATTACCTGGCATATGCAGCAACATCAAGGGATTTAAAAAATACTCCTAATTTTGATTCGTATGAGCAACTGCAGTATCACACCCAGCAATATACCAAAGATTTCCTAGATAAATCATTGATGGGTAAATTATGATCATTATAAGTAGAAGCAAGTAATTAACTGTTACATTAACTATTACCCTATTACATTTTAACCATACTTGTGTTTCAGACATAGGGATGCATCGTTTCCATCCTTCTCTTGTGGCTGCATCTTGTATTGCAGCTGCCAGACAATATCTCCATTTATATCCCAAGTGGTCTCGAAAGTTGATATCAATAACAGAATATCAGTTCCAAGATGTTCAACCGTGTCTATCTGTTCTTTTGGGGTAAGTTACCAGTTACATATTACAAAACAAGTTTTCATATGTGTCTTTGTCAGCAAGGTGAGAAAAATGTATATACCGTATGTACTGTATCTTGAATGTTCTCAATACCCGGTATATACGTTTAGTGGAACCATTTATAGCGAAATTATGAAATTGGTAATCATATCTCCTCACATCTATACAAAAACGGCAGTTTTTGTGTGGAAAATGAATGTTTCCACATTGTTTGCGACTGAGTTCCCATCTTCTAAGGGTTTTTGGTAAATTTAATGCTGTTTAGTCATACAGTAAAATATTTTCAACATAATTAGGCTAGTAGGCTTACCAGTACAGTATATAAAAATGCTTCGCTTGTATTGGTGGAATGTGTTGGGTATTATTACCGTTTTCACTCGCTTTTGTTGACGGAAATGATTAGGATTGGGCCTAATTAATTAGTGGTAATATCTTGTTTTACCGAAGAAAATTTTGGAAGAATATTTAATACCGGTATCTATTTAAATATTGAACAACTTACAATTCTTACAGGAGCAGTTTGAAAAATGATCGTAAGCGGAAAATGACAGAGTCGCCAGATCATGGATATGAAACTGGCAATAGTGTATCAAGTAGTCCCGATGTTGCCTGCTGTAAACGAAGCTGTAGTGATCATAGAAATGTATCCACCTAAAGTAGAAGTTGGAGATATAAAGATCTCGAAGAAACATGTACCGGTAATTGTCATACCATATTTACTTCACTACATAGAAGTAAAGTGTAAACTAAAGATTGAAATATGTGTGAAGACTGAAGTTCCTGATTTAGCCAATAAATATACCAACTTCACTAGTAATTTTCAAAGAAAAATGATCAAATATTAATTATTATAATTTTGAGAGCCAATAAGCTACGTAGTAATAGTGTATAATTTTAGTAATACAGTACACAATATTATTTAATATTTATTTATCTTTGTAATTGCAATTCCATGATTCTACCTCTACAGCTTTAGATGGTAGCATATTATTTTTTAAGTTTAGTTTGAGGACATTTACTTCATAAATTAGGACCAAGAGATGGTAGTTGTTAGTTACATATTTACTGATTTAATATAATGAATTTGTCCTACCTGTGATAAAAGCAATTTTGAAATTAATTAATTACCAGAAAGTGTAATAAACACCAAACAAGCGAGTTCCTAACGAGTAATTAATACACTTTATATTGTCTTAATTGATTCATACCCGACAAGCATTGAAATGTTGAGCCTTAACAAAAACACAACTATAGATATTTCCTGTTTGTAATAGATAAATCTATAGAATAAAATTGTATTTTTATGTTTTATACAAATCATACGATAATGTTGGTCTATGTTGTGGTACAACTCTAGTAATCATATAGACCTAGTTTGTTTATAAATACTAATATCCACCTTACAGTGCCTGGAGGCTGAAGTAAATAAGTTCAAGTTAATTTATTTTAATTGAAATGTATTGATATTATTTTTTAAAGATGTGTTGTTTGTTGATGAAATGTGTGTTCATTTGTCCATCAGTTCTTACAGAACCTACAGTTTGATTGTTGATGTCTATTAGTAGTGTATATGCACTGTTTAACTTGCAATCAACTGAATGTTCTAGTTCAGTTCGTTGACAGTCATATTGATATTATTAATGTTGAGAAATTGTTAACCATTTATAATTCTTTTCATAAAAATGTATAGTATGAAGTATCAGATGGTATAGGTGTACATATTTTTTGTGATGTGAATGTTGTAACTCAACACAAATGTTTTTGTTATAACACAATTCAATTAGCACCAATTATTATCACATACCATTTACTTCATAATATATAATGATTAATTGTTAATAAAAATAAGTGATTTTTCTTTCAATTTTTCAATCTGTATATTTTTTAACATATTTGTTTCCAAGAAGTTAAGGAGCAAATCACACATGCAGTAGTAGTATATGATAGAAACCCAGCTTTGTGATGGGATTTGTGTACCTTGCATTGATAAAATAGTCCTTTCTAAAATATGTTTTTCTCAGTGTTGGGCAGGAACTTGACAAAGTAACGCACTCCTGGTACCAGTTGTTTTTATGGCAGAACCTTTGATGTGAACGCGTTCCTTTTAATAAGCAGAAACTTGAACGCAATCAAGTAACTTTTCATCAGTAACAAGGAACAAAATTTAGATTCAATTAAAAGTTCCTTTTGAACCGGTTTTACGGTACTTCAAGAATGCCTAATGCAACGTGCAAAAGATCGCCTTTTGGTATGATGGCAGATAGACTATTTTTCCTCTGACCCATTGTCTCGCATGCTATCAACTTATCCTGATCCCTGCCGTCTGTCTTGTATCTTATCTTTTCCAGACATATTTCATGGTACACTATTCCCCTGTCTACTACTTATCATATTAGGTTTGTTAAATGGAAGTCGTCCGTGTGCTTATTTAATTGAAACTGACTTTTTGATGATAATAAAACCTTATTTAATATATTTTATTAGATAATCGATAGCGAAGACTTCCATCCTACTCTTACTACTCGGTTTTCCCATCCTACTCAGTTTGTTTGTTTGTGAGCACTGCCGGTTTGGCTGATCAAAATGAAACTTTTTACGGACACGCGGAGTTATCCAACTTGAAAATATACAGTTTTTTAGTCAAATGGGTTAGAGTGACAGCTTACCATTTTTGAGAAACACAGTCACAAAGTTCTTAAAAACCTCATTAGATTAGGCTAGGTAGGAAAATTGAAAGAAAAAAACATTCAATTAATGTTCACTAAATGTAAATACATGAAATATACACATTATTACCAGTGGCGAAGCGTGACAATCCGATAGGGGAGACACGAAAGAGCGTATTAGTTGAGCTAGATAAGCCTTAGGAATAATAGTATTGTACGTGGAGTCAAAGTGCCAACAAATTTTTCAGACTCTTCATAGGCTTTTGGCTCATTTTTCAGGATGTTGATTGGTCAAGGATTAGTACAATAAAAAATTATAAATTCCTGCGAAAAAGTGCAGGAATAACGGTAAAGCTAAGAAATACACTTCTCAATAACAGTCATAAAAAATTAACCGAAGGGTTCGGGTAGTTTAGAAATTCAAGAGTTGAATGCAAAGTTTATGTAACTTTTGACTTGATTGATGGACATTTTTAAACTGACGAATTGTGTTTTCGATCTTACGTCACATTTCTTATATTTATTACTCACTTGAAGAATTACATTCCAACATTCTCGAAATGAATAATAACTACCCAATATACATTTTAGAACAATACATAGATAATTATATTTATATACAATAGGCGGAGGGTTTATTTGGACCAATATTTCATCTGCGATTTGACGTAATAAATGAAAGCCTGCTCAAAAACACGTGTATAATCAGATCTAGCCTGTGCTTGCTATTGCCTGAGACACGTCTCATTCCGCTGTGTAATATTCGTATGCTGTCTGAAATCCGTGCATGCGCACAACTCAATTATACGTATAATATGGGCTCGGGAAGAGACGCTCTATAGAAAGCATAGGAGACACTTGCTGCATGGACGACCATACACACTCACAGCGTGTGACGGTGTATAAGGCCAAATATCGTCTACTGGAGAAACTTGAAATCAATTTAGAAATAAAAATAGTGATATATACAATTTTTTCCTTTTTTTTCGTGGGGTAGACATTGTCTTAATGTTTACCCCGACGCTTCGCTACTGATTATTACAAATTTGTAATCTAATTGAACAAGCTGTTTTGAAGGAAATCATTTAATAAATGTTTTTTATTCATCAAATATATAGAAATAATAGTAGAACTACGATGTAGTGTTCAAGTCTGTGTTACCTACAGACTTTATCATACTATAAAGGTGTATCGACTCCCATACTAAAAACATGTATGGTAATTGTGGTTTCTTGAACAAATCAGAGCCAAATGTACCATTTGCCTGTCGCGATTTAGCGGATTCCCTTGTGAACTAGCTGTAGGCCTAGATAAGAGTGGCTACGGTATCGGTGGCATTGTTGAACTTATAAAATCTTTAATTTTCGTGTAAAACAAATGCCACTGCTAACAATTCTACTAAGCCGTGAATAGTTCGATACATATGCGATAGTTGCGCCACAATATAGTGATACCAACAGAGACTTTTGGTAAGCGAGGTAAGCGAGTGGGAACACTGAATTCCCACTCGCTTCTTCAAAGTGGATTATTTCTGCGGTCAGAATCTGAGTCCATGGTCTCACTTGCCTGTAGCATGCATCAGGCACATGAGAACTTTGATTTGAATGGGGGGGGGGGGGGGAGCATAATTGTAAATCAAAATGTAATTAATTATGCAGGATTTCTGTTTTCTGGCACAACCAGCTGCCAGAGGAGGAAAACTTTTCTTGTCCTTGGACTATTAAAAGAAAATTCAACATAAGTTAGCATGTGCTCTGGCACAAGTAAGTGAATTCGAGCATAATATAGTCACACACATTAGTTGAGGGGGTCATTTCTCCACCTATCACGGTCCTTCCCCCCTCCCCCCCCTTTCAATCAAGGTGTGTAGCTTTCTAATACATTACATGCGCGTTTTCATAGATGTAAATTCAAAAAAACTGTACTGCTCAATGATTGGCTGCATCGCCTGCATCCACTTTGCCCCCATTGGGCATTCCCATCCCCAATTCCCCATCCTCTTTGCCACTCAATGTCTTTGCCCATCCCACCAAAGTTCGCTGTGAGCTGTGACATCGGCGGACCCAAGGCATTGCCCAAGGCTTTCTGAAGCTGAGGTTTAACCCATGTTAATTATTTTTTTAATCTGTTCAAATTTGAAATAAATGTCCAGAGCATGTTACAGATCATTGTGTGAATTCAAATTAATTCGTAGTTTAGGTAAGTACATATTTACGCGTAATAAAAGTGGATATTCATCAAGGTAGTTATTGAATACGGCCTGTAGTGTATTGAGTTAGTTAGGTTATGTTTTCATTTTCACAGGCATGTAGGGACATGCCTGGACAATTGAGATTATTACTTCATCTATACCTGGACCAAAATATGAGTATATACTACTGCGGTGTGAAGCTATAACTGTCTTTCCTAGTTTTAATATTGAGTATTTACAGCTCTAGCATACTTAATGGCTCTAGCACTAGGCCAGGTCGATGGCAAAGCCTGTGGAACACCAGAAGTATTTGTATTGCGTTTAGTGGGCCCATACCTGTTGTCTCGACTCTTTATAGGTCTGTGACTTTTATCACAAGCATTGTTCCTTTCACACTTATTCACAGTTTATCTCTATCCAAATCCATCATATATAGCACTGACATGAGTGGCTAGCTCACTGCACCGTCATTCAGGAGACCGGGGTTCGATTTCCAGCATGGTCCACCATCCTGACAGTCTTTTTTTGGTTTTCCTCTGTCGTTCAGGTCAATACTGAGATGGTTCTTTAACAACAGGCCTCGGCGCAGTATAACCTTGTCGTTGACGCGCTGTGAAACCCTAATATTCAATTAAATTCTTCAAAACAACAAGCCGCGACCTACTCCTTCCCACTATCCAGAAATTAAATAACCCATTATATTGTGAAATAACCTTTTATCTCATCTCCCCAATAGATCGTAGGCATAAGTAGGCCTACAGTGCAGACCCAATATAAAGAGAAAAGATTATAAATACACTTGGAAACCGGTGCCTACTACACAGCCTAAAAATTTTAACTTTAAAGTGAAAACTTGCATGTGATCCTATTCACAAAAGCTATACACACAGTCGTGAGGTAAAGTAGTAATTCAGCCACATATCTCATCACAATATCGGGGTAAATATATAGAAGGTCGAGTCAATCTTTTTGTAAGGTGTTGGGTATTTGTTGTTGTAAGGTTTTGTAATGTTGTGAGGTGATGGTCAGGTTTAGATAGAATTAGGTTTGAGCCTTAAAACTACAATATATAATCCCACACAAACTTACCTTACTGTAACCATCACAAAAAAACCTAAAAAGTAAATAAAGTATCACAATCCTAAAACATATCGCCGTAGCTTACTATAATTTTACCAATATCAGTTATGAGATTGGATTATGGTTAGTGACACACTTTGACAGTGAATTTAAGGTTGTAGCAACATCTCACTTTCCACATGTAGAAGATTTTTGAGTTTGTGCTGGACATAAAGTCTGTAAAAAAGTGCCATTATCTTATTGAACAGATATAGAATAGAATAAGTAGAGTTTATGTTTTTTAAACTCATAAAATGTTAACAAATATTATGTAGGCTTATATGCACAAAAATGTTCATGACAATTGTTACAAAATTGACGTCAAAAGTTGTTTCTTTCACCACCTGAAAATTGTGAAAAATGCTGCCTACACCCTTCTGGCTATTCTACTTTGACTATTCTATACCTAATAGTAGATTATACAGCAGATCTAATTGTGATTTTGTTATTATGTAGGTCGTCAATTTCAGTTGTCTTTGAGACGTGATATGGCTGAAGTAGCTATATGTGAGACAGTTGCTATAGACAAAAAAAAAAGACTATTGTCTGAAGAGGCATCAGACATAAAAAGACCACGTCTTGAAGTGGATCGAGTGAAAAGGAAGAAAGTTGCTATGTTATTATCATACTCCGGCCAAGGGTATTTTGGAATGCAGCGTAATCCTGAAACAAAAACAATCGAGGAGGATTTGCTTACTGCAATGCACAAAGCCGGTTTTATCTCAGAAGATGCATTTGTGACGGCACAAACTATTCAATTTCAACGAGCTGCCAGGACTGACAAGGGTGTTTCCGCTGCTCGGCAAATTGTCTCACTGAAATTACGTAGGTTACACACATAGCACATATTTAATAGCCTGGGCCCTAACCACATTATGCATCAATTGTGTATTATATATTGGAAATAAATCTGTCTGATCGTCAATATCAGGTACCGGTAGTTATCTCTACAGAAATGTTTTGATCTCTCGAAAAATGATGAAAGTAGCCAGTTTTCATTAGAACTGTCGAATGAACGGTAAAATTTGAATTTGTAAAATTTTCTATATAGTTGAATTTCTTCTACGTTTGCTTAATTGCCCTGATTGGTTTCATAAAGTGTTTCTTAAGTAGGTGTATGCCAGTATTTAGAATTTATTGTAGTGTACTATGTTACAATCATAAATGACCAAGGGCTGGTATTATAATGTCCCCTAAATAGTTATTAATTGAATAAGGTATTTTAAAAAGATCAAATGGGCAGTGATAATAGTGATTTTAGTTTTTTTCCTCAACGTCAATTGACCAGATTTCATTTGACCGTTTAATGTGCCATTCCTGGACCTTGAATATTCTTAAATACATTTTTAACTGCATGATTATTTTTTTGCAGCGGAAGAAGCCAATGTTGACCAAATCAACGACCATTTGCCGGATCAGATTCGAATATTTGCAATAAAGCGAACAACAAAGGGATTCAATTGCAAAAGTTCATGTGATGCTCGAACGTACTCTTATATGTTGCCTACATATGCTTTTGCACCTATAACTGAAACGTTTTCAAAAACATATAAAATTAGTGAAAATGTTCTTGATAATGTTGCTACAATACTTAAAATGTTTGAAGGCACACATAACTTTCATAACTTTACATCTAAAAAGTAAGACATTTTACATTTCATATCTCATAATTAAACATAGCTGTTTAGAATAGACAGCAGTGGGATTCTGTATAATATTGTCGATCGAGATCGAGTAATTTTCGTCGACAACTAGGTTTTTGGTCGATAACTTCACCTAGCGTGATTCTCTATGGCAACTTGACGATCTCGATCGACAAATCTTCTCGACTCGACAAGACCCTGTCGTTAACTGTTGTTGATGTCGAGAACTCTTACGTTCAGACAGAAATGGCGGCGGTATTTTTGTTTTGAAATATTCCAAGCACAGATGAACTGTCATTCCACGGTTTTTAATCGTTGTATAGTATGGTTTAATACCGATTCCATGTTGTAAATACCATATCCACGCCAAAACTCACTTCAAAAGCTCTTTTTAATCCAAGTAATTGTATTCCTCATTTTATCATCAATTTGACAGCTAAAATTTGAGCTTATGTTTTCAATGTTTTCGTATTGGCGTGGTACACAGCCTGTCATGTCGCGCCGGCGGTTTTTGAAAAAGTCGAATTACATAGGCCTCCTATTGGTCAAAAACGGACATCATATGACGTATGTAATGACGTATCTGTCGACCCAAAACTTCTCGACATGAGCTAACGATCGAGATCGTGTGCTCGTAGAGAATAGACTGAGAATTAACCTTGAGTGAGTTGCCGATCGTTCGCAGTCTCGATCGGGATCGCTTTCGACCGAATTTCAATGAAGATAGAGAATCCCACTGCAGGAGATAATAATAGATGAACAGTTTACTGGCAATTGATTATTTTTCTCTGGACTTTTATTGTTTTTGCTTCATTTGTTGTTTGTTACTAAACATCATATACATTCTGATGTCGGTACGAGGTAGAATCAGAATAATGAAATGATATTAATAGTTTCTGGGCTATTTTTCCGTTAATTTTCCGAGTACATTATGGGGTATCTTAGCCAGATATTTTTTTTATGTTCATGTTGAATCATCGGTGAAATTCTCTAATGTTAATCATGTGTGTACAAAATCTGCTTGAAGAGTCCCTGCATTAGCAAGTTTTGTAAGAAGTGATTTACGGTACTGTACATAAAACCGGGGTAGCAAAAATTTGCCACTAGCCCAGTGGGCTCCGAGCACATATGGAGTACTTAATTTGTTACCTAAGGCCTATACTATAAGCATACTATGTAAACAGATAAAATTTACCAATAAGGGCTTTTTATATTGATTTATTTCAATTTTTAATATTGGAAACATGTATGATTTCATAGAAGATTACGATGAAGATAAATTCATTTATTGGAACGAGGTGATGGGTTACTTATTAGTTATTAGGAATTGCTCATACTGTATTTGAGTTTTTTTACATTCAATTTATTGATGTTCAACCTACCATATTTATGTTTCTAGAAAACCTGGTGATCCAAGTGCTAATCGCTACATCATGAGTTTTGAATGTGGTATTCCATTTGTGAAAGATGACTTGGAGTTTGTGGTTATCAAAGTGAAGGGTCAAAGCTTCATGCTGCATCAGATTAGAAAAATGGTTGGACTGGCCATTGCTGTAGTAAAAGGTCTTACAATTAGTGACACTATTACGAAGGCTTGGGGCTTGGAGCGATTGGATATTCCAGTTGCACCTGGCTTGGGCTTGGTTTTGGACGAGGTTCACTATGACCGCTACAACCAACGTTACGGTAGCGATGGAATCCACGAGAGTCTTACATGGGATGCATTTGAAGATGACATAAATGTTTTCAAGGATAAGTTCATCTATCCAGTTATTGTTGACACTGAAGTCAAAGAAGAATCGTATCCTCTTTCAAACGTAGTAATTAAGAGAGAATTTTGTTTAATATTTATGTCACGGTATCACGGCTGTGTGTGGATATTAATTGTGTGGATTTATTATTTATATGGAAAATAGGTTGTTGCATCAAAGCTCGTAGAATCAATAATTAAAAATCAACTATTCCAAAGGAATATAATTGATTCGTTAGAGAATTGATAATGAAATCTCCACCTCAAATTAAGGCCAACTTTCTAGAGAATTCAATATTTCTTCAACGATTGCTAAATTAGACACAATCATAGCGTAGTGACTCATTAAGGCCTCAGTAATTTAGATATTTACTATTTGATTTATATTTGATGGTAAGATCACCGTTGTGGTGCTCCGTCCAAACGATCCTACTTTCATCCTTATATATATAGGGGAACAATGATTTTGTATCAAGTTTCGATGTTATTAAAAAAAAAATCATACCCTAGTCATGCCATTGGGCACCTGGGTTGACTGTGGGTGATGCATTAACCGAGTATTATTCTGCCACAAGGAATATGGAAAATAGCGCTTATAAATCACGCAAACGAGAGGCCGTTGCAGCAAGCTCAACCTCGAATAATTGCCCTTACTTCCTCATTTACCCACAATTGCCTACTTTCTAAGTCATAATGCGCTCGTAAAACCTAAACGATGATGCCGAGCGGTAGTTGCTAAGCTTTCTTACTTAATTGTTGGGGTATGGAAACATCCAAGCGTTGGACTAATGAACAGGGAGGACAGTCAATATTGCCTCTGTACTTCCAATCATTGAGTGGGAGAATCTCGATTTTCCCACTCAATGATGTGGCGTCAACAGAAGCTAGACAGTCAACAGAATGTGACGTTACACTTTACTGGTCGCTGATTGGTTGGCTACTAGCAATACTGCCCCTGAAGTTGAGCATATTCCTACTCGAGGCAATACGTTGACAGTAAATAGCAATTTTTATTGTAGTGTAAACGCGAGATAGGAAAGGCATGTATTCTACTTGGTAGCGATACATTTCAAATATGCATTGCTAGGGATAAGTTGATCGTGTAAAGGGGGTATAAAATCGATTAGTTGCAAAAAAATTGATTGTGTCCGATTTCAAGAAAATTTTGAACGCAGGCTAGGAATGCAGTAAAATATGTTCGACAAATTTGAGTTTTGCTGGTCGAATGGTTTATCAGACACTTCGAGTTGAATTCACACGTTTATGCAAATTTTAGTCCAGAGGCATCAGCGGTAAATGCTATAACATCGTCCCTAATTGTCGTAGGAACATCTCCATGGTGTCAGCTGAAAGCTGACATTCGAAAGCTGTTGGAATGCTCTACAAAATAACATCATTTCATACACACTTTTATTAACCATCATATTCAGTATCAAAGATAAACTTTGACCTTGAATATTCTGACATCAGTGCAACGAAAAAAAATCAAAATAATTCAATGAGCATATCTAGTGTTTTCTATAAGCGTGCAAATTTCAGCTTGAGTTGCAAATGGGTTCACAAGTTACTGCACATTCAAGTCTGTTATGCGTACCAAAACACACTGAAAAATATAAAATACCCTGATTTTAAATTCATACAAAAATCTAATCCAATATTACGTAGTGGTATATAGTTTTATATGCTTGAATAATACTTATACTTACTAACTTTGTACTACTGAGTAGTTGAGTGGCTAGCATGTTGAACCTTCATTCAGGAGACCAAAATTTGATTCCCGACACGGTCGACCATCTTAACGGGTTTTTTTCATGGTTTTCCTCCATCATTCAGGTCAATACCAAGATGGTTTCTTAATAACAGGCCACGCCCAACTCATTCTGACAGTTTTTTTTTGGTTTTCCTCTGTCGTTCAAGTAAATACTGGGATGGTTCCTTAACAGGCAATATAACAGGTACAATATAACCTTGTCGTTGACGCGCCGTGAAACCCTAATATTCAATTGAATTCTTCAAAACAATAAGCCGTGCAACCAACTTCCTCCCACTATCCAAAAACACATGTAATAAAATAACCTTACATCTCATCATACCGTCATCTCATTTATCACTCACCGACGCCAATAGATCGTAGTCATCAGTACAGTGCGTCGCTAGACGCAATTAGCTTTGAATTTTTAATTGACTACTTCACCAGCTTGATCTATATTTAATATTTATATTGAAGTTGATTGAAAATAATTGTTTTGATTTGAGTGCTGTTACAAATTTAATTGGAAGTTTAATTTTTTTTTTTGCATAACGTATGTGTTTCCTTATCCTATATATTGCAGAATGTTGAATTGGCTTTTGACTCTTCCATTGCACACTTACGACATACGAGAAGAACATTTACATCATAGCAGTGCACTCCCACAAGTAGAGACGGAAGAAAGTGTTGGTGAAAATGCTGTTGCCAGTGATAGTTTAAATGCTGTACTAAGAGCAGCAGAAGTTGTTCAAGAAGAACAAGAAAATATCAAAATTGATTCGTGTGTGAAAACTCTAGCGGATGAAGTGACCGTAGATAATCAAATACAATAACAAACGTCTTCTATTTGTACTAGATTATTAATTAACATTATTGGCATGAATCTACATATTTTCTTTGAAAATAGAAAATCTTTGATAACTATTGACTGCGTGTGAAGAATGTTTTTTTTTTAGAAATAACGTTCGTACATTTATGAAAGTGGGTATAATTTTATATTCGTTATAGTCTAATAGACTATTAGTGTTTAGATTTTTTTACCTATCCGAGTTACCTAGCCTCTAACCTCATCAATATTTTTCTCATTTCTATTACTCAGAATAGGCCTAATATCAATCACTATATATCAGATAACATGAAACAGGAATATAATAGGCCTACAGTACTTCAATATGGTAGGCCTATTTCTGACTTGGTCTTTTATCACGTCCTGACAAGAATTTTCAAATGCTGCGTTCTTTGATGCTTGAAAATGTAGGCCAATTACAAAACATACATTTTCAGAGCATGCAGGAACAAAAATGAATTCGATGAAATATCAGCTTTTTTTAAATCTGAAAATATCAAAATTAAGCATACACTCTTGTAATATGCCCAACTACGAATATAAGCCATTCAATTAATGCCCTGTTATTGTTATTTGTACTTGTACACAGCTTTAAAAATGAGTCGCATGCACAGAAGCTTCATTTGCTTGGTAGTAGTGCATCCCCAGTGGGTTGCTTTTATTCGCCTACTACAGTAGTGACGTTACAGTGACACGGAAACCCAAGAACAATTAAATTGAAAAAACATTTCAATATTGGTTACCAAAAATTATCCAGTATCCATGGTACATAATATATATATATATATATATATATATATATATATATATATATATATATATATATATATATATATGTGTGTGTGTATATAATATCTACCCCCCCCCCTCCACACACACACACACACACACACACACACACACACATAAAAAAGTAGTGCACAGTATAGTGGTCTGTGCATATAACTACATTTTTTTTTCATCATATACCAACTAAAATTTCCTTTAAATGTTAATTCTGGTGCTCTTAATGTTGCCGATAACTATTTGAAGCATGGGCGTCCGGATAGAATGAAGAACTACAAGTAACTGAGGAGGCCTTTAGAGATCTTCTTTATTGTATGGTGTCAGCAGGAAAATATTCAAAGGGGGTCCTTACTTCCCTTCCATCCTAATGTCCCAATGGGGAGTAGAGAACCTAACCCTAGCTCGCAGGAGATCTTTAAAATGAGGTGTCTATTCCCACGACCCATGAACGTTCCGGACGTGAGAATAGCCGAGCCGCGCTGCCACTTCTATTCCCACGAACCATCTTTCGGGTCATGGCAATATCCAATCCGTGTGGCTACTGCCATTGCAACGAACGGGCGCAAGAAATACTCACCGGTATAGGGTGACCAGATGTCCCGGTTTACCTGGGATTGTCCTTTTTTTCAGCATCCCAAGAAATGTTCTCGGGACCATCAAGTGTTGTAGTGTCAAGTCCCAGTTATATATAACTGTGTATTGTTCATACGCTAAAATTCATCGTCTTATAACTAGGCTACGGTATTTTTGTGACCATACGTCCTGGTTTTTATAAACAGTTTACTGTTATTGACATTACGCATTTATTCCAAAAAAATTTAGGGAGTTGTTGAGATTGTTGTTTGTTGATCCATGGCGCAATGCAGGTTTTCGTTGCGTTCCTGTTCCATACAAAGCCCAACCATTGCACATCTTGCATTTTACAAACGTGATTTTTATTGGCAATTGTTCTATAGTCATTGTAGCTGTACTGTCCTGTCCTGTACTGTATAATATACTACATCATACGTAAGGCACGATGTAATTTTTGAAATGTTTCCTTTTTCAATACGATTCTACGGGTTTTGGGAACTACACGAAGTGTGGCAAGAAGGCTAATTTTGCTAATAGGCTGTTCCAAGTAAATAAAACGCTAAATTAATCCATTTGATAATAATTTTTGCTATATTAAAATAAGAACATCACTCCATCCAATAATGTAAGTAAATAGAATATGATTTATAGAATATTATTATTAAAATGTCACAATTGGGCTGCAACAATAATGCTCCTCGAATTTGGAGCCCCGGGCAGTCACCTTTTTCGCCCACCCCTAGGAACGACCCTTATTGTAAGTTATCTTTCTCCATTTATCTTTATTGTCATCTTTATGACTGTTGTAGATTTAGTAAATTTACAAAAATCGTAATGAATAATTTAAACTTGGAAGAAGCGTAGCATTGTTTGTGGATTTCTGCCAACTCAAACATACCAGATTTGTCATTTTGAAACAGGATGTCAAATTTCTTTTCTATGCAATTATGTAAAATATGAATATATACGATATAACAATATTTATTTCCTTTCTTCTCTTTCTCTCTTTCTATTTTCTTTCTTTCTCTCCCTCTTTTATTGTCGCTTCCAATTCTCGTTTTATTTTTGGGACGATCGCCCCTATATATCTGCCACTGTACAAAAAAAGCAAAGCCCGATTTTTGTTGTTGCGTGGAATGGAAGTTTGCTACGCTACATCTAATAATGTATAAGAACAAAGTTGAAAACAAAGTTTTAATTATTGGGCTAGGAAAATTTTGCACATTTAAAAGAGATAGGTGATTCCTGTCTAAGATTTCTGCACTTAGAGTGAGTACAAAAATGGTACCATGCAAAAATGTCAAAATATGCCAGCCCATCATTTATATAATTAATACATCGAAATATAACACGTCCCGGCATTTTCGTCAAGAAACATTCCAAAATAGGCGAGTTCTCTATATATTACATATTTACCAAAATATCTAGTTTTCTCAAGTATACGGTGCCACCAGCCCACCACCACTGTCAACCAACCTCGCATTATATCCAAACTAGCAGAAGGTTATTGATGAATGAATTAGTCGAATTAACTAATAAATCTGTTACTTTTAATTTGTTAAGGCGTACCCATGCAGTCTCCATAGGGCCAAAAGTTCCCACCAGGGTGATTAATTGTTAACATAGGCCTATTGAGAATGTTTATCATAGATCTGCGCGGTGTGAAGCAGATTCACAACAATAAGTTCATCCGGAAAGCCACTGTGATTGCTTAATGTTTATGCTTTAGTTGACACGGAGAATGGTCACAAAGCATGCATCACGCGTTACATTTATAGTCTGATTGCTTCTTGAGATTATATCGTGTGTCGGCAATTTGGTATCGATGTGTTGGCGTACGCTTGGCGTATAATACCCGGTAAAATCACACAATTTTTTGTTGTAAGTTTAAGTTAGGTGGAAGAACGGTTGTAAGACCGAACCTTGCCCCTTTTCACTGTATTTTACTTGTATGAATAAAGATTTATTCATCTAAGTAACAGAAACTATTTATTTGTATCTAAACGGTTACAGGTATGCCGATGAAATTTAGTTTATCTGATCATGGACTTATATACTTTTTAGTCCATGATAAAGGAAGGTTCACTAAACCAAAGTATTAACCGTCATCTTCATGCTAACTATATCTAAGACTGGTTTTGTTGTAGGCCTATGCAACCTATTTTTTTTTATAGTTTTTCCAAAAATTTCTCAGAATTCTCAACTTGTTTTCTATTATTATATTTTTTAATGTACCATTTCAATTTTCAATACATTTTTGTGGGTGGGTTCCCCTTAATATGTAATATTGTAAACTGCTAGGCAGCTAAAATATCAACAGTTTACTGTTTAGTTGAGTAATGTTGGTACTTGGTACATATACCAAAAACAGGTTACATTGGAAATTCAACCATTGACTTGCATTGTTGGACTTAAACATGGACTTGAACATGCAGTATAAGACCATGATTCAACCGTAACCATAACTCCATACTTAATGATGTAACTGCAGAACGTAAAGTTCTTGATTCATAAACCGGAACCCTCTGGCATCGAAAACTTTCTTATTGTACAAACAATAATGATCATACGTAGATCTAGATTTATATTTTATATGTCGTATTTGTTTGAGTCGTAAATCATTTACTGATCAGCTGAAAGAACAATGAAGATTACGTAATGCACATCAGTAGGCGTAATTGAAAATACATTGAAAAACATTCAATTGGCAATGGAAATATCATGATAGGTCACATATACATTTTATTTTTATTTACATTTGAAAATAATTCACTTTATCAATTGAACGGAGAATGTTGTTATTTTTGTAGAATTTGATCATTCCTCACAAAATTCAACGTGATTCTTAGAGGATTATTCTTAAAATTATTATGGTAAACATCTTGTTTTGGTCAAGTGGCCTTACTGCATGACAATACCCTATCAGATCTGAGTTGAATTTTTATCACCGTCAGATGTGTGGAGATGCTAAAAAAATCTTGTTTGGTTCAAATTGAAGAATTTCACTTTCGGGGCTGGCTCGTGATGTTTTTGCGCTGGGCGACATATGAGTAGATTTTATAAATTCGAGGGCGAAGCTTGAGACGATGCGCGATCCTAGTTTGCCGATCGCGATGGTGATGGAAGGGGGCAGGGGATATTAGTGGAAAAGAAAATGTCATAAACGAACAGTGGTGCAAAGGCCCGTTGATGCGAAGCCCAAGGGGGGAAGGGCCCCTTCTGGCCCCGCAGGGATTTTTAAAAAAAATTTCACCTTTTTTAATATGGTTTAAGGTGTTTCAGATGGAGATTTAGATGTCCAAATTATTTTTTCAATTGAACTAGAGATGTCTAACTGATATTTGCCAATCACAGGTACTGTTTCCCGGGCAAGGACTCAATTGTGAGCCCCCAAAATAGGTGTGCAAAGTGAAAGTGAATGCAAGTGAAGAAGGTATGAAGCCCCGCAGGAATTTTTTTTAAATGTTCTTTTTTTATATACCACTCTACGAGTTTTGAGAACTACACGAAATTTCTGGAAGTCATGGATTCTTTAGTGTGAACGCAATGTGGAAAACGTCCTAGATAGCGCTATTTTGCGCTAAGCAACTATAATCTTGTATTGATGTGGAGAGATTATTCAAATCGATTGTCGTATTTAATTCATATAAGTTATAATTCAAGAACGTATTTTTCCAGTATATTTTTGCGCCCCTGGAAATGTTGCGCCCTGGGCAGCTGCCCAGGTCGCCCAGCCCACGGGCCGACCCTGAATCACTTTGTTCATCCAATGGTGTAGTAGGCCTAATGTTTGTCCAAAGAGTAAAATGTTGGACTTACATGTTTGTACATTCTATTACGTTGATTTGTCAGACCATACAATACTTTTTTCCCAAAGTTATTGTTTTGAGCGAATTGAAGAGTTCCTCTGTGATTCATCCAACCACATGTTTTAATATTTGTCCAAAAAGTAAAATCTTAAACTTATATTCATTTATGTACAATTTATAATTTCTTCGATTTGACAGAAAATACCATACTTTTAACTTTTTCATGGTTTGTAGCAATCAGAAACTATTGGCAAGGGTTTTCCTTTGCACTTTGCTGTCCACTCTGGCCAAGCCGCAAACCCACCACGGTTATGTATTTTCTTAGCACATGAAATATCATCCGCTACAGTGTTATCCGTTAATACTAGAAAGAAAAATGCGAATCAGTTACCTTGAATGCAAAATGCTGATGTATAAATCAAATATCTGAATATTTCATTTCAAAATTAAATAACGTACCTTCACATCGTAAATTGCATTCACCACCTTTGTAGCCTTTGCGACACCATTTGCTGTTGATCTGAAACTCGTAATATTATCTTAATTAATTGGTGAAAAAGACACTTTTCTTCTCTTGACGCTCTTGGTTGCTCAGTCAGTTGAGGCTTCGCTTCAGAAATTGAGGTCACCATTGGGCGTGGGTTCGAGTCCCGCATAAGGCATGGGATTTTGTAAATGTCCTTTCACCTCATCACTTCATAGTTTCATAATCATCTGCTCTTTCGTACCCACATATAACCTAGCTGTCGGTGGGGTCGTTGAGCAAACAACAATCATCATCCACACTTTTCTTTTTTATAAAATAGTCTATACATTCATGGATATATAGGCCTAACTGTCTTATCGATTTGTACTGCACAAGCCTGAAGGTGAAACCATTTTATATATAATCACTGGGGTGTAATCACATCACTGTTTGTCAAGTTGATGGATGATCAACGTAAGATCATGAGAATTTAAGTGTCTTATCAAAATATCATCAGTGTCAAGTAATCAATCAAAAAGATTCACTTCATTGAAATCTGTCCCCATTACTGGAAAACATCCATAAATGAATTTCAAAGCAAATCGTTACACATCTACACTACATGTAATTCCTTAATAGATGAGCTCACAGAAGTGGAGACTTCCATTTTACATTATACCGGTAGTGAAAAAATTCGATGTCTGTTTTTCTTTTTTTTTATGTGCACGGCCGACAGGTCAGACGGAGTAACCAATATCTTGAAAATGTTTCTGGACTTTGGTGTCGGTCCAGAATATTCGCACAATTTTTTTGAACATAATAGGTTGGACAGTTCTTGGGAAAAAAATGGAAAGTTTGGTAAATCCATGCATGTACTACGAATAGCATTGTGTGAAAATTTTCAACAAAATTGTCTAAATAATATGCCTCGTAAGAAAATGTTTCAAACGTTGAGAGTTTGTGAGTCAGCTGGGCGGGTACAAGCATAGCGTATCTGAATGCATTTTCTATGTTTTGTAACTTGTGTTTCAGCATGTACCCTAGTTTATTACGATATTTGAATATCGATCGTTGCTACCCCGCTTATCTTACTTATCAGTAGGGCTAGGATGTTTATGCACTAAAAAACCTTCAATTATGCATGCACTTATGCACTTATAAATGCAAAAATATGTGCTTCAAATGCATTAATATGCACTTAAAATTGCATAATATATTCTGGTGCTTATATTCAACAAATACACTTTTAATTACAGGTTCGAAACTATGGTGATCAATAGTAAATAGGATATGTAGAATGGAATTGGGATCACTAAAGATAAACAGTTAATTTCGTCTTGAAAAAGTTGCTTTCAATAAAATTAATAATGCATCAGCATAGTGTCTAGAGTTTGTACGTCTCCAACGACCCAAGAAAAAATGAAAATAAAATTGGTATATACTTTTTAATATTGTGCAGAAAATTATAAAAATATCGAGTAGAACTCTTGAAAATGGTTAAATATACGCTTAAAAAGCATAAACATGCATTTATAGCAAAAGTGTTCCCAAATATGCAGTTTCATGCAAAATAAAAGTTTCATTTTCAGAATCAGGGACGCCTAAATCATATATCCATTAATGAGCCGGTGATAAAGGGTAAAACAAAATATATGATATTGCATAAACATCCGAGCCTGACTTATCATCAGCAACCTATTGTCTCACTCTCATTCCTATTTCACTATCTAATGGAGCCTGGAGGGGCTATGGACCATCAACTCGAGTGGAAATCACTATAGCCAGCTTTCATCCGCTCTAGTATATCTAAAAAGTGGATGACTTGCAAAGCCAGGTGAATGCACTTGTGGGTCAGCTGTTTACATTCGCGTGTCTGTCAACGGGAACGCCGTCGTTTTCTCTGGGATCAACTAGCGACAGGGACAGAGTGAGTGGACCTCATCGGGATGCTGCCAGGAAAGCGAACAGAAGATGCACGGGTCCTCGGTTCGCGTCTCGCTGCGGTACCACTCGGCGAGACTCGTCACGGCGTTAGTAGCCGGCCCAGGCAATCACCTTTTCTTACTTTACACTTCTGAGTTCATAACCTCTTTCGGCATATATACTCTAAATTATCGTGTATTCAATAAACTGTCTTCAAAGGTCTAATAACCTAGTTTATTTGTAATAAACCCTAAAATTCCGTACGACTACCCTGTGACTATACATCCATTGTGGTGTAGGTAAAAACGTAGTCGTAACAATTTTGTTGAAAGTTATGTGAATATGTTGAGTGAATATAGTGCCCTAACTGATAGCCATATTTTAGAAATTACTCTATGTTTTACAAAACAGTCATATGTTTTATTTGAAGTGGGTCTAGGTAAAGAACTGAACCAGCAGTTAGTTCTGGGCTTTTTACTCAAGAGATTTTATATGGATCTACCTTGAAAATTCCTAGCTGGAAGCTTCCATCTTTATTTGGTCCTACAGATGTTGCAGTATTACCTCCACTACCACCTTCAGCAATGCAAACCCCTGAGAATAAGAAGAGAGCAAATTATATTGAAGAAAATATATTCTTGCGTCTTAGGGTTGACGAATAATAAATTTGTGCATTATGCGATAATTACCTGAAACATTTATGAATAATTTGAAATAATCAAATAATATAAATTACCGGACAATTAATACGAACCAGTTAAAAGCATGTACTCAAAGGTAAGTCTATATGTGAAAGGTAATTGTGTAGATAAAATGTTGATAACTAGGAAAACGCCTTATATGCGTTGTGAGATGAGCTTAGGAGTATGGAAATGTAGAATTAAGAACATTTGGTCAGCTCAATGTACATATACAGGCCGTGGATCACTTCAAAGGTTTAAAAACCGCGGCTGTCTGTTGGTATATAAACCTTGGTTTCCAAACAATTATACCAGTGCCTTCTTCATATCCATCACAGATTTTAAAAGTTTTAATTTATTGGTGACACTTGTTGCTCACATTTAATAGTTTCTTAATTGCTTTCTTAATTGCTTTTAATGATGTGTAAGAAAGTACATTAAAAATGCGTTTTCTTCGTTAATTCACATCCGATTGTTCCATAAATCGCTTAAAATAGGTATGATAGATCTTTCCACATTCAGTATAAATTTGAGAGTTTTTGAAAAAAAAAAAATTCCAAGTATTTCTCCCCTGGCCTATTCTTATGGGGAATTTCCAAACTTTCCAATTTTTTTCCGGATAAACCGTTCGACCGATTTTTCTGAAAAACAGTCCCAACCTATTCTGGTATAACACCAATTTGTAAAAAAAGTTTCGAGTT
The DNA here is from genome assembly GCA_907164805.1 of Brachyptera putata. Lineage (NCBI taxonomy): Eukaryota > Metazoa > Arthropoda > Insecta > Plecoptera > Taeniopterygidae > Brachyptera > Brachyptera putata. The sequence continues at coordinate 30,651,818 of OU015462.1, forward strand.
GATTGAAACTTTTTCCTGACCTGTATGCCGCGTACAAAATTACACACAAAAAAAAAAAAAAAAATAAAAAAAAAAAATAAAATAAAAACCAAGCCCAAAATTTTTCGGTATATGGAATGAAAATCTTCGCTACGCTCATCTGATAATCTTATATGAAATAGGAAAATATTCTTCTGTTAGTCACCGAATGATCCTTATATATATTTTTTAAATATTTAGATAGTATATCACGAAAAAACTAAATATGTTCATTATTAATTGACGTAGAAAAATATAATTGGTAATTAGTAATTCCGCTAATTATCTCTTGATGAATAAATTAATTATTCGTAACACCGAATTTTATTGGATGAGCGAAGCGAAGACTCAATTTCACTTGACCCGAAAAAAATGTACATGTTTTTTTCTTTTTTTTTTTTTTTTTTTTCGCGCTCTACAGGTCAGACGAAAATTCAAATTCGATTGAAACTTGGCAGGCCTATGTGTCATCATCTGGATTGAATCTCATTTGTTTTTATACGCAATCGGTTGCACAACTTCTGAGAAAACTAATTTTCCATTTCCCAAATTACCCATAAGAATAAGCCAGAGAAGAATTTTCGTGAAAAAAATGTCTTTCGAAAAAATTCAAATTTTCACCAAATTTTAATATAATAATGATACACATTATTCCGAACTTTCATTGAAATCCAATCAGTCGTTTTGATATAAAAAATTATATAATGACAAAAAAAAGCAAGAGAAGAATTTTCGTACAAAAATTGTCATTCGAAAAAATTCATTTTTTCACCAAATCTCAATATAATGATGATACAGATTATTGCAAACTTTTACTGAAATCCAATCAGTCGTTTAGATATAAAAAAATATTTAATGACATTTTACACATCGTTTGAAAGCTATTAAGAAAACCAATTAAATCCAAGCAACAAGTGTCACCAATTAATGGAGAACGATTAAAACAAGGCCTTCTTTATTATCGAAGAAATTATTGAGAGTGAGAAATGAATATAAAGGGAGGGTCTCAAGGTGTATATATGTATACAGCTGTCATCACGTTTCATATAGTAGTCTAATATTACAATATATAATATTAAATTGCATCTAATATTTCCTTCATGAGAATAGTCTACGAAACAAACCAACCAAATGGAAAGATTGATTTTTAACTTGAATGCCGTCAAAACATCAACTTGATATAACTTTTTGAAAGAATTCAATGTCATTCTTATTAGCTCATCCATCAACGCGGAAACACATAACGCGTTTTCCTAGTATATATATACATATTGATATAGTAAATCAATACTGACTATGTGCAGTAGTAATTTCTTCGAGAATAAATAATATTTAATTCAATAAAAATTCAGCACCAGTTGTAGTATTGTCAGGTTGTAGAAAATCCAGCTAGTGTAAATCCCAGGTAAAGTAGTATGGGAAATAAGAGTTCTTTCACTGTTGTTTCGTTCTTATCGTGTTAACACTGATGACTGGGAGTAACGGTCTGAAATTATTTGGACTACAGATTTAAGCATATAAACCATAGTAGTGATTTTCAGTGACAAACCTGACAATATACTATATTGTATTATCCTACGAGACGACAATTAAAATAATAATGAAATATGGTAATCTTAAATCTTTTCAATTTTGCAGCCTGCTAAGAAATTAAGTATTTTTTAAATGAAAATAATATTATACCCTATACTGTTTTAAGCTACAACTTCTCAAGATACTTTGGCTAGCACATATTGTAACATCCCTATATTGTACAATTTTTAGCAAAGTTTAAATGTTGATAAATGACATTGCAGTTGAATAATACAGAATTTGTTACAAATTGAATTTTTTAGGCGTACGCAATCTTGAATGTGTTAATGATGTTGCATGCTACATATTATAAGTAGGCCTATAATACTGCTTACATCAAATTACTGTTAACTTTGTACGTAAGCTTATTATTACTTACAATTGCTGAGTAGACTTCTGGGAACATGCTGCTTCAATAATTCTCTCGTCAGTTCACAGCGTGTTACAATCCTTGCACTGGATATTTGTGTTTGTGTGGCCAAAATAATAATACTTAGAATTATTACTGAGTCCACTTTCGCTGTCAATAAGGTATACATATTCTAAGCAAGTTTTAACTTCAAAATAAATAATATCGTGATGTTGGTAGACGATCAAGTCTGACTTGTGTACTGATCACATGACAGAGTGCTAATGTCAACCTTGTGTTATTCAAATCATCACCGGGGTCATGATCAAGGGAAAAGAGAGAAGAGAGAAGGAAATAATATAGTCTTGAACCTTGCCCCTGCTTACAGGCACATCTTATAAGGAAATAATTTACGATGTCATATAATTATGGAGAATTCTGAATTCCCAACTGCAGTCTCATCATTTCATTAGAATTTTTTGTAATCGTACAAAAATATATTACTTTATATTATATAGCTATTATTACTAAACTGGTATTCGAATATTGAATTAAGTTAACGGAGATGGACCACATCGGTTGGAATATGATGATGATAAGTTTTATATTTATTAATAATTACTTATAAAGCAGAAAATTTTTGCCCCCCCCCCCCCCCTCCCCCTCATGAGAAAACGTTAGTTGTTTTTCATTACATTTATCATTTTCAATACAATATTCATATTTTTAGTTGTAGGGCTGGTGTAAATTTTTTGTCAATTCCGTTTTATAATGGTGAGCAACAATCCATTACATCCAATTTATACGAACTATACGCTATACGTGTATGGTACGCATAGTAATTACTGCAAAGACTTATTAGTTACCGTATTTTTATTTTTGACCCAAGCCAAAGGGATTTTTTTTTAAATTATAGTTTTGGTGAACAGAAATTGAATATGCTTCATAATGTTTGATACCATTTTAATTATGGTAAGCGGTAAGCCCATCACATTTGAAATGTATGCGGTGCCTACTAGGTCTATGGGTTTTTGAAATGCGCTCGTTTTGTGATGAAATGTGCTGTTGAAAAATAGCTTTGTGCTGCTACCGTTTCTTTTTGTTATTCCAATTTTAATGTGGGGGGTCAAGCCAATGCCACCCCCCCCCCCCCCCCCCACCACACTTTCGAAATGTGTATTTTTTCTAGAGTTATTGAAATTTGCTCGTCTTGTGCTGAAGTGTGCTGCAAAAAATGGTTTTGTGCTGCCATCAATTTTTAGTTATCGGTATATTGTTAAAGTTGAATTATACATCATGCTTTGAAGTATATATATTACTGAACCATGCTATTTTATCAGAACAATTACAATCCAGTTGATTGAAAATAAGTAGGATTAATAACTATACATTATAATATTGAAGAAACTCTTTTTTCGCTGTTATAATATTTCAGTTATGTGATAATTGAGTAATTTAGGTCAAGATTATCATTTATACGAGCGTTCAATCATGTTTTGACTTAACCAATCTAAATAAGCAACGACATTAGTGTAGACACCTGGTAGACCTTCCCGTGCACATCCGTCCCCGGCTGATACAATCCCGCAGAGAACACTCTTCCCTTCGCAGGTTAATGGTCCTCCAGAATCCCCCTGGTACAGATACAGACAATCAGCATGACAATCTTCATCATAACATGACTTGACAGTTCCAATTAAATTAATAGTGTTGACTATAAAACACTACATATATTTGTAATAATTAAAATAAGTGTTGTGAAATAACAAATAGTGAAATTTAAAATAACATTTTTATATCAAACATAATCTTTTAGAAGGTATTGAAAATATCTATGTTCCTCCTGTATCAGAATTTTGATGTCTCATACCGTTCAAAAAATATAATAAAAAAATGGCATTGCCGACAGCAACGCCTATACAATTTTTTGAATCAATGCCGATCATTTTTTCATATCGAATTCCTTGAATATGATAACAAATCCCAGTTCGATATCGAATAGAAGTCCTGAAATATCGAAATCGAAAACTATATTATTGCATTATATTTCTATGGTTAGGTTTGGATAAGAAGAACTGAAAGAATTGAACGAAGAAAGCTTTAATATTAGTGAATACATTCTGATAATAGGCCTACCCTTGGTTATCAAGTACATTTTTGCGTTAATAGGTGAACGCAGCATTTGGGTTATAGGATGAGCGATAAATGAAATATACTGGAAAAAAAGGTAAATGTGTACAAACCTTGATTTGGATCTATTAAACTCACTATCACCTGATTCACCTCTTGACAATATTATGCTGATGATTTTGCTCAATTTACTAATCATCACTTAGTACAACCGGCCATCACTAAATAGTACAAAACGTAATTTCGGCTAACCGAGGGGTTTACAACTCGCAAATTTGGTATACACCTGATTTCATGTGATTTCAGGGATTTCAAGAGATTTCATACGAATTTCAGGGGATTTCAAGTGATTTCATTGGGATTCCAATAGGATTTCATGGCACGTGTACGTACACCGGATTTCCGGAGTTGTTAACCCCTCGCGGCCAAGTGTTGGTTTTTATTATATGGTATTTGATATCGTATATTTAATGGTATACCCGGTAGGCCTACATGTAATTTGTTGCTTGATTTGGGGTGATTCGTGTATTTTAGATGGATAATAGTGATTTTACCTGACAAGCGTCTTTTTCTCCCTCGTCGAATCCAGCACAGAGTAATTCCTGACTTACATCATCACCGTAATAATCTCTGCATTCTGCGAAACTTAATATTGGCAACTCGACTTGATTAAGTTCATTGGATATCGGCCCCCCTTCTCGTAAAGCGCCCCAACCACTCACTAAACCATTACCTATAGAGAATAGAAAACATCAATCACACATTAAGAGGCCGCGGGAGTCGATTTGGAGAAGCACCAAAACGTGTTATAAGTAGATTCTCGTAACACATTAACCTGTCATTGGAAATCCGTGATTTTTTCAGCGGAAATAGATAAAGGACATGCCAATGATTGTACGTACTTATATTTTCCATACAAAAAAAAAAATAGTAGCACTTACAATATTTTACTCATACTGAATACTCATACTCATATTGAGTGAATTTAAAATCAATTTTTACCTTTAGCCGAGTAATTCATTTGTGGCAATGGTACACTAAAGACGTATTGATTAAAAATCATTCTTGATTCCAATCTTAAGAGTGCAAGATCATTCGCACCAAATGATCCCAGATTTCTGAAAACAGATTTATCAAGCCTATTACAATTTTGTAATTTATTAATTAATTGTTGATTATTTTTCATTCAACATTTCAGTGTACTTCATGTTACAGTTCCTTATTATATGAGAAAGTTGAAATAAAATAAATGTCAGTGGCTAGTAGGGCCTACAAGCACTTATTAAATCCAGACTAGTTCAGTAATTTGTATTTTCATTGACATGCTGTGCAGCGCTGACTTACGGATTGAACTTTTCATGAGTTATTACTAAAGAGATGTTTCCTGTTTGTTCTGATAATCCAGGGTCTGATAATTGGACAAGTCCAGCTTTTACCTGAAAGACAAATATTTTACCATGTTATTAATTATATTTTAAATCTTACCAATGTAGATGTATATACGGCTTTTATACTCTCATATTTCACTAGCCTATAGTATACCTAACTTATGAATTCTAGATCACTCATTTTGATGAATACGAATTTAATTTTAAAACTTTTTGGCTTCTTTGCTAACTAGGGGCAAAAAAAGGAAACTGCATCTATAGTAACTTTCTTCAGTCTTCACTATATTTATCAAGTTATTTTGCAGATTTTGTATGGATATGTGGGCGACGGACATTTGGGCGACAAATAGGCGGTGGACCTCTGGTCAGGGCTATGACAAAAGGTCAATTTGTCAAAAAATAAAATAATGTCGCAATATTTTTCGACGCGTGATTCTGATTATTCTAACATTTTATAAACATTTTTTTCTTATATTTTCAAAAAGTGTCACACGACGCAATCAGGAACTTTAGGAAAGTTTTTTATATTGTTCACATAGTTTATAATGTAATTACTAAAAAAATATACTGATATCATAGTCATAATCACAAAATCATAGTTTACCAATAGATCTGATTTGTCCGTTTTGTAGACACAATGTGCAGCCGTTACAATCCATATTCTGCTTAATATGGAGCCTCCGCACACATGCTGACCTTCGCTGTATTTATACAAAGAAATTTGCCATGGAATCTCACCTGTAACAATTAAATTCCGAGATGATACACATAGACCATAGATATAATATTAATAATATCTAATACGTGATATATATATATATATCCATGTATAGATGAAAGATATACTACCAACACATTCAATGTTAAAAAACTGAACCCTAACTTTCACCCCCACTAGTTTATCACCACTCACTCTCTTCCTCACCTGTAACACCTGTAAAAAAAGTTCACTTCTACATAAACTCATGTTGGATTGTGCTGCTACCGAGCAGACACCAGGGCCGTTCTTTCGATCAGTGGCAAGTATAGGCACTAATTACAAACGTATGTGAGGGGTACGGAGGTGTGCACGGGGATTTATTCTTGTTTAGCCATAAGAGTAAACTGTCGTAGAAGTATACCTTCCACGATATTACATGTATAATAGAAAAATAATGAAGAAAGAAAAGAAACACCCACAAGGGCAGTTTTGAGTAAGTGATCAGCCCTGCCAACAAATTGAATATCGCCATTATCACAGAACTCTTTTTGTCTGTGGCATTATGTATAAATAAGATATATAATTTTATAACATTTTTGTAAGCTTACATTTCATCCCATTTTCTGAGAATATATATGTATTTTACAAATTAAAGTAAATTGAATCGACTTGCTAAATAACTGGTATAAATACCGGTGTAGAGGGTAGCTTTTTTAGTAAAAAAGTAAGGGCAATGGGCTGAAAAAACATTTTGTGTAACAATTCTTTATTCCCAAAATCCTTCTTCTCCAGTTATCAGTATTACACGTCGGTTTTCATTATATGCCTTGTTATAGTCCCAAGATGAGCGTGGAGAAAAAATTAAACATAAAAAAACAACCTGAACGTTCATAAATCTAACCTAAAAATATAAATATGAATACAAAATACAAAAAACAAACAAAAATGATTACAAATGAAATACAAAAATTCAATAAATTCAATGAATTACAACAAACCTGACCTACCCTAATTCAAATTAGAAAACGCAGATTAAATTTAACATACTGTAGAACTATCACTAATATATTATTCTTGTCCGAAGGCGAAATATAATAATAGTATCTTTCTCCTATGATACTTATGATTAATTAAAAAAGTATTTTTATGTTGCGTTTAATGACAGACTGTAAAAATGTATTTATGTTGCGTTTAATGACGCACTGTGATTAAAACTAAGATCTATTGGCGTCAGATGAATGATTAATGAGATGATGGCATCAGAATATTGAGTGAGATGAAGGTTGCTTATACTGCAGAGACGGGTAGAGTGAAGCAAGCGGTATTGGGCTCGTGGCCGAAAATGTAGGAACCATCCCAGGATTTTCATATGTTTATGGACGATATTGTACTGTATGATATTGTATTTTGTAATTTATTTTGTTGTATTATTGTTGTAATATATCACAATATTTTAATTAATATGTTTACCTAAATTTACCAGATTTCCCCCCACGATACGCATCGGTAGGCCTTTATATCTCCTTGGGTGGTGGGGAGATGCGTAGCTTACTGAAAACCAGAACAAGTTACATTCAAGTTATAATATCAGTTGATTGAAACAAAAATAGACGCCCGAACAGGGACTCGAACCCTGGACCCTTAGGTTAAAAGCCTAATGCTCTACCGACTGAGCTATCCGGGCTAATAATGTAGGTCACGGTAATTGAATACTAGACAAATGTACAAGAACTAATAATACCAATTTTAAATAGGTGATAATTAACATTTTCATGTTTATAAGTGAATAATAATATCAAATGAAACGTGAAACGAACCATGTTGGAAACATATGACCTACTACCGCAACGCCCGGCTAGCTCAGTCGGTAGAGCATGAGACTCTTAATCTCAGGGTCGTGGGTTCGAGCCCCACGTTGGGCGCACTTTTTTGTTCTACGTATTTAATAAAAAAATTGACGTTTTCTACGGTATCATTTTTCATACACATTATGTTCATTCTTGTACGTAATGATAGGCCTCCTGTCTTTATTACAATCATTCATCGGTGAAAATTCAAGATAAATATTAAGTTGGATTTTTTATCCCAAAAAGCGACTAGTAGACGCTGAACCTACATCTACAGTTCTCGTAGACGTTATTTAACGTTCGTGAACCAATTGAATATTGTTGAAATATATTAAGAAATACAATTTTGTAAGTTTATAATAGGTTGACACATTACTTACATTATTATAAAGACTATTCGCTATTTTTTTTTTATCAGGTATGACGGTTGAATCTTTTAATTTACATAGATCAAACTTTATCATTAAGCATTTAATTTCAATGTTGAATTTTATTATCCTAACAACTGATTGTCTTTATAAATTATCTCACTTAGGTCTACCTACTACCACAGACATTAGACAAGGGATACTACAGAATAATTATTCCATAACTTATTGGTGCACGCCAAGATGCATTGAGGGTTGCGTTGGTTTGCCGGCCGGCGAACCAACGCAACCCTCAATGCATCTTGGTGCACGCATTATCATTATAATGCAGCTCCCATTATTATCATAAGCCTGTTGGAAGGGTGAAAAATCTTCACATAACAACTTGATTCAATTCAAGAGATATGTAAAACTTTGTTTTGTTAAATTATTAGTAGAATTATATTGAAATATCATTGTTAATAATTGTCGATTTTTTATTATCAATTAGTGTCGTAATAATTACACTTCTTTTCCTGTGGATACCAACACAATTATTCAGCCAATTATTGCAAATTGCAATTTATAAAACTCACGTCCAATGATATAGGCGACCAGGAAAATCCATTGGAAAGGTGCTGTCATACTTCATGCAGCTGATGTTTACCCAGCCACACAATACCACAGACAATACGAGAAACAATAGAATTATTTAGGCTATTCGACTTCTATAAATAGATAATAATGCGATTCTACTCTGACGTGATAAAGAAATTGTCTGATAGTGATGACAGAAGTAGGCCTACACCAGATAAGACTTCAATTGGATGCAGTCTATCGTAATTACTAGTTTACTACTTTCTTTGGTATAAATGAAACAATTAATGTTGTAATCAAAATACAAATTCAGAAAAATTCGTAGTAAATGCATAACAGCAACAACCAAATATTATTACATTTTAAATAACAAATTGCACACCCCCACCACTGGCGTCGGAACCGAGGGGGGGGGGGGGGTGCAATGCCCCCCAGCTTTTGGCCGGGGGGGGGGGGGGGGCAAGAAAAAGGTCTTGCAAGACACAATTTGAAAAGACGAGAAATAGAAAAGACGAAAAAAAGAAGGAAGAGAGAAGGAAAGAAAGAAAAAAGAAAGAGAAGGAAGGAAAGATGTAGGCCTATATAGATAGATAAAATCGTACATAGATTCATATTTCACATTGCATAGAAAATTAAATATCAGATGGGCACCTTCAGTTTTAGGAGAAAATTGATTTTTGCATCTAAATCTCATCTGAAACACGTTGAAACATATTGAAAAAGGTGTGATTTAAAGGAATTTGACGTACTGTTTCGAAATGACAGCTCTGGTAGACGTATAGTTTGAGTTAGCAGAAATCAACAAACAACCCTATGCTTCTTCCAGATGTAAATTATTAATTACAATTTTTGTAAATTTTGTAAATTTCCAAAATTCCAACAGTCGTAACAATGAGAATAAAGTGAATTGGAGAAAGGGAACTTCCAATAAGGGTCGTTTCTAGGGGTGGGCAAAGAGCGTGACTGCCGGGGGCGTCAAATTTAAGGGGCGCTTTCGGCGCACATTTGTAACATTCTAATATAATAATAATATTCCATGAAGCATATTCTATTTTACTTATGCATTATTGGGTGCAGTAAATGTTATTATTCGAACAGCATCGTTATCGAATGATATAGATTAGTTTAGCGTTTTATTTTCTTGGGTCAGCCATTCAGCAAAACTAGCTCTTACCACAATAAAGAATTCATGAATTCCAGAAATTTCGTGTAGTTCCCAAACCCGTAGAATCGTATTCAAAAAAATAAATTTTCGAACATTTCCCTGCGGGGCTTGAACTTGATTCCTCCCTCACTTGCATTCACTTTCACTATGCGCATACAGTTTTTGGGGAGTCCTTGCCCGTGGCACTAAAATGAGCCAGAACGACCATGCAGTTACAATAACTTTGATTGGCAAACATCAGTTGGGCACCTCCAGTTCTTCAAAACAATTAATTTTGTCATCTAAATCTTATCTGAAACACGTTAAATCGTGTTGAAAAAGGATTAATTTGAAAAAATCCCCGGGGGGGCCAGAAGAGGTCCTTCCCCCCTTGCCCCCCACGGGTCGCAGGCTTCGCGTTTACTGCCGTTTGTACAACTGTTCTTATATGGCATTTTATTTTCCAAACTGAGATCCGCCCCCCATCTTGGTATTTTCAGTATTTTTTCCTTCTGTCCTGAAAAATACCCAAATGTTATTGAATATGTGGCACCCCATAGTTCCTTCCTCCGCGGGTCTCAATTGTTGAGCTTGCCCACCCCCCAACCTTGAAAACATTCCGACGCCCCTGACACCCTCATTTCAAAACTAATTTTATTTTCGGTCTCATGACTGACTCTCAAGAGTCTTCAGTCTCATTTTCAACCTTCAATCTCTTCAGTCCTATTTTTAGTCTCATTTCGATCAAACAGTAGTGACAATAAAAATTGTATACTAATTTTATCAGACTCTGCAATGAAAATTGTGTATACCTGAAACATGGCACGTGTAGCTTACAAAGCGAGATATTAAAATACTCCAACTGACTTGAATATTCCAAACAGTGGGCCTACTCTAATTTTGGTCTTTGAGAAAGTTTTTCAAACATTTTCTAATTTGTATACAATCGGCAATAGAAACCTCCAATTAACTATTGAGTCTTATAATATGAACAATATTTTTTAATACTAGGAAAACGCTACATATGCGTTGTTGGATGAGTGATGTAGGCATATTTATATGAAATGTAATGGAAAGCATGCACCCAGCACCTTTGAGTTCCAAACAATTATTATGTCAGTGTGTTCCTGTTTTATTCAGGTCGTTTATCAATTTTAGTCGTTTCAAATTAATTTGTGACATTTGTTGGTTAGATTCCTAATAGCTTTCTTAATAGCTAATTGATTGATGTAAAAAATAATATTCTTTTTTTTTCATCAAAACGACTGATCCGATTCATGGGAAAATTCAGAATAATGTGAATGTGTACCATTATTATATTAAAATTCCGTGAAAATTTGAATTTGGACATTAAAGTTTTTAGTATAATTTTTCAGAAAACAATCTTCTTTCAAATGGTCAAAAACCTTCCGCAAAAATTCGTCCACTAGGATTTTTTAAATGAAAGTTTGGTTGAAATTAAAATTTAATTCATTATGATTACAATCCAAAAATGTGAAATATCTTAAAACTTGTCGAGTGTGGATTCTAATGAAAGCTAAATGAAGTCAGGATGAATATATTTGTATTCAACTAATATTTACTTGAGGTCCCAGACGTCAATTAAAATCAATCTTGTAATTAAGTTTGCATTATGAAAGAAACTTGATTTATATAACTACGAAAATAACATCTTCCATGATGTAGTTCTGTACATTGAATCCAATAACATATGCGTATCGTTAATTCACAATATTGAAATTGAAATCAATTGCTGTTGCGTAACGTCACCATCAGCAGCTGGCGATTTAAATCAATTAATTTGAATATATTAGACATCAAAAAAATACGATTTTCAAATCTTATCATGTGTGGGTTCTAATTAAATGCAATTTTCATGGACAACAAACAACTTCTTAACGTTTCTCGTGATCTCTGGTCAACCACCCGAGGTCAACAAAGGATTGGATTATGAGTAATTGTGGAAAGATTCAGCGACAGTTATAGGCTAGTTATTATATTTACTCATTACAGATTGTTCTTAAAACAGGTGGTAATTATTACTCTCACGAAACTACAATCAAAGATACTTGATAAAATTATGTTATTTTCTCCTAGTAGAATGAACAAGTTAATCTGTTGGAAAAAATACAAATCTGCTAAAAAATACCAAAAACCCTATTGTTGCAATTTGTCCCAAGTTTGCCTGATTTCTGCATTAATTAGGTTCCTTGGATCACTAGTTAATAAAATAATCGGGCTCTATTTTAAAAATATTTTTAAATTTCCAGTGAATTAAGTGAGGAATTGGGTGAAATTTTCATTTTTTTCCAATAATGTTCGATTTTTATGTGTATTCTAGTAATTTGTTTCAAAATATTTGAAAATATCAATACACATACTGAAATGATGAATAACAATAATAACAATAATAATAATTACTTTATTTACATTTTTTTTTTACAAAATCATTACCTTATTATAAAGGTGTTTGGAAAATTATATGATAAATTATATGACTAATACACAAATGGAAAAAGAAAATATATTACATATACACAATTTACTCCAACAACAATATAAGAAACCAATATTAACATCAATAACACAATATATATATATATATATAAAAAAAAAAGATTAATTAAAATAAACCAAATACCTCGCCCCACGAAACTAGTATCATATTGAATATTAGATAATTTCATACCATGACGATGGACAATAATACATTGAATGTTATTACTCTTTTTGTTATTAATTTAGATGATGAAATTAGATATTTTGCTCGCTTTGCAGATTGATTTGGATTTGATTATGTTTGTATCAACTTAAATTTTTATCAGCAAAATATTCCTCTATATTATAATAGGATTTTTTTAATAAAAGACATTTTAATCTGTATTGAAAAGTTTCAAATTATTCAATATTTTTAATATAATTCGGAAGTTTATTATATAATTTTTCATTTATATAACTAGAGTTGATTTGTGTTAATTTGGATCGATATTTTTTAGAATGGAGATTTTCTTTCTGCCTCGTATCATGTTCATGTATGTTTTTATTTAAAGTTTGACTGTGAAGAAATTTCTTTGTAATTAATATTGACTGCATTATATATATACTGTAAAAAGTTAAAATTTTATGTTTTATAAAATGAGGTTTGCAGTGGGGTTTATTGGAAGAATTTTTTTCTCGTCTCAGACCTATAATATTTCTTATTGCTCGTTTTTGTAATCTGAAAATTTTAATTGAATCAGCGGAATAACCACAAAATTCTATACCATACCGCATGTGCGATTCAAAAGCAGCAAAGTATGCAATAATAAATGAATCATTTAGTGTCACTGTGCATCGAGCCGTCTGATTATTTTCAATTTATAAATTTAGATTGTCAATATTCAGAGGGCATTTACTGCAATACATTTTTTTCACACAAGATTTTTTTGTGGTATCGATTCCTGCATAAAGCACAGTATCGGTGTAATATTTACCATCTATGAATATCTGACAGTAATTAATATCAGGGAATTTTGAAATATTTTAATTTCACTTTGTTAAAGATGGATCTTACATGACACCAGAACTAGAAATAGGTAAGTAAGCCCAGCTTACTCACTAAAAAAGGTGGATAAGCCAGGCTTCTGTGGGCTTAGCCACAAATTAATCACTGCTTATCATCACTTCACCGAATCATTATCACACAAGTTGTTGGTGTGGTCAGTATGGTTTAAAGATAGGTCACTAATTATAGGAGTGGATTGTAGGATCCAGTTCTATGAGAGTTCTATAGGAGTTCAGCTCTAGTTATAAGTTAACATAATTATAGAATGGAAACCTTTGTGAATAAGATACAACTCAAGATTAATTTTAGAAATAGTACCCTATCACCTTCTTTTTCAGGGCTTGATGTGTGTAATATATATATATATATATATATATATATATATATATAAAATCAGGAGGTCAAAAGGATTAGTACAAGTTTAACTTAAAGGGCCGATATTACAATGTCTCGACAAAGTTCCCGACAAAATTTATCCTCTCGACAAAGTTCCCGACAAAATTTATCCTATCGACAAGACAGTTTGGTGGATTACCATCCATCGCTAGCATTTGTCGGGCACACTAAATGAGTTGTCGGGCAGATTATTTGGTAGCCAGTCCAGGTGCCTACTAAGTAGTTTGGCGGTCACTTGAATCAATTCAAAATGGCCGATTGTTTACTTTCAATTTCATGCGAAAACACCCACAAAACAATTATTCAACCTTATTCTGACAATTATATTGATCAATCTGATTTAAGTCATCAAGTAAAATTTTTATATTATGGATGACTGGTTCACAATGCGACGCTAACTTAAACTTATACGTATACGTAGTCGTTAACTCAAGTAGCTATCGTAATATTTGAAGTCTTTATTCACAATAGACCAGGTAAATCAAACAATATTTTTCTTATGAACATCTGCTTAAATTTTATTGTAAAATCAAAACAGTAAAATACAATGAATGCACTATGTGGTTTCTTGTTCCATTTGAAATGTAGCACCTATTATTATTCTAAAATAAACAACATCAACAAGTAGAAATCATTTGGTTGGAAGTTGGAATTAACATAGTACATACAAGCATGAACAATTATACATTATGAGCTCAATAACTGATTATCACCATTTAATAACTTATTCATAGGTGTGTTTGTTTGTCTTACACTTCTTACTCTATAGAACCGATTAAGTAGTTTCGTTGTAGACTATCATCGTATCGAGTAAAGTAGTGTAATTATTTATACGATGGCTGTTCGTTGCATCGAGTAAAGTGATCTGGAGTAAAGAGCTAAAGAGATCAGGTAAAAGATGTACGCACGGTCGGTGCGAGGAGAAATGGTGCAATAGATGAAGGCGGTAACCCAAAAAATATATTCGAGAGTTATGTGCATTGTTAAATTATAAATGGAATACAAATATTCCCCTCCAAGGTTAAAATATGATAATGGTGACGTTTTATCATCAGACAGAAGGCATTCTATATGTACTATAAATGATATATTTCGTCCTACGAATGAGCTTTCGTTTGCTAACGGCTCATTTACGTACACTTTTTACTCAATGACGTTGTAGAGGATTCTTGTCTTGGATTCCTGTATGTAGTAGTCTTGTAGGGAAATCCTGTAAGGGATTCCCCTCTATGCAGTATTAGTATATACGGACAATGAAGGCAATCTAGGAGTCGGTCGCCAGTTCTACTACACATAACTCAAAAGTACTCATGGACCAGAATCGTCATACAGACCTACTCGCTATTTACTGTCATGCATTTGCCAATTAAAATAAATATTTAGTTTTTTTAAGTAACCAGTGCAAACGTAATATCAGTGTTAACCTAGCCTCCCTTTCTATCCATGCTTCTACAATGTATTCATTCTACTCCAAACTAACTATACCTATAAAAAGTGTAATATAGAGTAAGCTTGAGTAAGACAAACGAACAAGGCCTGTTTATTGCACTGCACTGGAGTCTGCTTCATTGGATTACTAACTCATCGTTGTATCCCTTTTGATTTACTATTTTACACACAGGATTACGCCAGAACATAGCTCACATGAAGGGTGCAGCTTCTACATAGATTTGAATAATGAACAGTGAGCACTACACAGTAAAAATACATCAGTATTTGTACACAGACTTGAGGTCAGCATAGTTGGGAACTTAGAATACTACCTCAATATAGATACAATGTATGACAGCAGGGTTTCTTGGGTAGAGGACAACATGTCATTCAACATTGGATCCATGGGTATATTTTATCATGCAGATTACACGGTACCTGGATACATCTGTATGATATTTAGGTCTGAACGTAGCTACACTAAAATATCTCTTGTGAAAGTTTAATGAGTGATGGTTCAATGATCAAAAATTAATGTATACACACTTCTCTTCAACACAGGAATATATATATATATAATATATATATATATATATTATATATAGATATAGATATAATAGTACCTACTATAGTAAGCTACAATGCTACCATTGGGTACATAGGTTAAAGACCTATGTATAGCAGATAGTGATCAATCATGGGCTTTGCCATAAAAATATGGGGGGAGGGGAAAATCCAAATTCCGAGTCTGCCTCGAGTTGCCGCCACCACCAATCTCATGGGTGGTTCGAGCTTTCATCTTACGTGAATACAATAAATAGGCCCTACTATAATATTCAGCGAAAATGTGTATTTCAACCGAACCAGGGTTGCACATTTTCTATTAAGTATGGACCAGTATAATAAAGCATAAACACACACTCTGTCAGCTCTACACCTACTTGTCTATAAATGTCACAACATGATTATATGACAAAACGGTAATATGTATCTTTTACATAATAACATGTCTTTTTAACATACATGAGGCTTTGCAAGTTGATACAAAATATAACTATGCAACATACATTGTAATGCTAATAATAATAATAATAATAATATGCCATATAATTATAATTATATAATATTTATATATATATATATGAATATTAGGCTATTTATATGATTTAAGACTGTGTAAAAAAGTTTACGATTTAGTTTGGAGCACTACCACCTAGCTACGTATTGTCTATTGGATTTGAGCTGCCAGCAGGGTAATTTAAATAGCATTATAAAATTAATATAATAATGTGGGCCCAAGCTTCAAATGGTAATTCTGAAGTAATAATAAAATGTTACTTAGCTATAGCTGCATGTGAAAGTACACTGACACACAAAATAGTGTGCAGAGTAGGATACTATATTTCTTTGATTGTTATATTGAATTAATAATCAATATTACATTTTTATTTCAATTGTTACTACTTACTGAAAACGAAATGTAATATTTTTAAAAGTTCAATTAAAAAAACATACATTGAAATATAATGCTAACGTAAGAGAGATAATTGTTTCACAGCCTCAAATTGTTTTGTTTAACACTGTTAATGCTATGTGAAAATGTAAATCTATCAGTCTCTCTTTAACCCTTTTGACTCAATTCTTGATATTTTGACCTACATTTTTATTGCACTTTTTTCTTAGTTGGCTTTTTACTTCTCGGAAGAGTCGCGTAACCAGTTACCTACACAAAAACAGAGATCGTAACGTAAATACCACTCATTTATAATTATTTGAAACAAATGAATGTTACATGGATGAAATACACATAAAGAAATATACAAACAAATCACACACAGTTATTAGTTCACACTTAATAATATAAATTCAATATCAAATCATTAATCCAATCCAGAATCTATTAAATAGTGGCGTTAGCTCCAACTCCAGTGGTAATTGAGCTCCATTAATAATTGTATAAAGAGATCAAATATACCACCAGCACTAATGATACCTCGCACTATTAGGACGAGGACGACAGCGTCTCAACCGTGTGCCGATTCTCTCAAGTGCCATCCAACTAACCGTGATTTTAAAGACGTTATTTACCAGAAAAAATCTACATGACATGTTCTGCGGTAGAATATACCTGTAGATTACTCAATTTCCATGGCGGTTGGCAGATAACTTATTCGTCACTCAACCCTGCTTATTTCACTCTCTCAATCTTTTAGTTCATTTCATACTACAGTAGACATCATCATAATCATCACGTTTCTAAAATAAGTATTCTACAAGAATTGAAAGTCTTGCCATCATAATCTACAGAAAACTAAAAACGTTTGTAAGTTGAATTATTTTCATGTGCTGCCTAATAAAATCCAAATTAATGAGAGGCTAGTCTGTCTGAATTTCAAGATGAGTCATTCAAATTTTTGCAATTTTCCCATCATTTATCATGCAATCTTCAAATCCATGCCCATTATTATTCATCAGAATATTAAAATATACTAAAAATAATGAAATTCATGACATTGATATATCAAATTAGGTCTATTGAATAGAATATTGAATTATTTTCAAAACAACTTTTTGACTACTGACTAATCAATGGCGCTGACGTTAAAAACAAGCAAGACATGGACAAGGATACAGAAATATTAGTACAACTGTATAAGTAAGTACAAGTTCACTAAGGGCCGGTATTATAAAGAACAGTTATTTGGCCAAATAAGTGTTCTTTATAATACCGGCCCTAAGTATTCATCTGAACAGCATCAACTGATATTGTTCAAGCCTCGTTTGTTTGTCCGATTTCAATGAAGTCACGAGAGTTTCATTGAAAATTATATTTTCAAACTATCCTTGATAGGATGTCCATTTAGACTTGAAACAGGACAAGTTGTCTAAAAATGGGATGAATGGACACCCTTATTTTTCAGTAGCAAAATACCATGAGCCATCCCTGATCTGCTGGTACGTAAAAACAAATTCTGAATCTAATAAATAATATTTATTAGTAACCACACCAATATAACTCCACAAAAGACAGGCTGTGTCATATAAGGTATCGTTTCTTACATATCTCATCAGTTTATCTATGTATGGGTAGTTCACATTAGCAATGAGTCCAACCACCAGAAGAGGATTTCTTTTCTTGATGGTGGGATAGGGCAAGGAGTGTTTATAATGTACCTATTCAATCAAATATCTATAATGTATCTATTCTATACATGGGTTTGTACAGAGGAGACATAAGTTATCAATGAAAATTTGAATATTATTATAATTTGAATTATTATTAAATGTGATTGAAATTATAAACTTGTACAGTGCAACATTGATGTAGGCAGACATATTTGTCATAAGTTTTCTATGTACATAAAGTAACAATATCCTACTAGAATTTTAAAAAATATACAATATAGACCTACCACAATTTATTTTTCTTTTTGTCAATGACACTTTCAACTTCTATTTGTTCTGTTTTTGAGTTAGTAGGCCCTATTTATAATTTATTTATACGCAATAGCCTATATATCATATAAAGCACATACAATCGTCATTTTAAAACTATATTGACTTCTTATATTGACTATATTATGGTAGTAATTGAAGAAATTGTACAGGTACAGTACATTTTAAATGTAGATTTTAGTTAAAATGTTGTTACAAATACCCTAAAATGGGAAAACTACACAAGGTCAATCAAGTTTTGTTTGCCGTCTTGGTGGAGAATGTGACATTTCTCGTAATCTAAATGAACTTCCTTTATCTTTAGTTGCTTCAGTCCTCTCATTTCTTTTGCTAGAGTCCTCTTTACTTTCATTCAAGAATTTACTACGAGGCAGTAATGTGACTGGTTCATTTGTAATCGATGCTCCAATATTAGAACAAGAACCGCTGTTTCGCAGCTGATCTTCCAACTCACCACTGAGGGATGTTAAAGACGTAGCTACTATTCCACGAGATGAGTCGTGATTCCAAAATGGAAACATAGAAGATAATTGACTTTTAGGCATTGAGAGAAGACGTGAAAAAGAAGAATTATCTTTTGATTTTCTCTTTTCAGGATTTGGAGATGTTGATAGAGATTTATCAATATTAGAAATTTGTCTAATAATACCATCAACTGCATTGCTTTGTTTGTCATCGGAAAATTCTTTCTTAATTATATTAGGAGATTCTTTATCTCCCTTATTAATGGTGGGTGCATGTACATCGTCACTCTTTGAGCTATCCTTCAAGGAAGACGCTCCTTCCTGACGAGTTTCAGATTTCGTGTTTGGAATATTGCTGGCTACATCCTTTGGGTTATCCATCACTCGGAAAGGAGACGTTTGGTCCCAATTAGAAGCTTCAGAAGACATAGCCAATCCTCTTATAGCAGATGTAATATCCAAATTACTATTCGACTTTAAAGAAAACGAGTCACATTCATGATCTGGTTTAATGAGATCTTCTAATTGTTTCGGAGGTAAAGGAGCTGGTCGTTTGTTATACTTTCCTGCACGATCATCTTTTACAATATCTTTGGAGATATTTTCCGACATCTTTACTGGCTCTATTGGTTCTTTTAATTCAGTCTTAGCATTTGATATAGGAAGACAATCTACAGCAGTATCTACTTTGGTAGGAATTACATCATCTTCTACCCAAGTTGAAGGTCCTTCATCAGTGTCAAAGAACTCAACTTCTTCAGTATTATGAGTGACCTCTTCTAGGCCCACTAAATAACCTGTGAATTCCTTGTCAGTTGACACCATGGGTATAATCTGTGGTAGAGATGTATTCGGCAATTTATAATCAACTTTCACATTATTTATACATTCTACATGGGCAGTTAGTATTTCTACAGACTGGTCCAACAACTCGAGAACTTTATTATTGTTCATCATGTCAGTACTACCTACATTGATAGATGGTAAAATAACTATGGGCATTCTTGTGGGTGCCACACTCTCTATATCAACATCATCTAATGATGATTCATGTGCGATATTAGCATGCCTGCTCAGCTCAATATCATCTATCCATGGTACAGGAGAGCAATTGTTGGAGACTGGCATAACAACGAGGGTTTCCTTGTTAGCTTCCTGATTTTTGAAAGTTTCATCACATATACTATTAGAATTCTGTTCACTAGGGAGAACAGAATCAGGCTGAGAAGTATCTACATAAGTCTCTAGATGAGACGTATCAGTTTCCTTAATTAATTGTATTGATGTTTTATTTGATGTATTGTTTGCTAAATGAGGGTTCAATGGGATTGAGGTAGGTGTGATAGAGATTGGAAGGGCACCAGATTCAGAGACTGTAGTTGAAGAAACATCAAAGAACTCGTCCTCGTGGTTTTGGGAATCTGATTCTTCACTCTCATCCGATGATACACTGTCCTTCATAAAAGAAACATGAAACAACCAGAACAAAAGGCTTACCAAATGTAACAAATTTAGTAATTCAGCTGTGGGCTATGTTCAAAGATGTACAGAGCATGCAATGATCTTCTGTATGGTGTTTCAACTTCCCATCCCTCCAATATTGGTTTTTTGTAGTTATATTTACCAACATTGAAATGTGATATAAAATCATTGTTCCCCAATTAAGGCTATTGATGAAGGTAAGATGCTGAAAATATGTACTAATTTATCGTCCAAATCTATGAACCTACCAACTGATTCATCTAGTAGTGATACAAGGAGCTACCTGAACGCAAAGGAAAGGAGCTACCTGAACGCACATGAACGCAAAATTAAGTTTGTCGGCACTGCTGTATTCAAATCATCTGTAATGCCAATATTTGATTTTTGAAATTCCACATTAGATAGAGCAGCGATCGGTGGGCTCTAGGACAGTACCCATTAAATGGAACCGTTTTGAAAGGGGAGTTGCAACACCAAGACAGCAGCCGACCAACGCAACCATCAATACATCTTGCCCATGCTATTGAGATTAGTAATCTTTATACTTCTCTCCTCATTAAAAAACAATGCACATTCATACATATTTTAATTTCATTTTATAAAATAAAAAGTTAAAAACCTATTGAAATATCGATTTCAAGGAGATTGACTTCAAGTGATAATATACGATCATATTAACTCCATTTGCCCACAGACATAACATAAAACAACTTGAATCATTGCAATAACGAAAAAGCTTCTTGTAATATTGCTATGGAGGAATAAAATTATGCTCAGCTTTTTGATACTACGTACAGTAAAGGCTCCTACCAAACTTTCAACGGACAGTCTATTATGGAGATTAAAAATGTTGTCAATTAATATATGATGAGACTACAGTGTAACCTCCACACATTGTTCCCAGATCCATCGTTTCCCCACTTCTATCATTCATTTTCCCATGTAAATAATCCCCCTAATCCCATGTAAATAACCAATGTAGAAATATCTTAGATCTTTCCTGCATGGATGATTCCTTTTTTCCTGGTCCCTTGAAAAATGCTAGATATATGTATCACTGTATTAATTATCAGCACTACAGTACGTGTTTCTCACCTCGGTTGGCTGTGTCCGCTTCACGCCGGCACTCGTCCTGATTGGTTTTGTTCGCGTTACTCGAGCAGAGCCAACTGACGACGTCCGTATGAGAGCCTCTCGACTCTCCTCAGTCTTGGGGTGGCCGGCATACATAGGCACAGCACTGGAATAACCTGAACTTACGTCCTCAGTTGATCGTATTTGACTGTTGGAGAGGATAATAATGATAAGATTTAATAATAATTTTTAGAAACTGTGGTTCGAGACGTAAAGTACACCTAATAGTGTGACATTTTTATAATCCTTTATGTACGGTACGAATACTATACGGGTGATGAAATGACCATGCTGTCAGTGTCACCCCAAATAATAATATTAAAAAAAAGAGTAGAGTATTAGTAAACTTGTGGTCAGATAAATGGAATTAATGAATGGATATAAATGAAATTAAAATTTGAATTCAAACAAAATCAACGCACATATGAGTAACGTACATTTATTCACTGACTATGAGTGGAGTGCGTATGCAAGTTGTCTTCTTGTATTAGTGAATATAATATTATATTTTCTATAGAATGCATTCCAATGAAGCTTTATCGACCCCTTTATGTGACCGCAACCATACCGGCAACTTGATATACCGGTACTTGAGAATACTTACCTCAGTGGTATGCTAGGCTCCCTAGATCTTGGCCTACGTTGTCGCACATCTACATCTACTTCAGGAAAATACATCTCTGTAGGAGATCGAACACTGTACCCTCTAGATCGAAGGCGAGGATCTAAACACAAACAGAAATAATTGTAATAGCAGTCAGCAGATTATGGCCCAGTTGTACTGTACATTTATCACGTACTAATTACTAATTAGGTAACCCTTTAATGAAAAAATATTGTTCATGACCTAGTACACCAACGTTATTTCATTACAATACTGGTTAGTAATAATAGACTTGATGCTTATGGTTGTATTAACAATTTATTTCATTCTGAAATTTTTATAAGCAAGAACTATTGCAATTTTAGGTAAAACGGTTTTGTTGCTTATGAAACTTTAGGTTGCATTCTATTAAATTTTCAAGTTAAAAGCTATGTGTGTAATATAGGTCTACTTATTTTAGCGTTTGGTATGTGCTACATGCTACATGTTCTGTACATGTACTTGTTTTCTTCAACATTTTCCAAGTATAGATGTACGTTAATTATCGGATTAATATACAATTATACATGAATAAATACACATATAACTGAAGGCTAATTCTACAACCGATTCATTCAGAAGAACATTCTAACAATAGCTAAATCGGAGTATCTGAAGAAATGCAGCACAAGTTACAACTATCAGAAATTCGGCAGTACGCACAATTTACAAGGCTGCAAGTGACTGCACAGTATAAACTTTCATATTGTTAATTCTCATAAAAAAATGTTAAAACATAAGTTTGATGTTTGTTTTATTCCATTACTGACAAAATTAGCAAGACTTATGTCAATTCAAAATTTGTATTACCGGATTTGACTTACTGAACTTGACAATGGAATCGACTATGCAAATGATTCGAGTTTGTCTCTCGAAAACTTGCCCGCTATTAAATCTACTTGTAGCACTTTTTTTTATTTTATCATCACTTGAACATGACAATTCAAGACTATAGACCAAAGAATACCAAAATAATTTTATAGAATCATGGGCGTTGGCAGGAACAAATTCAAGGGGGGGCAGAATATCCCAAATTCGAAAATGCACAAGTCCCAATGACCAATTGGAGTGGGGATTTTTTGAAATTCCATCGTTTTATGCTGTTTTGGCAGGTTTTGTGACTATTTAATTAGCTTTTGATTTTTATAGAGAAAGAAGACAGATAATGTTGAATTGGTTGAATTCTATGCAAGTACCTAGTTGATCCTATTCATCTTTTAAAATATTTCATCATACAAAATAGCCAAAATGAGTTATTAGAATCTGATTGGTCTGTATGACACCTAATATCAAAATTTCCAGGAAATAATAGAATAGAAATAAAAAAGAATAGCCCAATAAATCATATTCGTCAGTCGGCAAAGGCAAAGCCTGCCTACCGACCCCAATCATATCAGACTCATGACCACCCGCGTAACAAGACATGGTAAAATATGTCCCCGGTACTGTCAGTACTTACAAAGTTTCGAAAAACATCATTGTTTAAAAAAAAGCAATTTCAATTTTTCAAATAAATATCTGCCTGGTCCCAGCGGGGGGCAAGTGCACCCCCTTGCCCCCCGCTGCTGACACCCATGTATAGAATACATAGAAAGTATACCCACCAAAATATTCAATAAACTTGAATCAAGTTACAATGAGTGTCTGAATTCCGGTATCTAATTCATTGAATTTTGATTGAACAGAGTATGCCTGCAAATATTGCAATAATGAAGAGTCAAATTGAAACGGCCATATTGGGTATAAATTACGAAGGCAGTCTCTCCCTTGTGAATGCAAGAATAAGTATTAATCGAACCTACCTATCGGAGCATCAGTATCATCCATCTGATCATCTGGATGTCCTTTATTAATACGGTTCATGTCAGCTATGATATCCATGTCGGAACTGATATCACTGAGACTGTAACTTCTTCGCAACTGATTTACCAGACCGCCGCCACCCTGCAAATATATGCTCAGAAACTATAAAAACAGCCAGCCATTCGTGTAATTTGCTAGTGCACCAAATCATGCCAATTGCTGTTATGTAGGACTAACCCAAGTCATATAGAAGTGGTTCACTTGATTTATATAATGAATACCTAATAATTGGACAATCAAGGCTAATTTTTGTATATGACTTAAATCAAAGTGAAAATTTGTATATTGTTGGCATGTTTTTATATTTTATCACTTTTATGATTTCCATTAAATTGATAATAATTATATAATAAATTTCATGATTGATACTCGTAAATTATGTGTAATATGCAAAATGCTGCATCTTCTACTCATTAATTTTTGCTCTCAATTTTCTATGTTTACATTAGAAACTGGTAGTAGCCGGTTTTTCCCTTGGAATGCATCTCTATATTTGACTACTCTAGGGCAATAGAATAAAATGACTAATAATATAAAATACAAATATTTATAAATAATATAAACTTCAAATAATTGCAGTCTAAGACATTCCAAAAACTATTCCTAAATATACATGTTTCACAAAAATTGAAAGTACCTGTTGATTATGCTAATGGATGATTAATCAAAGTACAAAAATATCATGCATAACTGTGCGTAACCACAACTCAATGGCGTAACTAACAAAACCAGAGCTTACTTTCACAATAATTTTGGAATCTCATTATGCTCAAAGCTGAGTTAGTGTTATTCATGACTTTTCTTGTTTCTATATTCCAGTTTTACGTATCTTGGACTAACTTCCATGCAAGCAATAAATGTTTATTATTTATATTTCAAAATTAAGAAAAATTTCAGAAATTCAAATAAGCTAAAAAATAAATAATAAGCTATAAAATAAAATTACAAATATCAAGCTTTTAAAAACTTATGGGGACTGTCATGTATACCACAATATTTGAAAAAAATTGAGTAAAAATGTTACTAATTAAAACGTATTTCGCTCAGAGTATTTCGCTTTCGCGTACGGTATCTTCACTCGAAAGATCCAATAGCAATACGAATGCCCTCGCCCAGTCGTCCGTCCCTATTAATCATCATCTCGAGTTCAGAAAACCAACGAAATAGAACCCAGGAAGATCCTATTTCATCATTTCATGCATACAATATTCAAGGTTCCAGCTTGCATCCAGCACTCCAACTTGTTCAAAGTAAACGAGTCTCGACTAGTAGGGCGGTAGAACTGCCACATCGACGACAGCAGTGAGCAAGTACAGTAGCAATTATTGTGATTAGTTATAGTAGTACACCATACTGCATGCAATTTCTAACAAGATTTCATGCAAATGATATATCAGTAGTCTAGAAAGTCATTGAAATGTCCGTGTCTTTATAAATTCGTTAAATTCAGTAACAAATACAAACTCGCCCAATATTCGATTTGCTTCCAGTTCCAGCTTGTACATGAAAGTTAAGTACTGAGAAGACTTTCTAAAAGTTGATCATTTGTTAAATCAATATTATATACTGCAGTGGAACAGAACCCGCGGCCCACCATGCCAGTTGTTAAGGCTTGCCGACCAAATGAAAAACGTCAAACTAGTTTACGACTGATCCTACTAATTTCATACGGAGAGTTTTTACCATACTTGGCTCACTTTTGACCAATTATATTAATTTACACATTATATTACAGTATATAATATACAGTAAATTAGTTATACCAATCTACTCTACACTTCATTAGTCATCCATAATTCCTCTTTTTGCTTGGTTTTAGTCTCACTTATTAGTGTATTGCACGTCTATCTGCAGTGTATATATGACTACCAATTTTTCTGCGTCGAGTATTCAGCTGTGCTGTCATGATAATAACTGGTTCAGTGGAACCAGGGGAGCAACAAAAAAATACTGAAGTGAAAAACATACTGAAGAAACTATGCAACAAGTGACAGGATATCGATGGGATAAAAAATAAAACTCATCAAGGTGATAAATGTACTAGAGAGGTTCTAATGTTCTTGTTTGGTCAAGTTCAAGGTAAAATCAATTACTTTTGGCAGTATACTAGCAGCTATCAACTACTAACAGGACACAGTTATCTTCAATTTATTATTCTTCAGTTATTAATTCAATACAAGGTGGTTTACAAAAGTAATCAATTTGAAAGTCAAATTTTACCCTCCCTCCCCCCTAAACTAAGGTTTCAGTTGAATTTGATAAATTGTGTATATAATGGCAGAGTGGAGAATATCTGGCATGAAACTATATACATATTCAACTTGAACTTTAAAAAAATACACCTAGCATCGGGAGAGAGTTCATGTCATTTTCCGAGGACACTTGTGCGTGGTGCAGACCGCGAACAATTATAAAATTAACAGATTGATCCTAGTGAAAAACATTTCGCATCACTGACAGATAATACTGTAACTGACAAGCAACTGGGCCTATCCAAATCGAATTAATATTCATGAAAAAACTATAAATAAAAGAGGTAAAAATTGTATTTTATTTACACAAAAGACAATATACAGGTTAGACCTATAAGAGAGATATTACAGATCTCTAATAATAATGTATAATAATAATACAGTACAACCTCGATAGTACGACGCTCGATACAACGACGATCGCGATAGAACGTCGTTTTGAGATAGTCCCGGCCAATCCCCATAAGACTCAATATTATTTTATTTTGTTAGTACGACGCTCATTATAACAACGATCGCGATAATACGACGATTAAAATGGTCCCCACAGTATCAAAAATGCAATTACTACGACGAATTAATTGCAAAAAGTAACAACCAATAATAATATGTACACTTCGTTGCAAAGATGCAGTCAAGCTCAAGCTCACGACTCGCCTCACGCGCTCTCCTCTCTCCAGCCCGCGGGTAGGAAAAATCCTACCCGCCGACAAACCTAATACATAATAATAATTATTGTTATATTTATAACTGTACTGACTACAACATGAATGTCAATTGTTGACGACAATACAGTATCTTATTGTAATTAATTTTCCTAAATCCTTCATCTTCCTATAATTAAAAAAAAAGGGATAAATTTCATTTATAACGACGATCGCGATGATATGACGATTCAAGTGTCGCCCCTGAACGTCGTACTATCAAGGTTGTACTGTAATGCATAAACATACTGTAGGCCTACTACTCAAACATTAAATGAACTGTATGATTTGTGTTAATAGGTCTATAATCACATACAGTTTGCAATAGAATGACGGATTGATCGGTGTTTCTAATTAAGTAATTCGATGCATAAAAATAAAAGTCATAGTATTTACCTAAAAAATTATTCAACATGTACTGAATAATGAATATAAAACTAGTATTCAAGAAGAGCGTAGTGGTATATTAAACATATTCAGCTTAACGAAATGACAGGATATCAAGAGTCACGCTGTTAAAAAGCATCCTACCCGTAAGAACTGATCTCAAACATTGGCACATTGGTTTAGAAACTATATCAGTTGTTTCACACACATCATAAGGCTACATCGGCATATTAAAAATCACTGTCATGAAACAATCACGTATTGAAAAATATACAGCTAGGCACAATAACTATGGGATCACAGAGCACTATATATCAGTCGTGGTTTGTGCAGTATTTGTTCCTACAATATTATTGAAAAAACAATAAATTCATTTGAAAATTACCGAAAGGAACAGTATTTACATGCCTAAAAGTGATCAAACTAAAAGTGTACCAATAGACGGTAAATTTAGAAGAATAAAACAAATCATGACACAAACTGAAACTGGGCTACAGTTTTGGATGATTCATATCTCATTATTATTATTATGAAAAAAAAAACTATTTTACAGGCTACGTTAAGTTGAACAATCGATATCAAGTAATAGAATTGTGTTTTACTCTTGTGAATAACATTTTCATTTTAAGCTACAATTTTAAATGTTGAAATTGAATATTGGTAAACCTGTTTCTCACAACCGTTTAAATAACGTAGGTACACGACTGACAAAAGGAAAAACAACATATTGACTAAAATTTTAAAACTATATATACATATATGCACATTTAAGGTAGTGTACATACTGTCAGTCAATTTAATAAACGTTTTCAATTTTTGAGCAATGTCTTGAGGATCACATTTCATTAATATTCATCCCCATCAGAAGAACGAGGCGAGTCAAAACCACTTTTTGTCTTGGCGGCTGAACGAGTAACTCGGTTACGTAAAACCGGTTGCGAATTCCCGTTGTTCTTAGACTTGGAAGGCTTGTAGGAATGCAATTCCTCGTCATCAGAAAATGCAGATAACGATGGCATATCCCGTTCGAGGCTGTAATCTGGCTCGTCAACGACTCGAGTAGTTTTTCGGTTGGCCAATCGAGGAGCAACAGCATCATTATAATCGTCCAGTACAGTCTGTTGTCGGTTTGCCGGAGCAATTGGAAGGAGGCTGGATGTAGAAAGTGAAGTCGGGAGGTTCTGAATGACAGGTTAGGAGAAAATTAAAATAGTCAAATTAGTGCAGTGTCAGGCAAAGCATCAAGCAATACAAAATATCATTTGTCTAATATATTTATATAAAGAGATGTGATTGAAAAGGTGCACATAAAAGCAAGCTTGGGGACAAGAATGTCAAATAATACCTTCAGCCTCCTTAAAATTGTTAAACTTGTGATGAACCACAAGTTAAAAAGTTTATACAACGTTATTTGTTAATACATAGTCTCAATTTTAGGAACATAAATTGACTAGAGCTATAACTTCAACATGCAACTTGAAAAACCAATGAGATGACACAATAAACTGTGGTAAGTGTTGATCGTGGGTTTTAAGCTCTTAAAAGAGTCCACGGGAGTCGATTTAGCGAAATATCAGTTTTTTGGTGATAACTTCTGAATGATATGAGAGATCGAAATTCTAGACAGATATTTTCAAAACCTTCAAGAAGAAGTTTCAAGTACTAAATACTTACCAGTTACCTCATAGTCATATCTCAACATTGTCAAGCGTATATGATTAAAACTGTTGTTTTCAAGCCGGATACGCATGGCGGTTAGGCGATGCCAATATGAGATAAAAAGTGAGTACTTTTTGAAGGTATTAAAATATCTCTTGTTTTCTCACTTTATTGGAGTTTCAATATCACATACAGTTCAGAAGTTATCTACAAAAAAATGATATTCCGCTAAATCGACTTCCATGGACTTTTAAAGAGATGAGTAGGCCCCTAGAGGAAATGACATAAAAGTAGACCCATCATTACATTAGGAAAATAAAATAAAACTGTGCTGAATGTGAAGTTTTTCTTATCAATATTATTGTTTTGATTGATAAAAGGGAATTCAATAGAAGAGATTGTGAATAGGCATGCGTGGCCAAAGCAAACAATATTCTACATCTGCTCCCAGAAAAGTAATTCACACTCTGCGTACACCATACCATATGCGTTCAATGGGAGAAAATTTGGCGTAATATTACGTATTATAACGGAAAATGTGAGAGGCACTTTCTTTAACTGTCAACAAGTTAACAACTGTCATGGTCCATGAGATGACCTTGCGTAACGGCGTATCGAGACATTGTATTTGATTTTACAGAAGCCAGGCAACGCAATTGTTGAAATAGGTAATAATAACTTTAATAAGTATGTTGAACAATGAAAACAATACCATTGAGAATTCACAATTCAGCCAAATTAATTGATTTTTTATTGATGATTAACAGATACCGGTACGATAATGAAAAAATATTGCACGTATGTTACCCATTATAAGGTACATATAATATAAATGCTTGCAGCGATACTTAAAAACCCATTGGGAGATTTGTTTACTCGTTTACGATGTGGTGAATGTGATTCATGCACTACTTTGATCAGTGAAGTAAGAAGACTGCATCCTTACTTACCTCATATACCAATAACGAACTCTGATAATAAAGAGAAAACAAACAATAGCTACGGTCAGGTGACACAACTAGAGAATTGAAAACTAACTCAAAGGCTTACTAAACAACACTCACTTTGATTGCAGTCTGCATGATCACTGATGTAGCATAGTTGACACCTTTGGTGCCAAGTGTTAGCACGGTGTGGTAGCCTTGTTCTTTTGCTCGGGAAATGTACTCGTCAATCTCCTACAAAAGAGGAGCAAAATGATTGGTTACAAAAAGCTAGCACTGAAAGACATCAGCCCAACATAAAACTACTACATACTCGACATGATATGCGAAAAATGTATACATAATACCGGTAATATATTCATTACATGTAGGCATAACATGTGAACTGTTGATACGAACCAAACAGTAGATTTTTATTCCTAACCCTCGCCCATTCTAAGTTATAAATGATTTATTACTAAACACGCAAGTCCATTAGCTTACCTGCTCTCGTTTAGTCAGCATCGGATGCACGAACTTGCGATATAAGATGCTAGAACCTTTTGTAGCAGGAGACAGCAACCAAAGTACCAGAATAACTTTAAATTCATAGTAAAATGGAAACCTGAAAGAAAAAAACAATAATTATACCGTGTATATGAATTTGAAAAAAATGACCGAGTAAAATTAGTAAATAAAGAACACCACACAATGTCTCAAATGTGATCTTCAATTCGGAATGTCAGCTCTTAAAGACTCCGTTAGAATTTTAAGAAATCATTTGTATAATTAACGTCTCACTGTATCACTTTTTAATTTTGTATTCATTTAATCTCCTTATTTCTATTCAATCCCATTTCAAATTCCACATTTTTCTATTCAATCAGTTCTCTTTTATGTACTAATATGTAATATTTTCAATCTATTTCTCTCTATTATTCTATGTATTTTTTATATTGATTGCTATCCTGTTTGCTAATGTATAGTCAGGGACCAATAAAGGTTTTTTCTTCTACTATACTTGTTTTTAAAAACGAAAGAACGTTTTGATTGACTGTCCCCACTAATCCTGGTTTCGTGAATACAAGTAGGCCTATAATCACTCAACAAAAAAACGATCTACGCTGATAAATATGAAGATATTTATTTGAGTAGCATTTTAATATTTGTTGGTTTACTGAAACCAACAACAGCTATAGCGGCAATAGGTTTTTCATAGTAAGAATATTGTAATATTTCATTCAACAATTATATCCAAATTATCTTAGATAAAAAATTATATCAAATATATCTAATGAGTTGCTACATGGCTACCTGCTGAACTGATCAAAATTGAGTTTTTGTATGTAATTCACATCATATAGTCTGGGGCTTACCAGTTATCGTACATTTTTTTTGTGAAAATGATTGGTCTGATCATTTTCAAGAGAACTATGATTGTATAAAAAAATACTTCCACACTCACATCAGCTCAAGTAGAAAATATTGACCCCAATTTATCAACAAAAACTGATAATTCTAAATTACCTCAAATGAAAAATTATATCAAAATATATCGACACACTCTCAAAGTAAACATATATTGGTCCACAGAAATCGATACAATTTGTATCAATTAAATATGACCCTTTTTTCCTTTTAAAAAGGGGGTCCTTCTTAAAAAATCATCAAACAATATAGTTATGCTCACCAAAAGCTAAAGAATACATCTGTGAATGTCTCGGCGCATGTAAACAAAGCAAACACGATCCAGTACATCATCCATTTTACCTGAGGAAAGAAAGAATAATTAGTTTAGATACTTGAATGAGATATTTTACTACCATACCTTTTCAATTTTATTCCATATTGGGTTTAATGGCGGACGGAATGATGAATGATATGACGGGATGAAAGGTTATTTTAGTTGTTTCCGATGGTACAGATATCTCCGAATATTACAATTTTTAAAAATAAAAAATTACAGTAAGCCTACCTACATTTTTAGAAACTAAATTGATAACGAACGTTTTAAACAAAATATTGTAAAATAATAATTGAAATAAAATAATTCACTTATCAATTTATTATATATAATCACGTGATATAGGCCTACCGTTAATATACTGGTATATAATGATATAAGTTGGGCTCGATTATGTAAAATATCGCATTTTTTTAGATTTGATCAGTAGATAAGTAATTTTCCTGTTGGCACTATCCACCCACTGTTTCTCTTGACCTCAACATCTAGAGGTTTCACTGCAACCATGTTTACATTGAGCACATAATTGATTTGACCTACGCTTCCACTCATCTTGCACTCTCTGCACATTACAATATTGGTTCACTTTTTTGTCCTTGATGGTTGTTTTTTCTATAATTGATGATATTGTCCACAAACAAGAATTAGAAGCTCCACACATTATAAAATCTAATAATTTTATAAATCACAATTTTATAAACTCAATAATTAAAAGCATTTTCGAAAAAGATTGTAGATTGTTCAGATTGTAAATGTAGAAAATATGACTACTGGTGGGCATACGAGTTTTACAGGCAGTGGAGCGTCATCCTGACCTAAGCAGAAGACTGTATACTCAAGCTCAACATAGACAGGATGCATTTTATTAAAACAGATTCTCGATTACGTTATGCAAAGAGCTATAACTGCTACCATACCCCCATATTATACGGAATATTTTTGTAATTCATTTCTCAAGTTATTTGGATGTCGCGTCCCTCAATTGTTTTTCGGAAGCGTAAAGCAATTTCGCGCATTTTTAAGATCATTTTCGTACGGACCATAACTTACTCCAATAGCTCATCAACTATAAAATTCCGGCGGTTTTCCGTCCTGTAAGCATATTCCTGTAGGAATGGATGTTGACCTCCCTTCAGAACAATGGCGACACGGCTCTGGCATTACCGATGATAAAACATCGACCAAGTCGGAAACAAAGCAAATACCCTTCGTCGTCGTCACTCGTCTTCCTACAGAATGTAGACGAAACTACGGGAAAATATTGAAAGAATGGGACCCAGATCCATAAATAGACATTCTATACGTCATTCATTAGCAATAACCGAGGGGTTTACAACTAGCAAATTTGGTGTACACCTGATTTCAGGAGATTTCAAGTGTTCAGAATTCAGGGGATTTCATGGTAAGTGTATACACCGGATTTCAGGAGTTGTTAACCTCTTGTCAATACTATGAATTTGAATGTTTTTTAAACGAATGTTTCAATTTAAGGAAAATTGAAAGAAATAGAAATGAACTAAGCCTTTGTATTATGTATTTTCACTTATATATAATACATTAATAACCATACACCACATCGTATTACGTATCCACCTAAAAAAGCTATAGAACCAAACTCATAATTTCCCATCTATTCCGTTTAAAATATCGGTTTAAATAAATATAATCGGTCATCACGACTCGTTAATCAAACGAACAGATTAGGTGGACATGAGTAGTAATATAATATAAAAACGATAGCAATGCTGTATCGTCATTCACGAGACCGGGGTTCGATTCCCGAGAGATTTTTCGGGGTTTCCCTCTGTCATTTTTACGGGGATGACTCCTAACAACAAGACCCCTTTCACTATACAAAAGAATAACATATATTATAAAAGCTTCGTCCCATCATCTCATTCATCATCAACCGACGACAATACAGACAATAGTTATCAGATCTATCTTGGATTATAATATCTATCGTACCAACGAATAGGCAACAGCGTTCCAGGGCTGTGCAACCAACTACTTATTAAACCCCAAAAATATGCCGTTACTGCGGTACAAATACTGGGTACTTCCTTCATATTTATTGCACTACGCATCCAGCTTACATTATATACTTTATAACCTTTGCATGCATAAAATTAAAAACAGAAAGGCAAAATATACGTTTGCACGTAATATTTTCGCGCAGTAATTCTTCTTGTCACCATTGGGTTTCTTTCAAGTATAAGATATCTCGTACCAATCGGAAAACAGTACACTACTCAATCAAATCAACGCCAAGGATTACAATAATCCGATTCGTAGTATACTTTGTAATTAAATCATCACGCAAAACTGAAAGATCCTACAGTTCATTCTCACGTGTCTATAAGAACTGGCGAGTCTGAATTAGAAATTAGCATGATTTGCGTGTTCATATGGCTATAATCCGAAGTACATGCATGTATCAACCAATATATAATTAATATATACAAATGATTAGCGGGCAAATGGCTGCCAGGCACGACCGGTGTATGTTATACGTAACTTTTATTTCTAGGTTTGTCTCAAACCTGAATTCAAAGCTGTTGACGAGGGGTTAACAACTCCTGAAATCCGGTGTACACTTGCCATGAAATCCCTGAAATCTCTATAAAATCTCTTGAAATCCATGAAATCTCTTGAAACCAGAAATCAGGTGTACGCCTACACAACATTTGCGAGTTGTAAACCCCTCGGTTGTTGATCAGCTATAGATACCAATGTGAATTTGTTCACTAATTCAATAGGTGCAACTATATTCATGAAACGTCTCAAACGGGCACTTCGTGATCGAGCGATAGTGCATATTCAAACAGTTGATATTAATAATAACTGCTACAACTCTGTTCTTATTACACAATATAGGCCTATTGTGCTCATAGCAAACCGCTACGCCCTATATAGGAATGGATTGCTACGCTCCCATGAGCAAAATCAGTATGATGCTCATATACACATATTGCATTTCAATGCCGTTTTTGTAATACAATACGAATGTGGTTCTTCGATGTCGCCAGAGAGCTCTTCTTTCAAGAAGAACCAAGAACCAAGTACCACTGAATGTCAAATCCCAATTGGTTCCCACTTTAACAATATGTGCGCATACTTTAAATACAATAACAATAAATCTGGATCTGTATCCATTAACGCATAATGACGATTCGTTGACGAGTTCATGAATTCTTGTTACACATTGCGACTACCGGTACACTAGATAACAATTTTCCTTTTTTTATATTGGGTTTAACGACGCACTGTTATGATAGCGCAGATCTAATGGCGTCGGTTGGTTTTTCCTTTTACTGGAATACGTCAACAGGTCATTTCATTTTTTTCCACTTATCTACAGGAATTAGACAAATAAGTTGGATCAAGAATACCCATAGTCTATAGCTATATGTGAAACCAAAAAATGGAAATAAGTGAGCTCAAGTGCTATATATATATATATATATATATATATATATATATATATATATATATATATATATATATATATATATATTTATAGGCCCTATACA
Organism: Brachyptera putata; assembly: GCA_907164805.1. Classification (NCBI taxonomy): domain Eukaryota; kingdom Metazoa; phylum Arthropoda; class Insecta; order Plecoptera; family Taeniopterygidae; genus Brachyptera; species Brachyptera putata. The sequence continues at coordinate 30,687,525 of OU015462.1, forward strand.
CACCGTGTATTTGTTTTCATTTTTTATATATAATGGGTTTAACGAGGCGCTGTTACGATAGCGCAAATCTAATGGCGTCGAATGGATGAGTAATGAGATGATGGGATGATGAGATGAAGGTTCTTGGGTAATGGGAAAGATAGTGGGAAGGAAGCGGTTGTTTTAATATTGATTGGATTTAAGGACGCACCAATGATGCATAAGATCTTTTGGCGTCGGTTGAAAGATCAACGAGATGAAGAATTCTTAGGTAATGGGAAAAGTAGTGGGAAGAAAACGGCCATGGTTCATATGGACGGTGCAATAACCATCATCCGCGCATTTGCTCGAGCTAGAGGGAAATCACGAGAAAAAACCTGTAAAGATGGACGGTGAGGGGATCGAACAGAGGTCTGATCTACCATCATATGAAGCAAGCGCATTAACAATTAGCTATTTGCGTCGGTTATGACAGTGCTCATAGTAAAAATAGTGACGATGTGTTGAAATGTCTATGTAAACGAGTAAGTCTTATATTTACTATTTGAAACGAGCACAACCCACTGGTTAGCGCGAGTGCAGTAATACCAACGTATTGTCGTTTAGTTTAGTCCCGAAAGGTAAATGCGAATATATAGGCCTACCTTTTGAAAATTACAGTCGAGCGAGTGTCAACCGCCCACTGGGTAACGGAGGATCGTTCCGGTACAGAAACCACCCACGCGAGTTTAATGCCCGTTAGCACATGAGCTAGCATGTTACACGGGCCTCTATGGGTGCGTCAAGTTTATTTTTCTTTACGCTTCAGACTTTGACAAGAGAATGCTCGGTCAACTTTTATAATAACGGCTTAATTACATAGCAGTTAACAACCTCTGAAGACTAAAAATGTATCTAAATCTAACACAATATTTAGTATAACTAGCTCTAGTTTATGCGCTCTATAATCTTTAATTCTATAAGGTTTGACCTTGCCGCTATAGATGCACAAATGAAGAACCGAACCTTTGCCATTACGTGCTCAAGTGCAAAATGGAAGAATTTGAAAATATGCTATATGGACTATGGAGGAATATAGCGCACTCCCAATAACTGATCACATACACATTACAAATTATTACTTCATAAAATAACATAAAATATTTTATTTGTCACAAACTTCATTCTTTTTACTCTAATAAAGCAATTTTAGTCTAGCTTGGGTTAAGTCCCCCCTTCCCCCCCTCTGTATACGCCATTGTTGGGAATGATATGGTGGTGGGTTAAGTTGTAGTAATCATATCGCTATTTACATGCAGTAGGCCTATCAGTGACAGTGAGTTCAAAATTTCAAAATTCAACTACATCCAATAAAAATATTGTTCACGTGATGCACTCTTGCTAATCAAATCAATTGGTTCAATCACAGATTATCTCACAAATTACATCCAATTGTGCAGAACACTTGACCGCTCATTCGAATAAGCACAGTTCAACCTTCGACCTTAATCTAAGCACTATACGTTTATGTACTTTAGACAAATCGACTAATGATTCTTACGATTACGAGATGACGACACATCGTGGAGAATAATGAGGTATGATAATGAAAGTGAAACGTGTTTCGGTTCCGGTAATAGTTAGTTGTCTTGAATCGCGAGCAATGTCAACATTTTAAAGTAACATTGAATAATGGCCAAGGTGAAGTGATAATTAATGAACATAATAACGAGGAAATATTGGTGACTATACTGTTTAAAACAATAACACAAAGAGAAAAATACGCGGCTAATAAATTGAGCGAACTCATACAGAAGCAGATATAGTACAATGAATCAATGACAATAGTCATATACTGGCATATTCACATGACAGAACTCCCCTCCCGTAAACAAACTGTACAAATATTAACGGACTGAAGAAAACAATCAACACATTTACATGTGCTTATTTTAAAATGAAATTAGTAGTTATTATTCACACGATACGTAGACCTACTGCATATCATGTTGGTAAATATAGGATAAGATAGAGCGTTGGAAAGCTAATGGGCAGTTGTTTTAAACTATAATACACAATGTGCTCGTGTTCTTTCAATCATGTGGTCGTCATTGCGTCCATGTTTTGGTTGCACAATTAGAGCGACTGAAAGATTAGTGTTGTTCTACTTACATATTCTTTGACGTTCTTCGTCCTCACTGCCTTGTAGGATGCATATGCCGGGTAGAGGGTGCCGAAAACAAGTCTGAAAAGAGGGTAGAATATGCCTTGAGCTATCATTGTTGGACAGAAGAAACACGCTGCCAACGTGAGGATTGATAAGTTTGTAAGTGTCACTCGGAAACGCCAATCAGTTAAATAGTCCCAGCACCGTCGTACTAATGATGGCGTAGTCTTCGTTTCATCTCCCATTTCGCATTGACAGCCGAGATCGTGTACTTGTGTGTGGGAGACTCTTAATACCCTCGGGGTTGAGAGGGGCGGGGTGGTATCAGATGTGCACACTCCACTTGCTGACCAGCCGACGAATATCGTATGACCCAACACGTCAAGGCTATGATTATGAGGCAGCTAGAGCTCAAACTTCTTTTCAAGTGATCAATGTAGGTATATTCTTCACACTAGATTCGAAAAAACTTGCACCGATGCTAAGCCAACACTATCTTCGTCCGCTGCAAATGACTACTTGTATATCTTGTTGATGGGAGGATACTGGAACTGGCATAAACATATACCCAGCTTGAAATCAAGTTCTACCCTTTGTACTTGTTGTGAGTTGTTCCCTGTGTTCTAGCAATGAGTAATGACAGTAAATAATGACGCACTTTTGGGAAGGGACAGCAAGGCCCTTGAAACTAGAGCCTACATTGTATATGTCAGTATTATCGAAGAAATTAGCCCGATTACACTAGTTCACACCCGTCATTGCAAGCGCTGCATTGCCCCAAATGCGCCCAAATCACTAAATGTAGACATACACCATTCCGTCGTCGTAAATGATGGTTATTCGAATATCGGCCTTGACTTTTTGAGACATATTTCACGGTCAAGGTATAAACAATACTCTTCAATTACTCATTCAAATCCACCCAGTTCGAGTGGAGAGAAACTCAGCACGATTCACAATTCTTACAGTCAATATACTTTCAAAATATGACCATAGAAGGAAGCACCAAGAGCTCACTGAAGGTTAGTTTCGAGGACAAACAAGAATGAAAAAGTTGCACACCCAACAGCTTGCTAAGTTTCACTGTCTGTGCACACAACCAACTTGTACCTAGTCGTTTGTATTAAAGTATTCCTGCATCACGTTTGTACACCACGCAACTACAACGTACACTTGCTGTCACATGAAACGTTTCTTTTCCCGAAAACAAATTTCAATAAATCTATGCATATTTTACGTTAATATTTTCATAGACTATGTGAAGTGCGTACGTGTATTACATACTAATTTTAGTATATTATGCCAGTAAGTCAGTTCTTCAGAATGCATTTTAATGTGGCGTGATCGACTACTGATGTGACCGCAAGTGTACATTAGAATGATTGCATCAAGTGAATAATATATTAATATGCGGCTCATTCGTCATAGACCTATACAGCCCATACATACAATATTCAACTGTAGTGACAATTGAACTACCAAAACTTAACCTTAAGAAATGTAGATGGTCTTACAGCCGAATTACGACATGCCCTCAAAAAGTTAGAACTCTTTATGCTATGCAACTAGATTACGCATACAGGGCTATGGCGTTCAAAAGACATGCAATGGTGTAAGCTATATTCTTAATAGTTTCATTGATAACAATAGAATCTCTTGAAAATCAATGTATTGGTACCGTACTGATGGCGCCTATATTTTCTACAGTGTGTATAATAACACAGAAAATGTAAGGTAACCTGCAGTTAGCAAACAATCGTGATACAGAACACTGCATGTTAATGTTTTTCCGAGTATAAAACTAAAGGTCGGTTGGCTCACGCTTATTTAGTGCCAGGCTCCAAACAAGCTTACTATTATCGACCAAATATTGATTAAATAAACATCACTTGACACGTAACTAACTCGGTGCATTTCAAGATACGTAATGATTTTTAACAATCAGTTCAGTTCACTAACAAAAGTTCTGTGCAACTTTCACGGATTCGTGATAAATAACACGCATCATGTCAGTTTGGTCGAATACGAACTATTTGATGGCATCTTGCCTAGAAAACTAAACTGTAAGAAATACCAATGATGGGTCCTCATAGGTGGTTATATATAGACCTCCCCTGTTTTTCAGCCAGCTCTAGTGGTCTTCCTAGTGTTTTATCTGCCTTATATCGATATACTGTAAACTCATTCCTCTCACAAAACAATCAACATCGTGCTTTTCGAAATAATGATCGATTATCCCAAACTTTCACTAATTCATCAATTACATGCATTTCTTTCAGACCACGAACTTTTTAACTAGAAAAGCGTTCAATGTATCCGATACATGCTGACAAAACGTAAAGATGATTTTGTTTTAATATTGGGTGTAACGACGCACTTTAATGATAGCGAAGATGTATTGGCGTCGGATGGTTAATAATGAGATTATGATGATCGCGGAAAGTATAACATATTATGAGAGTAATTACCATTTACAGTTTACATTACAGTACACCTATTATATAGACATTGAAGGCCGGACCAGTCACTCAGTAACAAGCCCCGAACTCCATCAAATTCTGTATCGATATGAACCACTTTCCCTAGCCGTATGTACCAAGTATATATAGGCCAACTCATGTGGTTTAAACTTTAACAGGTGAGTACAAAGATGGAGGTTCCAGCGTTAGCACTGACCTATAGCCCAAAGGCTCGATTCATATCCCATAAGTACATTAAAAAGACAGACCGCTTCACTAACTTTGGCACCAAGGTCTCAACAACCTAGATGACTATTTCACAATAGTACTTATACGAACACATGTCACTTGTTACGTACTTATTTCTCACCCAATATAGTATTAATACGGTACGATTTTTAAAACTGAAAACGGGTTAATGCGGCTTCATGCCAGTCTGTCAGAGGAAAAAAATAACTAAAAACGAAGTAAAGTTTATAAACGAATAGACCTACCCACGAAGTTTTTTGAACATTTGACAGTGGACAATTTTATACGAGGGTGTGAAACAATTCGCAATCACGAGACGGCTATAAGCATGATGTCATATTAAAAGTGTATATAGTTTGAGCAGACTCAGTGGTTTGCAAATTACTTAAGACTATATACGTCCCACGTCCCTCTGTCTACCTTCTATGAATTTGCATGGATAAAAATGTAAAGCAATAAATCAATGCTGCGTCAGTGTCTACATTAAGAGCCCTCATCTTGGGACAGATTTACAAGGTGTACTTCGGCAACACATACCTTAAGAACAACAAACAGCACGGACTTGCGGTAAATTGCAATCAATGAATAATACCATTGACTAATTATTGATAATACCCTCACAATTAGATGTGCCTAGTCGAATTGTGGGATATAAGTTCATGATAGAGCAACAATTGAATCAATATGTGTAAGTTATAATTTGATAGTTTTCAATGATGGTAGAAAAAAATTACAATACCGGTAGCATATCTTCAAGTTCAACTTTGCTTATCAATATTTGAAATCCTGGTTTGCCTATTTTACAGTCTCCCCATTTTCCTATGCCAAAATGTGTACTGTAACTAGATATTGTCAAAATTGAAATATGGAAAACTCCGCCGTCTAGCGGTGGTTACTGGAACTCTTAGAATGTCATCCTCTTTCCACTTAACAACACTGGTAGGAAGTGGACACCAACCATGAAAGCTGTCAACCTGAATCACAGTGCCTGAATATATGTATTTCAAAAAAAAAAACTCCACTAAGATGCGGGCTCTTAAGGCCAATACCTTATCTAATGACTGGGTGAAGGTATCCATGGGTTTGGTATCCATGGGTTTGGTATCCATATGTACGCATCATCTGCATACTATATAGCAAATCAAAAGAAAAACACTATGCCTATACCCGATATGATAATTAAAACCAACAGGATACCAAATTTAAATTATTTACCCAATTTTTCCCTCGAGCAGATTAAAAATCAGATGGAATTTTAGGTATCACACGGTTCGGTGAGCCTAATCCTATGAAAATAGAAATGAAGTATGCGTAAGCTGCGTAACATTAGTAGGGCACCAACGGTTAATAAAACTGAGGGCGAGGGGTTTACAACTCGCAAATTTGGTGCACACCTGATTTCAGGTGATTCAAAAGATTTCATGAGATTTCAGGGGATTTCAATGGAATTTCAGGAGATTTCATACGGATTTCAATGGGATTTCATGACATTCTAATGGGATTTCAATATAATTTCATTGCAAGTGTACACCGGATTTCAGGAGTTGTTAACCCCTCGACTGAGGGATGATAATAATAATAATTTACAATAAATTAAGGTAATAATATTAGAAATAAGCATTATTAATACTCTTTCATTTAAAACATAATAATAGCTATTTATTATAAATGCTCTACACTGCCCCCCCCCCCCCCCCTCTTCAAGTTGAAATATATTTACAAATAAAATGTATTAGTTACACTTGTCTCTCTTTAGTCATCATTGAATACCGAGGGAATAAAACGTTTAGAATTGTTAATTGGTTCCAGCGACATGCAATCGATGGGGCTGTCTAGTTACCGCAGTCTGCAGTCTGCAGGGCGGCAAGCCGGCAAAACTTACGTCATACCTAGAGGTCACAGGTTGCTGACTAGGTTAGGATGGGTAATTTTACAAGCAAGTTAAATTGGACGAAAATGCACGCCACAGTGAGAAAGGTTCACGGGTTATTTTGATCTCGCGACAAGAAACCAAGTTCATTCCCCACAAAACCACAATCCTATTGTGTACGAGGGGCCGCAAAACTGCAAGTCTTATACAGGCCTTTTCTTTCGAATCATAAAATATGGAACTGTCAGAAATTACGAAAAATCATATTTTCTTCTGTGTGGGCCTATATCTCGTGTCATTAACATTTGAATACGTACGCGATAACGATTTAGTATTTGAGACGAGGTAGATCTATGATAAGTCAACTTAGACTTAGTAATAACAATTCGTGTTTGATTGATTGCCAAGCCACCGACTAGGAAATAGGCCTAAAATATATTTTGGTCCAAAACTTGTTGGCATTCTTTGTCAGCTTCATTAGAAACAATTGATCACGCAAAGCATTCCTAACTTGTTGGCCTACGAATCCATTTTAGGTTTCATATTAACGATTAGGATGTTAACTGTAAAAGAGACAACGTTCAATAGGCATAAGCCTGAGACTGGGCCTACAGTGCAGAAATTCAAATTCTCAACGGTTTTTCAGTCGATTGCTTTCAGAAAAGCTCTAGGCCTAGACCTAGCGTAGGGCTTCTGATTAATTTACTCTATTTATAACAATGAGAATATTGAATACTTACATGACTAGTCTCGAAACAATTGAAGAAATCATTATGCGTGGTTGAAATATCACAGTGGAGTTGGAAACACAAAGAACGAACTCAAACTTAAACACTGCGACTATCCTCCGTAGCTCATTGCGCCATATTGAATTTGCCTCAACTCTGACGTCACAATGTTGTCGTCACGTGACCGAACTATATTCTGCCGCGAATGTACACGGACACTTTGTGATGCGGTGTTCGGTGTCTAGCGCACTCTGGCGTGGAAATTGTGCAAAAATGTTACGAGACGAGAATATCATTGCGCGGATATGGGACGGTGATTGTGTGTGTTACCTCGTTCGTGTAGTAAAGTTTGACATTTGTGATGTTTTTGAATTGAAAATGTGCTCTAAGTGATACAAATGGCTTATAAATTTCGTGAGGAAATAGTGGGTAAACGATTTTTATCAGTGAGTGGTTATACGAAGTTGAAATTGGGAAAAATCAACGATTGGGGCTGGAGGGCGGGAGTAATACGAGCTTGTAGCCACAAGGACAACACACATGAAGACTTGCAGGTAAGCACACAGGCATATTTCTGGCTCTAAACGTCCCGAATATCGATGAATAGGCCTACCAGTCTACCACATATTTGTATATTTTACTATCTTTTGAGAGTACAGTTACGTGTAATAATATAAGAAACTTATAATTATTTTCAGCTATGAAAGTGATCAACAAAGTTTAGCCTATAAAAGTGTCTGAGTAGGATTGACTGACAGGTTAAAAGGTAACCCACAAATATTAATACAGTGCTCCGGTACTTTTAAAAATATACTTTGTAAACATATCAAGCGTTCGTGTTGATCTCTTAGGAATAAATTGAATTGGGCATGTTCAGTTGGGTAGGCCTAGGGTGTTGAACAGTTCAACAAATTGAGTAGGCCTACTTTTTCATTCACAGATCTAATTGAACTGTTTATAATTGTTTTACTTTTAAGCATCTTAGGACGACGCAGACTTGATCTGTAATTATTTACTTAGTTGTAGAGCCTATTGACATGGTGTTTTTGCCGTCATTGATTAGATGATTGTCATGCGAAAGGGTTGAAATTTATCGATCACAATTCACAGTGGGTTTAAAGGCCCCGCAAGAATGCACTACTACTCTACTAGTCATAATAAAAAAGTCATCTCCATTTTGCAATAATAGTCGTAAAAGGTTTGCGACGCAACCTGATCACTTTTCACATACACCTTACAAAACCGGAATTATCTTCATACGAGCATAATGGACATACGTTAGACATTCCAACGTTGGCCCCTTTGCCACCTGTTCCCTGAAAGCGACCCTTATTTCTATTCAATTGAGGAAGAGAATAGAGATAGTAGAATAGGTCAGACTTGTCAACAGCCTCTTTAGCACTTTTATTTTTATTTGTATTATTATTTTATTATTTTGACTTCACATTCGTTATTCCATATCGCTATTCATATCAAAGTGCATCTATATCAAGATCTGTATTGCACACCGTTAAAGAGACATATCTTTCAACTAAGGTTGTAGTAGTGAACTAAATATGTAGAACGAGGACTGTTTATTTATTTTAACGTTATACCTATGGATTACAGTTATAATCCTAGATCATACCGGTTTTGATGAATATGAATACCGGTATTCCAAAGGTACTTTAAGCCAAATATTCTTTTGAGGAATACGTAGGCTGAATAATTTGAAATATAGAAATAATTTTAGAATACATACATGATCGCTGCAAGTTAACGAATGGGCATAATCGCTTCTCGGCGATGGCTTAGATCAAAGTGTAGTGGGGTGTAATTTTATCCCATGGGTAACTGTCGTTTTCCTAAGTTTCTGAACACGTCAAACTGAGTACCGGTAGTCGTATTACAGTGTGTATAGGCCTAGGTAGGTGTGATGTAGGCCTATACTTGTTATAAATAATAAATAGTCCATTGACCTATTGGCCTGAGCTCCCAAACTATTCAAACTAGACCAATATTTGCTTATCACTATCCATCATATCATTTCTTATCTAAGTGTAGATCAAACTACTGGGTGTATAAGCTACTGTAAGCTATGCCTGTGTAACAGGAACTTGACATATTTACGTATTACATTCGTAAATTAAGTTATGGTTTGCAACTTTCATGGCGATGTGGATCTCTGTTTTTTATTGTTGTATAATATTAATTACGTACAATAGAGGAATAAGATAATGTACAGACGTAATGAGTAATGATTGAGGTGGGAAACTTTTTACTTACCGCCCGGAATTTTAATACGAACTGTAATTGTAATTGTAAACGAATTGTAATACGAACTTGATTTCAGAACGGGAGTTCATGGATCATACCCCCGCCGATATGAGACTTATATTGAAATAAGTTATTTATAGTACTTACTATATCATAGAATAAAGATATAGGCCTACTACGGTACCTCTAAATTTTTACAAAAATTTCCTCCTTAACAGGTGAAACTTATAGCTAGATGACTTGGACAAAATACATTAGACTGACCACATTTACCGCTGGCATTGTTTGCATTCAGTGCATAGCGCTTCAAATACTATGTAACTTACCATAGACTTGAACTTGACTTGAGCCTTGATTACATGGGTCCATGTTTCGTTCAATGGCTTTACTTCAACCCTTGAGCTCAAACCATTGACCGACACATTGAGCATGCATTTACACGGATCAACACTGTCATCAAGGCTTGATAGTTTATAGCAAATTAACGTCATAACAATGCCAGCTGTTCAAGAAACGGCCATATTTAAATTTCTCCTGATAAGTCAAAACAATCACGTGACTTCTCCCATAAATGTGATGGGATTAATTGTCTCGTCTGATTGGCTTATTTCGGTCAAGCTTCATCGAAAATAGAAGGTCCTAAACGAAAACCTTGGTTGAGCTCAAATGTTGACGTCAACACTGCACGTCGAGTGCACCGTCTTGAGCTCAAGTCATTGATCGAAACACTGAGCCGGGTAAATCAGGCTTTAGACTTATAATTCTTTGGTCTACGAACGTATCAACGATCGTTCTATTAGGACTCGGTACTGGCGCAATTTATCGGTACTTTTCAGCGCGGTCGTAAAATCTCTAGGTAGGCCTACAAAAAGTAGGCCTATGGTTATAAAATTTGATCACCATGTTACATACAGTGGTTATAAAATTTGATGCAAGATATAAAATATCTTGCAGTGGTTTTCTCTCGGATAATAAATTACTATCGTTTTATAGAGCAATGATATGATTATTCTGAATTTCACTTCACCATCAGTTGTTTTTGAATGTTACTTCAGAAATCAGAAATACACTGCAAACTTTAAAAAACCTAGCTCGTAATATACTCGCGAAACAGACTTGGTTCTGTTTGAAAATTGTGAACTGATATCAGTATGTTGCCTCTTTTTCGACTTGTTTGTAAGTGAAAAATCCTTTTCCGCATGTGTGCACTTCTCTGTACATATAGTGTAATGAGTATATTAAATACCGTGTACTGTGAGCATACAAGATTTGCGAGTAGCGAGTCATTCGGTATCCTGATCGGTGATAGGAAAGTTAGAAGGCCACCACAGTGGGAATATAATAGGTTTCATGTAAAAATCGTCTGACTAAGGCTTCAGTGCTGTATCAACAAATATCCTTGAGCATATAATGCAATTTACATTTACAATTTCTTGCATGTTTGTCATGTATAAAAAGGTCAAAGAGGTTAATGGTTAGTACCTTTTGTGATTGACCATTATTCAGTATAAATTAATTCCGAGAAATAAAATCTTTCTTTGTTTTAACTTTCAATATCCAACTGTTGCTGTAGAGGACGTGGTACCGGTATATATACCAGCCTCAAATTGTACTAATCATAGATCATAGACTCTCGGCATAGTAATTTGACTTTGATTGCCCAGGCTGTGGAGATGGTTTCCAGCCCTATGCTTATTGAACAATGTTGTGGACACCTTCTTCCAGGAAGGCCAGGTTTACTAAAAATGATATTTTCCTCTCTCGCCACCTAATACACGCGGTTAATCTATTATCAATTACATGAATTTGATCATGGAGCAAGCAATACATATTCTTTGGTCTGGTTTTATGACCGTGCTTAGGCCCTACTGCTTGTTGTATTTCCACTAGACACATCTAGAGACCTCAACATTCATTCAAAAAAATACAACTGTGTTGAGGCATTTGGATATAATCGTTGTTGTTATCTCAAAGATCATATTGATGTTGGAAACTGCCGAGTAGTTGTGCACTTTTTTGGGAGTCGAAAATGTTGATGTAAACCTACTATACTTCTATGTTGACGTCAAAATGTCGGTACCTATATTTGTATTTGTGCGTCTAGTTGACCAATGACAGTAGGATTATTAATTCGTTATTAGTATTTCGATTACTGTGATGCCCACAACAGTACAGCCCATATTTTGACACCAATTGTCTTCTGTATAGTCCCATAATGGATTCCAGCAAACAATGTCTCTTGGCTCTATGATGGAATGACGATTTACCGCTATATCAAGCAGTTATATTTCTTGTTCGGTATTTTGCTTCGAGCTAAACGTTGACTGACTGTACGTGTAAGATGTTCGAAGATTTTTAGTAGGTCAGCCGTGTTTGTGATTTCTTGTACGTCGTACTAGCTCGTTGCACAAGCTATAGAGCTCGTATAGAATCACACTGTATAATATAGTATGTGGCCATGTAACAAGGAGGGAAGTAGAAATGACCACCAGTCTTTGTGATCTGATGATCGTACACATTGTGTTCGACATTATGATTGTATTGTTCTATTACGGTCGTCGAATGGGGGGAAACATAGTAACGGGTGCGAGTGAGATAGACATAATAGACATGAGGTCATTGAACGTCCTTATGGCTCGGCTTTCACCAAGCACAACTAGAGTCGGAGTATTCTGGTAGTCGTCATTTCACTTGAGTCATACGACGAGCGTACCGTATCAATGTGTATTTTTTTGTGTTTACCATAAGTAAAAAATCTATTGCCATCTAGTTTTAGAATACCTACTGGTTTGACCATTTCTGTATTTCATATAGACGTAAGCCAATGTTTGTCTCTCTCTCTCACTCTTGACTTAGATTATGTGCGAGAAGGCCGCGAGGTAATTGCCTAATAACAGCCTAATGATAACTGTTCTAGTACATGAGAAACCTCTACATGTATTTCACTTCCGTGCACCTTGTTGCTCGCGATACATTCTACTACAGAGCTCAAATGTCAATACGCATCAATTCCAATTGATATACTTTCTATGTTATAATATTTCGTGAGCGACATTTATCCAGTATATAGTGTGTGACATTATATTAAGGATTAAACTGATGGAAGATGTATATTTGAGTGATCGATTGGTAGACATTTTAGTTTAAAACTGAAATAATGTTGTAATTCCCTTATACTGCGACTGCCTCCCGTCGTAAATCATATCTGTGGGAGGAATGGGAAGGAGTATGTGTGGCAGTGGCACCCTGTGTTCAGCACTTGTGTGCCAGTTTCCCATGGTTGGAATGTGTCGTATTTTACGATGGCGAGGGTGGAATGGATATGGTATGCAAGGGTGGGGTGGGAGACATGGCAACGTGGCCGCGGGTATCCAGGCCCTTCTATATGCTGTACGAGAGTATATGGACCAGGGATGTTGTTATCAATGCTCTCGTCACCATGGTTACTGGTACACAGTAACACCCAGTCAAACCTGGCGTGTATGTGTTAGCGAGGGTGGTTATGTGTGGGTGTAAATGGAATGTGGTGGAGAGTGGCGCTTTGCCTCGTAATATCGGCGCCTTCCCATCCTTTGCGCCATCACTAGGATGTATCAACCCGTTCTTTTTCGTTTTTCAAATCCTTATTGATTTGGGAATTAGGCTGGAGGAGAAACTGAGTGAAAGAAAAAGAGCTGAACCTAAATTTTCGTGACTTGCGTAAAATTGTATTTTTCGGTTAAAAAGCACAACTGTGTACAATACATTTTGGATACAAATGTATTATCGTTTTGAATGTTTATTAACAGTGTTTCTGCCCTCTTGGTTATAACTTGAGTTTCGAGTTGGAAATCGCCTCTTTTTTTAGTCTCCACATGAAAGACCTTCCTGGACATTCTTTCCCCAAAATTGCGTATAGGCCTACTGTTGTATAGCAGGATCAGTAACTTTTTGTCTTATATATTATGCATTAATGAAAGAAAACATTGGCAGTCTTGGAAGAAGAAAATATTTACATTACTGATTGTGCTCATTTTAGCGCCACGGGCAAGGACTAAATTATGAGCCCCAAAAACTATATGCGCATAGTGAAAGTGAATGCGAGTGAGGGAGGAACCAAGCCCCGCAGGGAAATTTTTGTGAATTTATCTTTTTAAATGCGATTCTACGGGTTTGGGAATTGGACGAAATTTCTGGAATTCATGAATTCTTTAGTGGGGTAAGAGCTAGTTTTGCTGAATGGCTGATCCAAGAAAAATCTATGTCTTTCGATAACAATGCTGTTCGAATGATAACATTTTCTCCACCCAATAATGCACAAGTAAAATAGAATACGATTTATGGCATATTATTATTAATAGAATGTTACAAATGTGCGCCGATAGCGCCCCTTAAATTTGACGCCCCTGGCAGTCACCGAACGACCCTTATTGGAAGTTCCCTTTCTCCATTTCATTGTATTGTCATTGTTACGACTGTTGGAATTTTGGAAATTTACAAAATTTACAAAAATTGTAATGAATAATTTATATCTCAAAGAAGCACTGCCGGTAGGGTTGTTTGTTGGTTTCTGATAACTAATAACTACTTACCAGAGCTATCATTCCGAAACAGTCCACCAAATTCCTTTGAATCACACCTTTTTTAATATGTTCAACGTGTTCCAGATGAGATTTAGATGCAAAAATCAATTTTCTCCTAAAACTGAAGGTGCCCATCTGATATTTGATTTTCTATGCAATGTGAAATATGAATCTATGTACGATTTTATCTATCTAAATAGGTCTACATCTTTCCTTCTTACTCTTTCTTTCTTTTTTTTTCTTTCTTTCCTTTTTCCTTCTTCCTTCTCTCTTCCTTCTTTTTTCGTCTTTTCTATTTCTCGTCTTTTCAATTTTTTTTGCTAGACCTTTTTTTTGCCCCCCCTTGCCCCCCCCTGGCCGAAAGTTGGGGGGGGGCATTGCCCCCCCTGCCCCCCCCCGGTTCCGACGCCATTGTCTTCATGTATTCATCAGACATGCAATGGTTTGCTTCTAGACCGTTTTACCCGCGGTTTTGAATTACGTGTGGTATTTAGAGCTTTAATATATAATATATATATATATATATAGCCGCCCCGGTAGCTAAGTCAATTATCGCTAGCGGTAGTAACTAGTAACTGAAGTCACCGTTGGGTGTGGCTTCGAGTCCCGCATAAGGCATGGGTTTTTGTAAACGTCCTTTCACCTATCATCACTTCGTTTCATTATCATCCGCTCATTCGTACTCCCGGATAACCTAGCTGTTGGTGGGGTCGTTAAGCAACATTAAAAAAAAAATATATATATATATATATATATATATGTAATTGTATATATATATATATATATATATATATATATATATATATATATATATATATATATATATATATATATATATATATATATATATATATAAAACATAATATATATATATATATATATATATATATATATATATATAACATAATATATATATATATATAGGCCTATATATAAAGTTATAATACTGTTTGGAACTGCGCATATAATACCAAACCATTCCACCTTGGACTTAATCGTTGTCTCGTTTTGCATCTGTATACTTCGGTTGATGCTTTCTCTCTTCCATCGACATTCTTATTTTATTGTTGTTTATATGCTGGCTATAATTTGGTTCACCAATCATCTGCAGTGGGGGAAACCTGGGTTAGTACTGTGTATTGATGTTTCACCTTTCAGTTGAACAATGAGCAAGCACAGTAGGCCTAATGATACTGATGCTGACAAAGTAATATTCAATTAACGTGTTTTATTATTATTATTATTTATTATTTATTAACAACAGAATACATGTATCCCACAAGTGCAATATGATATATAAAATAATATAAAATTAAATTCGACACAAGATATCACAGGAAAAAAAAAAAAAAAAAAATACAAAACCACTATCAATACTAAATAAGAAAAACAATAAAGGATAGATTAACGTAGGGTAACAATACAAAATGAAAACAGAAAGAAGAAGACAAAGGAAGAAAGGCAAAGGAAGAATGAAGACTACAAGTTAGGCTAAGCATTTGGAGATGAATTACTATGAAAAATACGTTTTAGTTTTGTCAGTGAATCTGAGTAGGGGTCATAATTTGGAAAAGTTACAGCGAAGCGGTTAAATGTATGCATGACTCGGTTCATGATTGCATGTGTGAACAGGTTAATCCGACTTTTGAGTGTTTGAAACAGTTGTTGTTGACGTGTAACGCGCGGGGGAACAAAAAAGTTGATTTTGTTGATAAGTTGGGGACAATCAATTACATTGTTGAGAAGTTTGTGGAGAAAACACAGGTCAGACAGCTCCCTGCGTCTCGTGAGTAAAGGCACTTTCAGTTCTGCGCACGTAATGCTATAGTTCGCCGAACGGTATTCTTTATCTGTCTTGAGGCACATCCACTTGACGAATCTCTGCTGAATCCTCTCAGTAGCAGCACTAAGTGTTTTGTGGTGGGGATTCCAGATGACCGAAGCGTATTCAATAAGGGGACGAATTGTAGAAAGGTAGAGAAGTTTATTAGTGCGAGCAGAGAAATACTTCAGGCAATTTCGCTTTAGGAAACCCAACATTTTGAACGCTTTTGCATTTGACGAGTTGATATGCTGTTTGAATGAGAGCTCACTGTTGAATATGACTCCAAGGTCCCGAATCGACTTGACGCTTTCGAGAGGCTCGCTATTGGAAGAGTAGGTGAAAGACACGTTTGACTTCTTCAGTGAAAACGATATACTTTTGCACTTGGTTGAATTTAACTTCAACTGCCATGTATCACACCAGACGTTGAGCGCAACAACATCTTCTTGAAGCCGCTCACAATCACTCAATGACTTGATTGGCATATACAATTTGAGGTCGTCGGCATATAATAAACACTGCGAGTTGGTGATACTATGTGTAATGCTATTGACGTACAGTACAAACATGAGAGGACCAAGAACTGACCCCTGCGGAACTCCGGATGTGACCTCGACCGGTTTGGAAAGATGACCACAGAGTGCGATACGCTGACTACGGCCGGACAGGTAGCTATGCAGTAGGTCGTGAAGGGGGCCAACTATACCGAACGATTTTATTGAGTGGAGAAGTAAATGATGATTAACGCTGTCGAACGCTTTCGAGAAGTCTGTGTAGATTGCGTCGATCTGTGTTGAGTTGTTAAGATGACTGGCCAGATCATCGGAGTATACAGCAAGGTTGGTCACAGTGGATCTCCCAGGGAGAAATCCGTGCTGATCACGAGATATCAAGTTTTTACACTGGCTATAGATGTGACGGTGAACGAAGCCCTCAAACACTTTCGAAAATATTGGTAAAAGCGATATGGGGCGGTAGTTAGTGACATCACTTCTATTTCCACTCTTCAGAACTGGGGTGACATATGCGAGCTTCCACCTGTCAGGGAATGAGCCGTCAGACAGGAAACGGTTGAATATAATAGAGAGTGGTTTGGCGAGAGGTCTGGCACAGCGTTTGATGAAAGTGACAGGTATACAGTCCGGGCCAGGAGACTTACTATTGGTTAGTGCGAGAAGCCTGGAGTAGACATCCGTCTCGGAGATCACTAACGGTGATATGGCGTTTGTGCAAAGTGAGGGTAATTCAGGTAATTTGCTTGGGACTGGAGACTTCGTGAACACTGACTCGAAGAATGTTGAGAACATGTCACACGCTGATGTAGTGCTATCAGATGTGACGTCATTCAAACGCACTTCTGTGGGAATCCTAGAGCGTTTCGTTTTGTCGCTGATGAAGCGCCACAATAGCTTCGGGTCCTCGCTAACTTCTGTTTCAATTTTCCTCAAATGATTTTGCCATTTTTTTCTTTGCATTTTTTTGAAGGCTGATCTTTTAACTTGGAATTCAACGAGGTTACAGCCTAGGGAGTTTCGCTTCCATCGGCGATGGGCTCGGTTCTTCTCATTCAGCAAACTTATCAATTCATCGTCGTACCACAGAGGGTATTTTAATGGATTAACTGAAATTTTCGGTACGTGATCTTCAATTATTTGAGACGTCAATTCATAAAATTTGTCACACGCTTCATTTGATGTGGATGACTCCGATAACGTTTGCCAAGGAGCTGCCGTTATTGCTTGTACAATTAACTTGATGTCAGCTTTCTTCCAGTTTAAAAGCTGACGTTTTGGAGGCTTCAAATAAGGCATTGGGTCAGGCAAATGGATGTTGCAAGACAAAGCAACGTGATCTGACTCAACAGCAGGCGAGTCCACTGTGTTTGTATGAATGTGTATGTCTGGGCTATTAGCGAAAACCAGATCAAGCGTGTGATTGTTACACGTTGCGAATGAGTTGAATTGGTGGAGTGAGAACTCGTCAATTGTTTGAAGGAAAGATGTCACTGTTTCCGAGTTAGAGCCGCTGTGTATGCGTGGCTCAAGTGCTTCAAAAGATGTGTCAGATTTAGGCCAGCTGATTTGGGGTAAATTAAAATCCCCACATAAGACAATGTGATCGGAAATGTTGGCAACCTGTTGAACCAGTGCAAGCGAGCAGTTTATCCACCCATTCCAGCGCAATCGCCAAATGAATGAATTAGTAGGATTCCAAAAGAGATCAAGTAATGAAGATTAGGTTAGCGTTAAGTGTAAAAATGTATGTCTTTCGATATATTCTATCTATGTAGTAATAGATCACTTTCATTTATCACGCCATGTACAATCATTATTGGAAAAATTTATCTGCCATTGTCACTGTATAAGTGCCATGTAGTGGCAGGGTTGCCGTTACAACAGGAGTATTGTGTTAGTTTCTGTTGTTTTTCTCTCTCTTTGCTAGGTCATTTTCAATGGTAAATGCGTGTTGATCCTTTGCATATTTTTTTTCGAGTACTCCAAGTGCGAGCGTTGTTGTCACGATTTTGTGAGTTTCACTGTCGCTACTTGACCACGTGTTTCTGTGATACAGTGTCGCGTGACACGTGCTGTCAGCTTGATCACTCTAATCAATGACGGAGATGCGACAATTACTTCCAAGATTTCGTTAATCGTTGATGGTGACCCCTCGTGACATTGCACGCGAGCAATAACCCCTAATTGGTTCCAGTTCGTTCAGCAAAGCTATGAGGGTCATCGTAAAGTTCTAACTGCATAGTCACTACCGGTAACCATTCAAGTCCTTGGTTCCGGTGATCACTGGTCTAATTGCACACAATGCGTTCAACACTCGCAGTTTTTAATGTTGAATTCTGTTGAGATTTTTCATGTATAATTTTTGTTACTGTATTCTTATATTTGGAATTTTTTATCACCAAATGATTTATCGACTTATACCGGTACTATAACACTTGGCCTTTGCTTAATATTATTATCGCTGTCACCACCCAGGAGTTTAACCTGAGTCTAATCTAACAAGGACGGGTTTGAGTAAGGGTTCGTTTGCTGTGAAGCGGTTACGGAAACATAGAAATACACATCAGAGAACATTAAAATTACCTTATTTTATTTAAACATGAACCTTGACTTAAAACATAACCTAATAATAATAACTAATAATAATAACAAAAACACTTACAATTAATTCGGCTACATCGTGGATGATCGTATAGTCACAGTTGTAGAAATAAGTTAAGACTTCCCTTGCGAGCATGAAGTGCAAGCTTATTTATAAACTATTCTAAGGGGGGGGGGGGGGGTTTAAAACTACAAACATAAACAAGTGAAAACGAAGGGTTGTGATTCGCGGGTAGAAGACCCGCGAAATCTTGACTATTCTATTGGCTCTAAGAAGGGAGGACTCGATAGGCTGAAGGCGATCAGTGACCTACTTGCAAAGAGGTATGATTTTGACAAAAGGCAAAGCTAAGGGGACATGAAATATGAGAAATGAAGATATTTACAAATACGTAAATGAATATAACTACTAGGACAATTATAATTATGTAAAACAGTTGGTGACTGTTACTGTACTATGATTGTTATAGCACAGTTGACTGGGTGGGGAGGGAGGAATGTGCATGGATTGTATCAATTCTAGATGGTTTTACGTAATGTTTGTCGAGTTAGTCCAAACAATATGTGTATGGGATATAGGCCCTATGTTACTGTAACTTGCCAGATCAATCTCGTCGTCGTCGAAGACCGGGCGAAACTGCCACGTGTAAGTTGTGTCGTCATTCTAAGCTTCTAAGTATAGCCATGACGTAAGAGTATACCTCGGTAGCTCAGTGGGAGAGTAGGTACCCAGCAATCAGAAGGTCCCGGGTTCGTGTCCCGGTCGAGGCGTATCTTTTTATGACATGGCTACAACATCTCAAATATATGTCTTATATATATATATATATATATATATATATATATATATATATATATATATATATATATATATATATATATATATATATATATATACAAATTAATATATACCAAAAATATATATTGTTTCCACTGCACAAACTGTGCAATGATATCAGTAATGCAGTTTTGATGCAATTGCATTCCATGACTTCCTGTATTGTAGATCGTGTCATTTTACAAGTGCAATTGGTGTAAGCAGGTCGCACGATCATGGTATGCACTATGTTTACATTAGCATAATGCCAAGCCAGCCATAGCCCTGAAGAGATGTCAACATCTATACTGTAGGTAGGACATACATGCAACTAACAGAGTAAGTTTGTTTGCGTGGCTTTAGGAAATTATTGGGCCCTGTCATATGTTTTGTAATTACCTATATTGATGTTGATTCATCAGTCTTTTAATAGAGAATTTGATTCGCGTGCACTCTCTAGGAGTAGGACTTGATGATGAATAGATAACAAGATATATACCTAACCTCCGCGTGATAGCCAGTAATTTTTCAGCACATATATTCTCGGTGGATGTAGTTCTATATTCAAGTACCGTTTTCAGGAAAAGTCCATGCTAAACGTGATTGTTAATTAATTAAGAGAACGTTACAAAACCTATCAGCATAACCATTAACCAGCTGACCTATACACACTGTCATTTTCAAAACGATTCATAATACATTTATATTTCCACATTGTGTAACATGGGGTGGACAAATTATGCTAGTCCTCTTTGAGGTCCTCTTTGGCGGAAATTCCGCATCGTATGACTGAAGCTCTTTTAATCGCGTAGCGTCAAGTTGTGTGCTTGATCGTCGATTTTTTAAAACGTGTTTTAGGCTGCCCCCTATTGCTCAGACAGCTAAGTCACTGTTTTTAAACTGGAGTAAAGTCGGACGTGTGTTCGATCCTCTCATTCGAATCCCACAAATGACGTGGTTGAGCAACCTTATCACCAGCAACAACTTTTAATTAAAAGTTTACAAATTACCTCAAGAACTACAATTTTAAATGTTACTGTGCTATTTTCAAAATTTACTCAAACAGTCAGTGCTTTTCATATTTTGCATTTTTTTTATTCGTTATCATTGGGTTCAAATCAAGATAACAATTCATAAATACGTTTGCATTGCTTAATAATTACTTCACTTCCAGAATAAAACAAAATCTGATTACGGTAACTTGTGATAATTCTATTATGTATTTAGTTTTTCACTATAGGTGTAATTTCGGAATCCCGTACTTTTATAATCTGTTGTGCAGCCCTCGAGTCCAGACCCCACATCCCACCAATTCATCGTGCATCTAAACTTAGATACACGCGATTTAACAAGGAAGTCGCCTAAAAGAAGGTGTAGGCGGTGGACCTGAGCCTACCGTGCAAGTCCCACGTGGCAGTTTTAAATATCTGTCACGATAGTTTATTTCTGACCATGGGAATACATTGGATGCCTCCAGATTGGCCTCAATAGTAGCCAGGAGGGCATTGCGTTTGTTATCGCGTCGCACACGTAGGCATCTTGGCACTAAGGTTGTGGATGCAATTTATACATCCACTCTCGTTTCGTAGTCGACGAAGTCAACGAAAAGCGCTTGCTTGACTGGCTGAAGACCGAACGAATTGAATATATATAGGATCATCAATTCCTGTTGTATGCGTTGATGTTTTTAAATTGTTGTCATTTTAATTGCAAATAATTAGAATCAAGAATTCGTAAAAAAAAGGTGTCTGTGCAAATTCGATTAAGATTCAATATGACCACGTTATTGTAGGGGAGTGTCTGGTATAGAAGACCAAAGAGCGTACAAGTGCGTTTCTTTGCCTATACTGCCGTATCTTGAACCGCTTGAACAATGAGATGGGCCATACCGTCTAAATATGTTCGGTAATCTGAGTAATATTTTCTGGTTATATAGAATATAAATATATTCGAGATATTTTTTGTTCGAATAAATTCCAAGTTTTGGGGAATTTAAGCACAAGAATGATACTCATTGTTCTGACGTTATAATTAAATCGGATCGCATCTGTAGGTCGGAACTAATACTAATTGCATGCTTGGGCGATGGTATACTGTTGGTGTTCACTGTTCAGGAAGATTTGAGTTCCGTTCTGTCAGAAGAGTGGCGTTTGGTTGCGTATCTTATGTATTGCGTATCTATATGTATGTGTCGAGTTAGACCACAGATAATTGTGGTTGGCGGTTGCTAATATAGGCTAGAATACCGGCACGCACGACGGTCTGCTCTGATTTATTGTCAAGTTCTGTTTTCCACCCCTAATTAATCTCTAGTTATTGGTGGGGGCTGTAACCAAATGACAACCAAATGATAACCGTACCGATGAAGTATACAGTTTACCGGCTCATGAAGCGCAGTGGGTTTTCGTGGTTTACCTCTGTAGTCTATAGGCTAATGCCGGGATGGTTCCCACAATATAGGTCACGACCGCTTCCTTCCCTCAATCCTTCCCATTACGGTACCCAAGAAACCTTCATCTCATCATCCCATCATCTCATTAATCATCCATCTAACGTCAGTATGGATCTTAGTCATCATTACAGTGCGTCGTAAAACCCGATAAAAAAAAATTATAAAGTTTTGTTAGTAGTTATAGATCTTTGAAGATGCTGGAATACTATTTGAGAACAATTGCCTATATGCCTACATAACTACAAAATGTATCCATTTGTAAGCATCGTGAAATGAACCATTTTACCGGTACACACACATCTACAATATATAATTTGCAGTTTGATTCGTCTTTAAATTGGGTGAGCTATTTACAATTCGATGAAATGCATATAGAATTCACAGAGCAACATGCTATCTTCCAAACACTGAAGCGTTTTTCGTCAAATGTTCGAGTAACCATGACAACGCCACTGATGACGTAATCAACACTTGAACCTCTCATCTTGACATAATGGGCTTGTGTCAATATTATCACTTGATGACGCGTGATGCTGTTTTCAGAGATGAGTTTTCTCGGTAGAAAACCAATCAGTATAGCTTGTTTTTGGTCAAACGATCTACCACAGTCGTAACACGAGATGCTCGTTGGTATACTTTTCTTCTGATGGACGATTAATTTAATTTTAATTAAATTATAAATTATACTTGATTGGTGTAACTATAAACCCAAGGTCGTGTTCTATACGCCATATCATATACGAGAACATTCTCTTATTCAATTATCCTGCTTCGTTCAATAAAAATTCATCATTTAAATTGTCTTGCCGCCCTCCGTATAGCTTGTAGTCAACGTGCTTGTAGTCAGTGGGTTCGAGTTCCGGATATGTGTGGTGTGGGTTTTTGTAAACGTTCTTTCAGTTATCATCGCGCTTCGATAGTTCGTAGTTTCATTGTCACCTGCTCATTCGCACCCCCATATTACTTTACGGTTGGTGGGATCGTTATAAGCAAACAATAATCCATCGAAAATTCGTTTAAAAAAAGTATCTACTTTTCGCGTTGTTGTTAATCGAACATGATCTCTCTCAATTTGGTCCAAGCTCTCACTTTCTTTGAGGAGGAAATCTAGGCGATTAGTAGACCAGTATAAATAATTCGTAGAAGGGAAAATCTGAAACATTCTTAAAAAAAGTATACACCTGAATTCGTAAGAAGTTTACCCAGTTCATTATCGTACTAATGAATTTTGATATGGCCGAGAGGGGAAGGTTCCATCGCCGTTACGCTTTCTTCGCGAAGACATCCAACCCTTGCTAGATATAGATGTATGTAGGCCTATATAACTTATATACAAAACCTGATATTATGTAAAATGTTATTGAGAATGACCAAAATGTTATGTAAACCTGCCTGTTTCATACATGTGTATACATGTGTATACATGTTAGTATAGAACATGATTATTGTGTATTATTCGATTGTTATTTTTGTTTAATTACTCCCACGTGTGTACCCAGCACCTTACCCACTTATAGGCTTACACTATAAGGTAAGCAAATACATGTGTTGATAATATGTGACTATTGGTGTTTCTGTGTACAAATTCATATCTTTGTATCCACCTAAGAAGTCTACCAAAATAACAAGCCCAAATATCACCGTTAAGCCTATGTAGCTGTGATATTTATAGGGTACCGGTATTATGATATTCACGATGAGGTTGACGATTAAAAACGTAACTGCATCTTCTCGAAATCATTATTCTTCAAATTGCTGCTAGATTATGCAATTACCGATGTGTTTCAATTAATTGGTCAGATGATCTTCGAGTTCCTTGGATACAACGAAAAAACTTCATGTAAATTAGATGAATTTTATAATTTAAATTTGGTACTAGTAATCGGAGCTGAATTTCTTGTAGGCAAACACCACACAGCTCCGAAGTGACGGTAAATGTGACGATTTTTTGTATAATTATCTTCTTGCATGTTCTCTCACATCGTTATACGGTGCTATTACATAGGAGACCCACATTGATTCATAAGGAACAAAATTGTAATAATTATCAATAATTATAGTTTTTACTTTTCATAAATTCGTTTCTTTCTGCGTACCATATCAACATAGAATGATTCACTGTGGATGAGATTTAAAAGTCTTGGAAGTACACTTCCAAGTAGTCCTATTTACTACGTCTATACTATATAGGCTATCGTTCGCTTCCAAAATTCACTGAACATAAATATCTTCTGGTCAACTTCCATCGTGCCGTTTTATATTGCCTTTTGGGGTGCGTATATATTTGATTATAAAATGAGATAACTGCTGAAGCATAACAATATCTTAGCTGTTAAACTTGGCAATGAACTATAGGTTGGTTATAGGCCTCTGGTGAATTTTAAAAAATCTACAAGCTTATTCAGGTTGTAACACTACAATACAAATTACGGAACGTGAAGCGGACACTAGTCCTACATCTTATGAAATCTAGAAATATGTTTTCTAATATCATTGGAGATGTTTTTCTCATCATTAATTGTGTATATTTCAACTGTTAATTTTGCATTATACTGTACCATTTTCGTTTTTTTTCAAATTCAGCTTCACATCACAAATTATAATTTTCTAATTTTATTATTGATATACGCGTCCAATCTCGACCTTTGATTGTAATAATTAGAACACAATCGTAAAGGGGTGTGTGAATGTTGCTCCCCAAGGGGCCAACTGTAAACATAAAAGAGAATCGTAGTCATCGTTCTCAGAATCACATGAAAGAGTTTAGATCCACGAAGTCGGGTGTATTTTCATGAAGAAGGACGTTATATTCGACCCGCTATATTGAGGTCTTGATAGCAAGATATAGGCTTGGGCCCATATCCCGTCTCGCTTCGAGCAGTATACGAGAATACAGACGGTACGGTAATTACCAGCAGCACGTATAGTGGTTCTTACACAACATTGTATAGTACAGCACTAGAAACGACGTGCAACACCCAACAACAAGTACAGCGCTGGCATAAACTTTATTGTGACATTTGGAGTGTTGGAACTAGATCATCTAGTAGTAATATTGAACTGGAGCATTTGCGGTTGCGATCTCATGAAGTGGTCGATTAAGCTACATTAAAAATGCATCCTTTAAAACATATTGATATACGCACTAAGACTAGAATACAATGTGCATAACGCGCATAGTTTGTGAAGGATTTAGTAGTTGAATGAGCGTAGATTAAGTCTCATTTTATAGGACCGCAATTGTTCGATTTACTGGTATCGTATACCATCAATATCATCTCATTCTTGCAGAATAAGTGCCATACATCGGTGGGTCGCCTAACAAATCTACATATCCAGTACTCAAACATCGCCATTACAACAAACTAACGTGTGTCTGTGTTTGTGCCTAATAAGTGTTGCCATAGTATCGTCATCGTGGATCGTGCAGTTCGATTGTAGTATTACTATACAATACTCATAATAATTAATAACATATGGGAAATGAATGTTAAACTTTCTCAAGTTCTGCAGAATCTTACAGGACTCATCATCAATTGACAAACAACAGATGAAGTCAGGGTAATGAATGTCAGCATTAGCATATTTTACTGTACTCCTGTGGGTGCATTCCAGTACGATTTAATCCTGTTTAAAAGTGTTATTACCGGGTCCTCAATACACGTTTAGCACAGGTTTAAATTAATTATCTTGTACAGGAATGCCCCCCCCCCCTAAAGAACTGTCAACTGCAGGAACAATAATCATGCTTCATTATTGTTGTCGAGTTGCATGCTCTCGAGGACCTGGTGAGAAACAACTCCACGAAATACGATTTTACTATTGGAGGTCGTTATACACCTGCTCTGCTGAACCCATTCAGAAAGTATAATGAACGACGTCTGTGCTGTATCTATTGGTAGTACGCAATATGCTAGCAATGGTGTACCTATGGCCCATTACTGCGAGGCATCTTACGAGTTACTTCAAACGCCGCGACATCGACGAGTTGCAGCCGACGACGTGCGGCTCGTGTGTGGTGTACTGGTGTAGGTTACTGAGGGCATGGTGTATCGATTGATGAGGGGGGGGGGGCGGCGTCGCGGGCGTCGTGCGTGTTCCAGCAGCGGTGGGTGCGTACCCTTAATGAGGTCACGCGCCCGGAATTCCACTGCCACTCCCTACCCTCCACCTGCGTCCACCCCCGGCCAACCCCCCTCCCCCCACCCCTTGCACCCTCCGCCTATTATGCAATCAATGGACCAGAACCAGCATGCTTGCTTCTTGGCGCCCGCGGTTTTGCCGAGTCGGCGTTTTCTTTCTGAACTCATAAATTCAATTGCATTGACGTGTGGAAGATATAAAAGCCGTGGAGGATGGGATGAGCGAAAATGGTCGTCGTTTAATGGCCAAATATAGCAAACCACTATTTCCAATTGAAGAATCAACCATAATTGCACTTCTCGTCTTGTACTATTATTATTTTCAGTTTTTTTCTTTCTTCGTGCCATCGTATGCCTTTATAGTTGACTGTGCACGTATTGAATGATACGTTTGAGCATATTTGTTTTACAAAGGCCTGTACCGGATACCCGGACGTTCATGCAATATATACTCTCTGCGTGGATTGCAAGAACGAAGTTTAACCCCGGTTTACTTTATACGCCGTCTAAGTACAAAATAGCATTGCCTCTGCAATGCTATTTTGTACTTAGACGGCGTCTAAAGTAGGCCGGGGTTTGAACTTCGTTCTTAAATCCACCCTCTGTCTCGTTTACTTGCAATCATCCTGCTTCGATCTTTACTTTCGTTGTATACTTATCATGCTTTGGCATATCCTTTTCTCGCGTGTATATATATATATGTATATATATATATATATATATATATATATATATATATATATATATATATATAGTATATATATATATATATATATATATATATATATATATATATATATATATATATATATATATATATATATATATATATGATATGTATCGAGGTAGAGAAAATGACTGATAACCTGAATAAACGAGACGTTGGAAGAAGACTTCCTTTTGCCTGGAAACTTGTTCTTTAGAGCAAAAGACTAGTTGCGTATGAACACACAGAAGAGTTATTCCAGGAGACCGAGTCCAGAGTTTTCAGAACGCTAAATGTGCCGCGTGCATTACTCTTGTTTACAATAATGTGTGGGTGTGAAGCTCGCAGCAAGGGCGTTGTTCTGTGTTCAAAATATGCATGCGAGTTCTGTAATGATGATACCAAAGGAGGGGTAATGTCTAGTACAGTTTTCAACGATTTAATACTTTTTAATTATCATAATGTATGTTGAGAAATTCCAATCTTTTATCTCGTCATCTGGACCTTGTATAGGCCTGACGTAATTTAGCTATGTTCGATGTTTGAGATTTAGATATTGCCATAGCTTCTTCAGTTACGGTTTCAACTGAAGTCGAGCGTGGGCTATAGCCATGGGCTTGTGTAAAAAATCCATCTGTCATCCGCTCATTTGTACCCCCAAATAATGGTAGCTGTGGGCGGAGTCGTTAAGCAAACAAAAATCATCAATCAATTATTATCAGCATAATTAAAAAGTGTCAAATTTATTATATATATATACACATATATATATATATATATATATATATATATATATATATATATATATATATATATATATATATATATATTAGTGATGCCTTCGGGTAACAAATCAGGAACCGGGTACCCGCCGAAATTACCCGGGTAATTTAAAAAAACGATTCACGTCATCCCCTGTCTAGTTCCGTGGTTCTAATGTTTCATAATCTTCTCAGTTCTCGGTAAAGAATAGTATTTGGCATGGCAACTAGAGAGCGGTTGACAGGAGAGGGATTCAGTACACTGCATGTGTGACCACAAATAATTCGGTAGGTGGTGCGACTAGATTTGACGAGCGCATTATGACAAGTTGAGGAAGGTCTGGGAAGGTAGGTGAAAAAACTTATGTAGAATGCGAAGTTGAATTTCTCTCGGTAGCTTGAGTGATTCATAAAAGTTATTTTCTATATTATAGGTAATGGTTAGCACAATTACCCGGAACCTAGACGGGTACCCGGGTAACAGAATATTACCCGGGTAATGCATTACCCGTACCCGACCCGGGTACCCGAAGGTATCACTAATATATATATATATATATATACATATATATATATATATATATATATATATATATATATATATATATATATATATATATATATATATATATATATGCCTATAATAATAAATACGAAGTTTATAGTACTGTAGACGTACGTACAGAAAGATGTGAAATTAATGTTGAAAAATAATGTAGGATATTCTAAGCAGCTTGTATAGGCTCGCTATTGTGCATGGTCTTGATCGATCGGTCGCGTGTTTATACTGTTAGCTATGAGAATGTAATGAGCCGATAATAAAGTGTGATCGCTTAAAAAACAACATACCTGCATACGTCACTGTACCGACTAGTGTTATTACGGAACAGTATGGTCGTGACTGAGACGGTAGCACAATGAACCGTCATTCAAACTCCTGGCTTCGATTCCCGCCATGGTCGACTATCCTGACGGGTTTTTCGTGGTTCCCGCCATCGTTCAGGTATTTACCGGGATGATTACGTGACAACAGGTCACGAACGACTCCTTAGTCCTTCTTACTATCCAAAAACACTTCATAAAATTACCTTTCATCCCATCATTTCATATGTCATTAACCGACGCCAATATATCTTGGACATCAATACTTGGCCAATATATCAACTTTTTTCATGCGAGTGAACTCTTCTATTTGATTGGTTAAATTTCACCTAGTCTTCTTCCGTTTTTTTTTTGTACGCCGTATAGGTAACCCTATAGCATTTAAATACTTTTTGCATGCATATCTTCTGTAGGCCTATAGTTTGCTGATCAGTTTCAAGTAGGCCATTCAGTCATATCAAACCTTACTTTCTGATCGTTGACACTGGATTCAATTGCCACGTGCCGTGTAGAGTCTAGAATTGTGTTGCTTTTATGCAGTTTATTGACCATAGACTCGGTTTATTGGATTTTGTTCAAACATTCTTATCTACCCTCACATGACTAGGCCTGAAATAATTTCTGTTCGGTATTAATATAGGACTGTGTATAATATTCATAATAATTATTTCTATACAGCATCCACAGATCGTACGTACCCTCGTCTAACCATTTCTCACTTCTAATAGGTACCATTTTTATTTCAAATAACCTCTTTGTACTGTAGCTTACCCACCCACAGAAGTGTATAAAATATTCCGTTATTTATTGATGTATCAAGGTTAAAGTATCAGTAGTCGAAAATTTGAAATGAAAAAAAAGTTGAATAGACCGGGAAAATTAAAAAAGAAAAATGCGTTAATCTGTTATACATATACCCGAAAGCCAGTAGATAGTTCGCATTTAGGTGACAATTGGTGGATTGGTAGGGTAAACCTTCCTATCAGCAAGCCTGTGGCCGTTTTGATACAAATAAATAGTTTTTGGTTACCTCGATTTACGAAAAAAATTGCCCGACTTTACCTGGTCTTGTGTGCCAAGCGCATATGGTGGAACTGTTTATTTCTAGCTTAGTCCAAAGCCAGGTCTTTCACGAACACATCGATACCATATCTCAAGAAGTAATCAAATGGTATGTAACGCGAGATGCATGTTTTGTGACCATTTTCAGTGTCAACTAAAGCATACATTATTGTAGTGGTTTTCCGCAAGAACGTATTGTTGTGAAACTGCTGCACACCATTCAGAGAAGTAGCTTCTAAAATACGGTCGATCCATAATGAATATTCACAATATTTAAAAAAATAATCACCCTGGTAGGAACTTTTTTCCCTATGGTGACTGGGGACACCTTAGTTGTTCAGAACTGAGCTTGCTTGTCTTGTAGTTATTATTTGAATTAACATCGCTTGAAAATCAAGTCAAGTAGTGAGCAAACAAAACCCTCGGTTCAGTTCTTACCGACCCAGGACCAGTCCTCAGAAGGAAAGCGATCGATTCGTTTGAATGATGATAATAAGTTATATAATTATAACTTCTAACTTGCAATTCACGCGTGTTGGTGGTGGCTGTCATGCCATCTGAAGTTATACGTAATAGGTACATGCATTATTTATACTCGATTGGATCGAGTGTGGTTCATTGATGTTGATCACAATAATCATACTTTGAAAAGAACCAACTTTGCGTCTGTTTCATGATTTTCTGGGTCAATAGATCTTTCTAAATTCTTATTATTGCTACTTTTTTCTTGTTGATCATCACTGTACAATTTGTATATACAATCGTTGCAACTTCCTGGAAATATATTTATTGTGCAAGACATCATGCAAGCTATATGTGATCAAGTTTCAAATGTATTTGCTTATTTATTATATCAATTCAATACACGTGGAGAAGTATTTATTTATTTTTTTAAATCGCGTCTCACATGTGTTGGGCGTTCTATTTCGTCTGGCAATCAGTCCCAAAATCCGAATGTGTTGTTGAGTTTCTATTAGAATGTCTACTGTTGTAGTGATTTTGGTGTTTGTTGTTCGAACGCTAAGAGAGCATGCAAGTTTTCTGGCGTGTGGTACAGCATTCTTCGGACAAGAAGGCATGATGCCTCGTTGCTGGCCGACCACCCTATTCATAGACATACTAGACTATTCTCGGGATACGTGGTTGGTGTCATTTGGCATTACTCCATTATCTTATAATATTAAGATTAACTTTACCAATTTGAATTTGCCGTCTTCTTGAAATTATATTCATGAGTAATGTTGAACGATTTACGCTTGTCAATGATTTTGCGTGTTAATTTCAATTTGGTCAAATTTTTATTTGAATTGTAGGTCTATATTTTATGGATATTAGGGGTGTGAAGAAGAAATCTTGCCTGCCTATCATGATACAGTCTAATGATATTGTCTAGGTTCTTAGTTCTATCATAGACTAAAGATATATAAGTATATATCTTTAGTCTATGGTTCTATCAAATGTGTTGTTGAAACGTATACCGGTAGGCATGTATTTTATGTGCGTTATAAAGTTTTATCATTTTATTTTAAAATTTAAAATTATGTGCTATGAATACGAGTTTTGTGGCGTTTGATATGTTTTGTTGCAAAAGTTGTATAAATAAATTGACCATCCAATTTACATATTTTTTTTAAATTACATAATTGCACAGTAGGTGTAGGCCTACAGTATTGTATCAATCCATGATGGATGAAAATACGGAAAAACCATTTCAAGATACAGCTGTATTTTTCCAGAAACAGAAGTATTTGGTCATTTTAGGCCTATATGTTATTCACGCGAAGAGCAAATAATGTAGGCCTATAATCCATACTGTAAATTCACACTTTTCATTACTTAAATGCATCACTTTTTTGAAGTGAATACTTGATCTGTTCATGAATGAGATGGAGATACGATCTAGGTTAGGAAGTGATTTTTTTAAATTTTCAATCAGGAATTATTTTCTTTTAATTAAAGGTCAGACAATATTTACATTGTAATTATTCGTCAAATTAATAACGCTCGTTTACAAGTTATCGACAAATAACATTGTGCTACTTTGTCAACAACTCGGAAATAAATATACCGCGTGCTTGCAGCATGAGGCAATGATATGAACTTCAATTTGATTTGCCCCACATTCTTGATTTCCTCACACCTCGCCATATGAAACATCTGATTATCTCTCAGTCGTGCCGCACTACACCAAATCAGAATGGCCGCCGTTGTAGCGTCCTTATGTAACCATGGTTACGTGTGTTGTGAGGCGGGGCTAGCCTCTCGCCATGTGCTCGTAGAGCCTAATAAGGCGGTTTGGAGGCGGAGTCGAGTGGTGAGTCGCCATCTTTTTCCAGGCTCGACTAATGGATAAGCTAGTTAATCGGTGCTGCTCTCTAACGGTGTATTGTGGAACTAATAAGTAAAGTTGAAACTTGAAATAGTGGCTAGCTCGTTAAATCTCTCGATTTATTATTTATTTTTATTTGTCCCATTAGTGAATCCACCTGCTCAACAGCTTTCATTTACGAGAGTTGATAGATTTTATGTGAACGCATTCGTTATTCCAGTTTCCTAATCTTTCCCGAAATACAACTAAATTGACAGACAACTGACATGTAATTATAAAAGTAATTTATTTCAGTATGTTGGCTACATCAATAATTCCAAGTACCGATTATTATCGACGCATCTGTGGCGTCGTCAAGCAAAATTGCAACCTGTGCATTATTTAGGGTAATTGCGATCAGTTCCATACGGATGGAAATGAAAATCATGTGTCGTGACGTAGAACGATTGGTCACGGCAGAATTCTTTTGTAAGTTGCGTCACGAAAACGGCACATTATAGCTGCATCGTATAAGAAACCGTGCGGTAGATAATAATAATCTCATTATTTCTCCACAAACAATGGCTCGGAGCCATTCATCGACTACCTGCCATAATAATTGGGTTTCATACTTAATTTGATGGCGTACTGCGTTGAGAATTTATTGCTTGATAACATCTTGTGTATTAAAACAATAAAAGCACTATAACTGAAATTCACTCTCATCTCAGTGAATGAGTGATTTCACTCTTCAATTCTAAGGATTCTTATGTGAACGATATGGTGGAACAAAGTTAGGCCTTTACACTCTCTGAGTAATCCGTGGTTTATCTGTTTAATTCGAATATGAAATGTATTATTACTATAATTAACGGAATTACGTACCTACATTAATGAAATGCAATCCAGATTGTCAGATAGCGCATTGCATAACTAATTGCCTAGGCCTATGAAATCCATGCGACATATTGAAGGTCGTCTGTCTGAGATATAGTTTACTACATTCAGTGTGAATTGAATTACGGTTTTATTGATCATAGTAAACAATCAGTAACCCGGCCGGCCTTCTATATAGCTGCAATATGATAGTAGGCATGTGGGATGTTTATTTATATACCATTATTTACATTATCATTTTTACATTATCAACTTCGCCTTTTACGCTACATTATCACATAATATGAGAATAAATAAAATTACACGATACACTATTTTACACGCTTTAAAATGAAACAATTTTTATACACATTCTATACCAAAATTAATCGACATTTCGTAATAAATTCGTAATAAATTGATTGTCATCAATAATAATTTGAGTGTAATATTTGCAGTGTCACAGTCAGCATATCATATAAACTATCGTAGTGACATCGCTTGAACATTTTCTGGTTTTACACCAACTGACTTGTCGCACATTTCATAGAAGTATCGTCTGGAATACTGTTGATCGGTAATAACCATACCCTTTATAGGTGTGTTATTTATTGTGTATGATGAAGTAAAAATAGAGAATATTAGTGTCAGGTGTTCAGGTATACTGTTCTATAGTGTTCCAATAGCATGTCCTAATTAGTCCCAACTATCCCGTGTACTTTTTAAATGTGTCATCCTATTAGAAAGAGCACTCCTTTTGTGGGAGGGGGGAGGGGGGTCAATTGTTTGGGTATATCACATATTCTCTACGGTCAGTACACCACCCACCCACACTGCGGTCGAAATGTCGTTGACCCAACGACCCGCCAGACAAATCCAGCGATACATACAGTTGCACTCACTTTTAACCATCCACACTTATAATTCTCTTCACGTCTCAAACATTGCTGTCATACTTTATGACGCTTTGCTAACTTGTCACTTGTCATAAACCTCGGACTATTTCAAAGCATTTTCGACTTGCCTGATATTCTATTATACAGCTTCCTTATTATTATTATCATCATTATTATTATTATTATTATTATTATTATTACTGCAGAATTTTCTATTTATATTTGTTATAGTTTTCCTTTTTGTGTACTAATTTTTCGTCTCTTTATATGGCATATAAAAAATATGTGCAACTGTAAGATTTATTATTATAACAATCCCAGATATCCTATTTTTGTTCAGAAACTTTCTCTAACAAAATTATGTAAGTGCATAATAGGGCAAAGCAAGTCGACTTGGGTATTCCAGACCCAAGTCCTCTTCCATCTACTCCTTCCTCGGCGACTCGGCGTGCTCCTGCTCATCGGACTCCTCTTTCATCTCAACTCTTCTCACCACCTCCCTATACATTTCTTTTTCTCCTTCCACCATTTACTGCTCTCTACTTCTATCCACGACCTCCCGCTCTTCCAGAGCTCTTCTCACTCCCGTCTCCCATATCTTCCTCGGTCCTCTGTTTTGGAAGTGGAAAGTAAGAAATTTAGATATTCAGGAGCATATAATAAAAAATGATGCGAAGGTATTTTATAGATACGTGTTGTTACGTGTTGTTACCTATAAAGCGGACGGATTTTATCATCAGAATCGGAAATTGGTATGGAACGAAGATGTGTTATAAGAATAGGCGTTATGAGAATGCGCCACGAAGATATTCCCCCCAAAATCAAAACTTGTATATAAAACCTATGTTTTACGTTTTTCAACGTATACGCAGCGGCTACCTGGACTTGGAATGATAGAGGCAGCAGAGATGAAATTCATAAGTATTGCGAGAATATTGAAATCGAAAGAAAGTGAATCAATTAATAAGTGTAGAGACTGGTACAGAACGATTATTATTCAAGGTGGGAAGGGAGATACTGAGTTTGTACGGGCATATGGGAAGAATGGAGAGGAATACGGGAGTACGAGATGTCGGATATGTACGAAGATAAAAGAAGAAATAATCATTCAATTATATGAAATTGGTCATGTATTTCTGTAGAATATACCGTCATAGTGAGCTGTTACATTTTGCAGAAGATGACGCCTTGAAGGACTGGAAAAACACGATTTTTTACTCCGCATCAAATGCTGTGTGTGTACGCTAGTTTATATGTGTTGTTTAAAACATGTAGTAAACAAACGTGTACTACATATTTTATCATTTATATTTCCATAAATGAATGCTCCAGGTTATACGCGCGGGTATAAGACTTTTTCCTTATACAGGCTGTTTTCAAACTTGATTAGCTCATTCTTTCGGGCTCCTTCGTAATTGTAGTCGAGTAATAATGAATTGATCACCTGATTTATGTGCAGAATTGTATCGGCCTATAGTAGCTTTTGTGGACCTTGTATAATATGAAACTACCTGAGCGTTGGCTCCTTTCTCATCTGAATAGTGTGTGATAATGAGCTGACCGCGTACTGAATATAGGCGTGTATATACAAGTGTGGTCATAACTTTATATCCATTATAGCAAAAAACTGGAAAGCTTCAAAATATCCCCTGGATATAATGTCCCCTTGCGGTAAGGGCCTACTCAAGACATTACGGTTTGTTGTAATTTGATTCAATAGATATATATGCTTCTTGAAATTGTTGTTAAAACACATTTGTCACTTCACCACAGAATAACAAAATACGCGGGCTGATCGTCTTTTATAATTACATCTAGAGGCCGAGCTTGAATGGCGTTTTAATTTTTCTTTACGTCAGGGTAATTTTAGGTTAGATGCGTTGAGTTTCTCTCGAGTCCTCTTTATGTTCGAAATATTTTTCACGGGTATATTTTCCCAGCGATTCGTAAAACTACTTCTTACTCATCGTTTGTACGATGAATGACTCGGTGAATGGTGAATACGTTGTTTGAATATTTTTTCGTTATCCGTTGGTTTGTATTACGCATAGCCGTACGAGATATTAATTATAGCAAATAAAAAATGATCCTCTAAAGATGATTCCCTTCCTTCAATCTGATTATCTGACTGACTTTCTCATTCTTCACCATTACTGCTCACGAAACATCCTTACCTGTGCGCGTTATTTACACACTACTATACACGGTCTATACACCCTTCTAGACATGAAACGCACACGCCTATGAAGTTTGACATGTGTGTAGTTTTTTCTTCTCTGTTGTTGATAGGGTCAAGTCTCCAACACCGAAGTGCCTCATCATAACGTGACTTTGTATTCTGTCTTCATTTCATATTATATTAACCTCCAAGGGAAATTAATACCCGTAATAGTATATATACGAGATCGATCTTTTTACATGACTTTCTAAGAACAGGAAACTTGCATAAGCTTAGAATGTTCTTGAACAGTTTAATGAGCATGTCTTTCATGTTTTATATGACAAGAGTTCATGTTGATTATTGTCACATCATAGTTATTTTACAACGACAAAAAAAGAATCAGCACTTATCTTTTGTGCGAGCAGGTATGGGAAGAACGATAGGTTGCTTGTGAATCATAAATTAGAATAATTAATAATCAACAAAGCATCACAATGGGAAGATACGAACGGTTGGCTGGTATTGTAGGATTCTAGGTTTAAGGCAATACTAATGGATCACCACACCCCAGAAATGACGCTATATACGCTCTGTAGGCGATGCGTGCTTGCATTTTTTATTATAATGTAATGCTAATCAATGCAAGTTTATTGCCTTCGGGCATAATATAATATTGATGCCGTCTCAGCCGTCTCTTCAGGTATTATTGGCTGTGTATAAGCTAGGTGTATGTGTTCGTTCCATATCCAGTTGAACTGATGGCATTTGTTACTTTGTGTGTTCCAGGTGTTGGTCGAGTATGACGATGTCGAGTGGCACCGCCGCGAATGGCTCAGTATTTACAAGGACAGTCTGTTCAACCTGTTTCTTGTTGAACAGTCGCTCGTGTGGAGCGATCGTAGTGACCCTTATGCCACCTCAAAGACATCTGCCACAATCAAATGGCCCGCTCTGGTAAGATCCCACCATTAGAAACGATTAAATGGGGACAGGTTACACCCGGAGCAAGTTACCAAGGACGCATGATGGATACTTGTTTTGCATCACTGATTTACAATTATAGCTTATTGAAATCCATCTCCCGACTAGATTGGTATTGACCTAAAAAAAGGCAAATATTCTTTGGGATGGCCTTCGGACGTTTGCATGGTTTTAATAATTAATATTTAAAGCAGAGTGTAATTTTTTCGGCTTTGAATACCGATATGAATCCTGTTTAAGTTGTGCCCTAGAGCCCCTGCCACAATGCGTGCAAGTATGCTGCAAATAATCTCTTTGTCACGCATCCGTTATTAGTAATTGCCCTCATCAAACACGTATCCGACTCGTTGAAAATAGAAGAGTATTGTGGGCCTACGGCTTATTTAAATCCCTTTTTTTCTACAAGTTAATGAAGCATTTTCAGACAGAAATGATTCTTATGCTTTTTGAGACTTTCAACATATAGTTTTAGAATTAGCCGGGAAGGCAGGTAAACTGGAATTCGTCGCTTCATATTTAATTAAAATGCCCTTTTTAATTGCCTGGCAGAAAGGAATCCCAACTCTGTTTATATAACAGGTAAACATTTTAGGCCTGCATTACTTTCTCACTCGTTCATTCAAATTAGGCAAGAATGTTTTAATTACTTCGAAGTATGTTCAACGGTTTTTGTCAAGAAACTATATTCTGTTTCTGTATATAATATATGTTGCCTACACCGTAACATGAAGGTATACAATGTTGAACTATGCGGAAAATCCTATCAGTTTACGACCTCGTGCTTTTCCCCCTTTGTTTTTCGATCACAATCAATATGATGTCTAACTTGGCATTATGCCATTAGTAGCCACACAATTGTCTGGTTGGCTTTTAAAATTGATCGACAGATTGCTTTTTCAATTAGACCTGTCCTTTTTAAACTTCATCATCTACTATCAGCGAACTTATCATAGCTCAATCATGAAACAACAATGTGGCTTACGTACAAGGCTTTACTATATTGATTCATACAATCTACAATAACAATACCCATGCCTATAGGTCAACAGTGCACGGAACGTGATAACCATAGTAATCCCCAATCAATCAATTAACAGCTCCGCATTCTTCAAGAGTATATATACGGTACTCTTATCTAACAAAAAAGTAAACTGCTGATAATAAATGTATCATTATAATGCCATACTGGTTTCTCCCTAAAGGTACACCACTGAACTTACGTTGAACGACATCAATGTTATGTTATACAATAATTTTATGTTCCAATATAACAATGTGCAATTCAATAACACTTTAATTCAATGGATTATTCAATGTTGCACACATACTGTTCTCAATGAACTGGTGATTTCATAGCATGTAATTGTTGATGTCTGCCCGAGCTATTGAGTTTATCTGGCACCTCCACCAGCCGTGCATATTCATTCCGTGTTTTGTGTATTTATTTCTGTGTTTTGCTGCAGACGTTCACGTCACTGGTGTCAACGATCGACCTCAGCTCTCATGTCCAGCCTGTGGAATTCCTCCTGGACAGGGAGATCGGGTTCAGGGACTATGCCCTGCTCCAGCCTTATCAGGTGAGACCACGTCTATTATCATTTTTATTTCAATGTATGGATTCGTACACTACGAAAATGCAACCCTTAATTGGGTTCTGTCCCAGTTCAATAAGAGTACGTAATTACATGATAGAGAATAAAATAATAATCGAATGTTGTTGACGTTTCGTACCATGCTTAATTGTTATGCGTATTCGTTGTAATGTTACTGTTATTAGTTATACCATGTCTGAATCATAAGATGGTTTCTTACGGCCGGCGATGTCGTTGTATCGGTGGTTCACTGCGTGTTTATATAGAGTAAAGAGACATACATTTCTATCAGTTTTAATAGATATCTATGTATAGTTCGTGTGAGTACTGACAAATAGGATGTAGCTACTAGCATTATCAGACAAATTTAAATATAAAGGAGTAGGAAAAAACACTTTGTGTATGCTCACTGGTTTTGTGTTTTTATTGCCAACAGGAAGTATTTAAAGTTGTACTTCGAACTTGCATACTAATTTCTGTTGTGACTGTTTTAGTACATATACTATCATACATATATAGTAACTATTGGCGCATTACGTCATTACGCCACTATGTTATATACGCCATTCAAATATGAATAAAACTTGAATGGAGGTAGGATTACAGATAGATATTTTTGTTATTACCTTCCGTGCGGATTGCTATTCGCCCGCTGATCGTAAAGATGCAATAAACTTTCCGCAGCTTTGTATGTCCTGGCGCCAAAAATAGACATCGAATCGATATATTTTATTATGTCACTCCAGAGAAGAATTCACGTAGTAGACAATTTAATTGGTTCGTTCCTACAGTTTCTATGGGGATGGCCGTATATTTTCGATTATGGGGTGGAATATAAGTGAATTTCAGGAAACATTTTTGGTGTTGTGGATAATATTTTCAATGAAGAGGTAGTAAGGAGGAAGGTATATGAATTATTAGAGTGAACAATTTTTTTAGTTTAGCATGTAACATGGATCTCTCAAAATCCCCAAAGCTGGATTGATTCAAATTGGAATAAGTCATTTCAATGAAATGGAACAATACAGTATGTTCAAGTAAATTGGTAGTATACCTAAAATACACACATAAAATGAACTGTAATTCGACCATAGGTTCCACTGGAAGATGCTTGATTACATTCAGCATGTAATATTTTATTCCTTTTTATAGTATTTTCCTCCAATTTTGTTCTGAAGTTTAACCTAGAATTTTAATGGTGCCTATTACCTATATCTACTTACAACTTGGGCCTACTCGCCGAAAACCAATTCTCGTACTATTTTTACCGGAAGTTCTGTAGTCAGGAAAACTGGGATCATACGCGATGATTTATTAATTTATTATTTTCATTGCTGATGTGCTACATAAGGTAGATGAACATCATTTGCAACACTCCACATAATCCGTTAGTAATTTGAGTTGACAGGGAAGTCGACAAAAATAACTTGACAATAGTATTGTTCTATATTGAAGAGCTTTCAATAAACTTTATTTGTGTATTATCAAATACAGCTGTTACCGTACTAAACTTCTATGTGGATGTGGATGTTGAATGGTTATAATTATGAAGTTTCTACAACCAGTTGTGTAAACTCACATCACACAGTAAGTCAACGCTGGGAGCAGTCGTTATTCACCTTGTTGACTTGGAGCCTATCTACCTCGTACAACATTAATCCAAGTGAATTTGCAATTGCGATGAACTGATATAATAATATGTAATATAATATGATGGTAGATTCGAGGATAGGGTTGAAACTCAAAGTCGTAGAAGGCTTTCGGTTAAATTGTATGATTCAATTTAATTCCTTCAAGTTGAATAATATGACTCGGTGAATTTCCTTTGAAATTCAGAATTCACAAGGTAATCACTAAACTGTTGCTTTGAAGTTGGTGGTTAAAGTCACTTACACCATTATTAGTTATTAGTTTTCATGCAATATGCGAGCTGATTTGTAGAGACGTTCAGAGCTTAGAAGCTTGTATCAGCCTTCTGTGGATATAATCCCAAATTTCAATCAGGTTTGACTGAAACTTTTTAGACCATACATGCTTGTATTGTGTTCACGACTCATTTTTATGCTATGGGCATGAACTGGACCTGTATTTTCTCGAGTTTGGATACATATTTGCTGTATTGCAGATCGCTTGATTGTTTCGAAGACATTATCTGTATATACAAATCGGTCGCATATAAATCGTAACGAATATTATGTGGTAATAAATTGTCTATGGAAACTTTTTGTGTTCTCTATTTTCCAAAATGGACAAAAATGTCCATTTTCCCAATCGATAATTCTTCTTTTTCAGAGATATTGACATTTTAACACTAGGCCTATAGTCTGAATGACTTTCCAATTTCTTTTGTGGCTCTAGCTTCAATTTTTGGTTGCTTTCTCAGAGATATTTACGAACATATAATAACGAACATATAATAACATATACGAACGTATATAATATACAAAAGGCAATCATGCATGGTATATTTTGTTCGTTTTATGCAAAATTACCAGTAATTAAAAAACAATGGATCCGTTTCTTTATTAAACATTTTCAATAAAAACTAATTGTTATAGTAATTATTTAATGATAAGTACCCTATTTCAACATTGACTTGGCTCGGTTTTGCGTAAAGTTGCGTACTTGAAATACCTGGATGGTTTCAAATTATCGCGATTCCAGTGCTAATTCGTTGATCCATTGCCTAAAAATCATGCATGAATCAAGACGTCCCATGTATAAGTCACTCGACGAGAATTAAAACTTCTTATTATAACCTGATGTCAAGTTCTTCATAACTAACTTTTTCATTACGCCCAATGGTTAGTCTATTGAAACTTTTTGGTTGCCATGCGAATCGGTTGGAAATGTCATCCGTTTAATGTAGATTATAACTGAATCTTGAAATGTTTGCATGTTATCCATTGAATAACAGAATTGGTATGTACGGTAGGCTACATTTTCTCAACCAGATTTTCTTTTTAATAATTATGTTTTAATTTGTCTCGAGTCCCGCCGGCTCCTTCACTTGGACGCGTCGCTTCTATTTCTAAGAGTTTTAAAACGTGAAATAAATCTGATGCAGCCAAGTTGAATTGCATAAGCCTACATCTAAAAGTTTCCAGACGCCAATAGATCTTGGTGATCATAACAGTGCGTCCGTTGAATCCAATAAAAATAAATTGTAAAAATCTAAAAGTTTGAA
The DNA here is from genome assembly GCA_907164805.1 of Brachyptera putata. NCBI lineage: Eukaryota > Metazoa > Arthropoda > Insecta > Plecoptera > Taeniopterygidae > Brachyptera > Brachyptera putata. The sequence continues at coordinate 30,729,538 of OU015462.1, forward strand.
TTGCTTTCCTTATTTATTGTTTTTATATCAGACTATTCTCAGAGGGCATACAATTATTATCGATAAAACTTTACAAAGTGAATGTCTCTCTTTTTTCCTGTTTGTTTGTGATAATAGTTCCCCTATATATAGGGACAATAGAAACTGAGCAGTGTGTGCAGTAAATCTTCTCGTAAAACCAAATAGTATGATTGGAGAATGTGGCGATTGTGAGACGGGAGACAGAACCTCGAAAAACATGCCAACATTTTGATAGTCGTCTTCCACTTTCGAAGGTACCATACTTTTTTGTATCGGCTTTCTCATTTCTTCTTCACAGTTTTTGAACTAGATTTCAAATTTCATTATAACGTTATTATGCATGTCGTTGTGGAGTGGAGTTTGACGCCTGAAGCATATTATTAAAAGTTGAAGTTTACACGTGAACTTGTGGAAGTTGTTGGATTTCTATAGCAAACTCTATTCCGTAACTTTGTGTATGAAATTCTAATATAGCTTTTATAATTGTTTCAATTCACTTATTGACTACACTTCACTCTTAGGCAGCGTTAATTCATGCAAAGTTTCAATTACTGTGCCATAGAATCTTCAGACAAAATGAGTTGTCAGGTGCCAATTGTCGTTAATGCCAATTATCAAAAGTATACACATCTTCAACATGATCCATTTACTATCCCAAATTAATGAAATTACCCACCCACCGATGTAAAATCCCATATAACCTAGCAATTGATAGGTTAGTAAAACACTACCATATTGTCAAGTTTTGAAATGTAAACGTAATTAGCCGCCCATGTGGAACAGAAGACCAAAGCACGACCAAGTCTCGCGTAAAGCATGGGGTTTATATACAGATACACACATTCGACCCCCCTTATCCCATATAACCTAGCTGTTGGTTGGCTCGTCGAAAAAAAAATGGAACAAATAAAATGTAAAATAAATAAGTAGGCCTAAAGGTATAATTATTTTTCATTTTTCCCCTAGTAGGCCTATATTAGTTGAATTCGCTGTCCTGAATGCATATATCAAATAACAATATTGGTAACAATGGTACCATCCCATATAACCTAGCAATTGATAGGTTAGTAAACCACTACCATATTGTCAAGTTTTGAAATGTAAACGTAATTAGCCGCCCATGTGGAACAGAAGACCAAAGCACGACCAAGTCTCGCGTAAAGCATGGGGTTTATATACACACATTCGACCCCCCTTATCCCATATAACCTAGCTTTTGGTTGGCTCGTCGAAAAAAAAAATGGAACAAATGAAATGTAAAATAAATAAGTAGGCCTAAAGGTTTAATTATTTTTCATGTTTCCCCTAGTAGGCCTATATTAGTTGAATTCGCTGTCCTGAATGCATATATCAAATAACAATATTGGTAACAATGGTACCTAACATCTTGACAAGTTTCCGTTTTTTTTTTTTCTTTTACTATTCAAACTACAACATATAATGTTTTTAATTTCCCGGTGCGCTCAGTGACTGATTGACTTCGTGAATGTTCCTAAACGTGTGCCATTTTCCTTGTCCTTCAGGACTGGGATACTGCCATCGTCGGCGAGGTGGACAATCCCGACCTGCGAGTCGCGGTCCGCCGGTGGACAGAGCAGCAAGATGGCCAGCGGATACTCGTGACGACGCCGAGCGTGTTGGTCGGTTACCGTGTTGAGGTCTACAGGTCAGAGGGTACGACGCAATGGTATACTGCCGTCATCATCAGCTACAATGAAGCGTCCAGGGTAAGGCTTCTATAGCTTTCGATTAGAACAGGGGTCTCCAAACTTTTCAGCGCAAGGGCGACATTGATTCATCTACAAAGTCCGAAGGGCCAACAGTAGTACAACGTCATCTTGTGGGAAGCTACATCAATCTCATTAATCATGATTATAATCTTAAATGTGAATTTCCTATATTTGTCACTTATTGTACATTTTTAGGATAAATATCATATCATTAATCACAGTTAAAATGTTCAATTTCATAAGAATGTCAGTATTTCTTAATTGGTCGTTAATTGAAAACATCTGATTACTATTTTGTATGATCTACTTTGTAGTGAATTTTACAATTTAATCAAAATGAACTATGGCGGGCCGGTTATAATGTAACCAAAATGAAATATGGCGGTGGTGCTCGGATTGGTGGTGCTCGTGGGCTGGTTTTGGCCCCTTGGGCCGTAGATTGGAGACCTCTGGATTAGAACTTCGAATTTCGGTAGCCGCCCTTGGTAGCTCGGTCAGATGAGGCCCTGCTCCAGAAACTAAAGTCACCGTTGGCTGTTGGTTTCGAGTCCCGCTTGAAGCATGTTTTTTTCTAAACGTCATATTTCACTTGTTATCACTTCATAATTTCATAATCACGTGCACATTCATATCCCCGCGTAAACTAGCTGTTGGTGGGATCGTTAAGCAAACAATAATCAGAATTTATGTAAGTCATATTCATGTTCAACATAATTACAGTATGTCATTTATAAACTGTCAATCAGTCATATATTATTGATTCTTCTCATTTGCATATTATGTCAAAAATGTCGACTGACCTTTCTCACTTGTATTCTTCCATTATACAATAGCTTGGTGCACAACTTATTCTCATTTCTAGTTTTAAGTATTTTCTATATTTGTATCATGTACAAATCTTTGAAAAAAATAAACATAAACTTCATTACTGAGACTGGCCACGGGTGGCTCATTGGTTAATATTGGTGTGTCATTCAGGGCATTGGGGTTCGATTCCCGCAATGGTCAACTACCCTCACATGAGTTTTTCGTGTTTTTCATCTGTCGTTTGGGTTCGTACTGTTTTACTGGGATATCAATTATCAATTCATACCGACTCCCTCCCACTATCCAAAAACCTATTCAAATATATTTCATCTGATCTTCCCATTATCAACAATAAATTTAAACAAATAAACAATAACAATAAACACACAATAAATACAGTAACAATAAATACAAAGTCTGCATGCGAGCTCAAGAACTTTTTGTACTTAGGCCTACATGGTTTCTTCACACAATCGCACATTTTCAACATGTGTTCTCATTAATTGCCACTCTTCACGCCTGAATGTCTAAATTAAGATTATGTCAAAGACAAAAGATATTTTTTGGTCTGTGATTATATTTGTACAAATAAAGCAGCCTATATATATTGATATATTTGAATTTTTTGAATTTTATTTGAATATGTGTACAGAGTATATGGACAGTCTGTACAAAAAAAAAATGAGTCATAAGATGAGATAATATGATTAGTAATCATAAAAATTAGTAATCACGATATATTATTCGTGTATTATCTATTAAAATCTCAATCTATCTGTTTTATTGGTCCCGATTGGTCCATCAGAATCTCAAGTTAGCTCTTATTATATGGCATCGTGACGAACAGATTGTTTCAATTCAAGACTGTGCATTCAAGCTATGCATTTCACCGAAATAACCAAACCGGATTCTACAATTCAAACACAGCAAAAACGTAATTAAAGAAACTAAAGAAACTAAATAAAAGAGTCAAAGAACCCACATCTCTTGTGGAACGCATACCAATACCATACAGCTGTACAAAGATGATAATAATATAAGCATACCAATTACGTCCGTCTTCAGTTACGCGATTCAACCCACGGCCGTTATTAATCGTTTCATCTTTTTGAATGCATCATACATACCCACACACCTCCAAATGGTATTTTCAACTCCCCGCTCTCCCCCCCCCCCCCCCTGGCACTTACATTCCTGCTTGTGTCTTGACCTTGCGTCGCGAGTGCCACACAACTGCGATGCACACCTGCCTGCGGGCTGGGGGGGGACGTGTGTGTTTGCATTTGGGCTTATCTCTCAGCCGATAATAAAGGCGGGGCCCCGGCACGTCCCATGCATATGCATTAGCATCGCTAACGAAGAGAACGGATGGTGTTATAATGGTATTAGCATAATTATCACGTGGCCATGGTTGAGGAGAGAAGAACCGAGACTCCGATGTCTATTATAGAGCTCGATTTTGTATGGCCTTTTCGTCGAAATTTTGATGTTTCACGACTTTCAAGCTGTGATATTGTATTTATCTAAATAGAAATCTGAAACATTGGGTATTGCTATAAGAAATTATATAATAGCATTTATAGCAGTAGGGGGGGGGGGGGGGGGGCGATACATAGACATTTTTTTAATGTACTGCCTATACATGCCACCTGTCCCAAGTATACATATACCGACTTGAGTAAACCCGTTTTTAGGTTAAATAGTAATCATTACACGTATAGTGCTCACAATTTTCAACGGTTGATTTCTATGTGCTTTTTTATAATATAAACCACTTTTTTTTCATTTTCAAATTTCCTATTATTCTTTTTATTCTCCGTCGTATTTACACATCAAGAGCAATAAAACAACACAAAGTGTATAGAAGTAAACAAAGTATATATAAATTAATTTAAATTAATATTCAATTGATATTAATATAGAAAGATACGTATATATAAAATTAACCATGTTTTTGTACATGACGAAAATGATCTTGAATGTGGCAGAAAACCACCTCTTGGCAAACGCACTTGGACGATGATTGATGACGAGTCATCACTCCTCTTGGAAGCATGTGATCATGTGTCGTATTCCACCTAGATATTTGTGCACATCAGAAAAGTGCAAAACCAGACCTGAGCTCATCAAATCACGTGACACACCTCCCCCTTTCTTCATTAACATCAACTAAATGTTAACGATCTGACGCTTGCAATCTGCATTTGTATAATTATACTGAATGTTTCTAGATTGTATAAGTTGAACTCGTTCCATATCTAGTTTTATGTTTACTTCCAGTTGTATATTTATACAAGTTTTATCTAATTTTGTTCAAGTTCAATTTATATACTTTCTAGTTGATGTTTTTATAATGATTAGTGAGGGGGGGGGTCAGGTGATTCGAAGGGCGTGCATGTTAAGTCTGGTTTTGCACGTGTATATGTGCACACAAATCTCTTTGTGGTTGACGCATTATATCAGATATGCTTCTAAGAGAAATGATGACTTTTCATCAATCATCTTCCAAGTGAGTTTGCCAAGAGGTGATTTTGTGCGATTAACGAGCGTCGCACACTGTTTACATTCTTCGCTCCTCGTGGGGTAGGAACCCATGCACACATTGGACACTCTTTACTAGCTATTTCCAATTCAACTGCATGCTTCTATAATTGTTTGCTCTCTGGAGCGTGCTTGGTTGGCTGCCTTCATTCGCCTTTTGTCGTAATTAAACCGAATCGCTGTTTGTTTTTTTACACGGGTCTATTTTCTCTCCTTTGTCCTTCCCACGCTGAGTTTCGCTTTATTTGGATGTGTGGGTAGAAGCATAGTCTCGCGTTTTAGACGACGTTAAATATCGGTACTGTGGGAATGAATAACAACTGAATTCAGGGAAGATCTACAGTTTTCAACCTGCTTCTAAGAATGTGTACTAACTTAGGCGTATTACTGTATATAATACGACAGACTTACAGCCACTTGGCCCATGGATCATGAAGCGTAGGCGATCTTTGGTTTATAGATGCAAATGCGAATGTAAATGTGACAGCTCACCTAATACCATTTATTGAATTAGAATCAATATTCAATTTAAAAACTCATTAAGCCAGTTTTTTTAATTATGTGTTCTATACAATATACACGTACGTGATTTTGATTTTATGGCTGGCTTGACAATTAATCGGTATTCGCATTTATTTATCACTACAATCATCTTTATTGCTAATATATAATATTGATAATATAAAAGTTATAGATATGTCAATCAAGAGTTTACCACGATAGATGTGACCTTTGCGTTGCACTGAACCCTTCTCAATAGTTGGCAGAAATAGATAAAACTGGCCGATATCACGAGAATAGTAAATATAGTCTTACATTATCGTCAACTATTTAATGATCCATATTTCGGTCCGGGGTGATTGCACTGTATATGATATTATGTCGTGATTTCTTGGCGACAAGTCTCATCCCGCTAGTGCTTGTATTCTCTGTCTCTTTCTACCACCTCCCTCACCACATCTCTAACACTCTTAATCTCGCTTCCTTTCTATATAATATAGTTTCGTCCTAGCCTCTTACTATAGAATCTCTTTCTCTTTCTCTTTCTCTCTCTCTCTCTCTCTCTCTCTCTCTCTCTCGCTCTCTCGCTCGCTCGCTCTCTCGCTCTCTCGTCTCTTACTTCGCTTTCTTCCTTTTGTAAAGCAACGTATATTTATTTTTCCTCGAGGATTAAAATTTTCTAGTTATTGTCTTCTCGTAAGCTAAAACCACATCGATCGATCATTCGTCTTTGTGTAACTAGAGCGCACGGTGGTTTCTCACCTCATGGTACGTGATGCTGAGTTTATGAGCTCGAAAACGTAATTGCATGTTGTTGCCAACTAAACCATATTAAGAAAATGAAAACTTTGCAACTATACCACCACTATTTCTACAACAAAAACGGGACGCACTCACATGAACAGGCAAGTTTTCACAACACAACTTACTGGCAGCTACCCAGCAACCCCTCTCCAAACTTGAACCAACTTTGTTTTAATAGTGGGTATTCTTCTTCGTATGATCAGAAACTTGTGTAATATGAAACTAGATGATGAAGAGGATTTCGTTCCACCTCGGCGTTACTTGATCGCATAACTTTGAAGTTATGTGTAACTCAATTATAGTGTCATTAAAATGCGGTTCGAACTTCTTCGACGTGGGTGAAAATCATCAAAGCACTTTGTTCAATCAGTTAATCGTCATATGTGCTGACCGACTCTACCAAGTAGAGTCGGTCGAGTCCAAGTGCGATACGAGTTCTATATAGTGGATGCAAGTGCGATTATATTTCCGTTAATAGCTAGGTAATAAGTTGCGTTATTAGATTTATTTGCTTTTACATATCTCAATATAAACTTACACTGCAATTCTTTGACTCGGGCTGTTCTATTTTAAAATATAATACCATGAAAAATTATACTATATAAACTTATAGCTGATAAAATAATTTGAGATGGATGTTACAGTTGACCACTACATAGGGTTTTTATGTTTTAATTATATTAATTCAACTATGCATTGCTAACATGATTTTTCGACTGGGTATGCATTTCATAGGTGATGTGCGGACCTACGTAGGAAGATAACACTCAACACTCTTGCTCGTTAATAATGATATAAAACTCGAAAATTTGTTTTGTTGAATGAAACTCTTTATTCTCGGTTACTCTACCAATTACCGAGCTGTATAGGAACATTATTATTCCAAGTTTCCTTGCTGGCTTACAAAAATAAACGCATATAAAAATCTTCGTTTTGTTTCCATCTCCATTCTCTCGGCGTCAGCAATAATAAAACCGTGTTTGGTTGGCTTATACGTTATAATTATCCGTGATTCGTCCGTCTGCCGGATACCACGATTATGCAGTTGAAGCAGCTTTTAATCGCTAATTACAAGCTACGATGAACATCAATCAAACATGCGCTGTAATTCAATTCAACGTATATATATGGTACATTATAAAGTAAACCCTTTTTCTTTTTATTCTCTTTTCTATTCCCTTCTATCTCGACATCACTTTTATAAGCGCCCAACAAAGCGCCCTCATTACACGCTGGATGTAATTAAAAGCGTTCCATTCGTCATCTTGGGCTCAATGACCCGGGATGTTCATCCTTGTTAATGGCCAGGTAAGAACATGGATCTCCCCTCGGGTCTCGAGCCAAGACGATCTTCTGCCGCCAATATTAAATTGATATGATCGTAGATTTATAGCTGTCCTCTGTGGACGGCTTTAAATTCATGGCTTAATCAAGATGCGATCTATATTGAGAAGTTCATCGATAATCGAGGAGTACAAAAATCATCGCATGTTCGATAATCAGTTATGTAGCTTAGTTGACAATCCTTGATCGTCGGTGTGAGGCAACAGTTTATTTTGTTTAGTTCATAAAGGTTATGCTTAGGCCTAGATAACTATGTACAGCTTGAAGCAAAAGTAAGTCCTTTTCTACCTGGCTAAAGTAGTTAACCTGTGTTTTTGCATAGTATCAGATAAACATAAAATCGACTTTCACTTTTGGTTCAAGCTCTACCAAGGGTTGTGACTTCCCAACAAAGTATAGCTTATAATATTATTATGGCGATGACTTCAACTAGCAATCAGCACCGGCATGACTTTCCCGGGACCAACTGGAAATAATTGCTTCGCTGTATTCATATGTTTTTTCAAATGATCAACAAAATATGTTTCTCATGACTCTTTCTTGTCTGCAGGACCTGACGGTTACTGATGACACCGTCCTCGAGCTGCATAACGAGGATCCTGCAGTTCTGCAGATGAGGCTTATCGGCGATGGAGGTAAGACAAAATGACATATTCGTCGTTTTTGACCACATTAAAAATGAAAACTTTTGCAGTAGTGGGCCGGATTTCTTAATCCATAAATCAATACAAATAGTGATAGTGACTGCAGTATGGAACAATCTCTAATTTCCCCAATAACTAGAATCATTTATGGTCATTCTATTTATGACCATAGTAGGCCCTATTCGATTAAAATTTACTAAAGCTAAATGTGTCGGTTGTTATATATGTATTGCTTAATAAACTGTATAATTGCATCATCTGTATACTAAATGCACTGTACAGGCCGAGGGGTTTACAACTCGAAAATTTGGTGTACACCTGATTTCAGGGGATTTCAGGTGATTTCAGATGATTTCAGATGATTTCAGATGATTTCAAGTGATTTCAGGGATTTCAGGTGATTTAAGGGATTTCAGGTGATTTCAAGTGATTTCAGGGATTTCAGGTGATTTCAAGTGATTTCAGGTGATTTTAGGTGATTTCAGGGATTTCAAGTGATTTCAGGGATTTCAGGTGATTTCAGGGATTTCAGGTGATTTCAGGTGATTTCAGGGATTTCAAGTGATTTCAGGTGATTTCAGGGGATTTCAGGGGATTTCAGGGGATTTCAGGGATTTCAGTTGATTTCAGGGATTTCAGGGATTTCAAGTGATTTCAGGTGATCTCAAGTGATTTCAGGTGATTTCAGGTGATTTCAGGGATTTAAAGTGATTTCAGGGATTTCAAGTGATTTCAGGGATTTCAAGTGATTTCAGGTGATTTCAGGGATTTTAGGTGATTTCAGGGATTTTAGGTTATTTCAGGGATTTCAAGTGGATTTCAGGGGATTTCAGGGCAAGTGTACACCTGATTTCAGGAGTTGTTAACCCCTCGGTACAGGCCCTGCAGACACGTATAGAATAAATGTATTGATTATATGGTGATGTTGGTAGTGAATGTATGAAAACCAAACAACATTGCAATAGGCCCTAATGCAATTTGATACCTGCCTTTTTCTCTTCAACTTGAAATCCCTGGCCATCTCTGGGGTTGCCAGGCTGCCAATGATGGAGTCAAGTGCAGATGAATCCACGGGCGTAGATGTACAACCACAAAATACAACATAATTTCTTCTTTAATATAGGCAGTTCTCTTGAACTTGGCAGTAAACCATGCCTTCTTTCTTATGACTGAATTCAATTCTAATACCTCATGTTAGTCTTCTTCTATTCAGATGTATGGCCGGCCTAGTGTGGGACAATGTTTTGGCTATTACATCATCTCTCTTTAATCCCAACGGGTTACGGGCTTCGCTCTTTGACGATAGACGCTTCCACATGGCTGGGGGCCAACATTCTTCTCAATTAACACGCTTTTCTCCGCCGCATTATTTGATCGATGCCCAACAACAGGGCAAACGTCACATCTCTCTGTATTGCAATGCGAACTTGTTTACAAGAGAACGCTCTCTTAAAGTGGAGGGGAAAGAGTGAGACGGCACATCTAAAATTACTCTGGTATTCAATTTCCTGTGGTTCGGGGAGGAAAGAAAAGTTTACTCATTTAACGAGGGCGAGGTAATGAGGCAAAGAAAAGTATCGGAGAATTGTCTCATTCAGCAAAAATTACAACTTTTTCAGAATTCAACTGATCAAATGAATAAAGGGATGACGTCGAAAAATACAACTATTCAAATGTACATTGTAAATTTGTTTTCTTGAATTTATTCCACTGTTGAAAATGTTGATTAGCCGTTCAACCACGTCTTCATTTCAAATTTGATGTGAACGTTCTCACTTTCTATAAATCGCTCTTTGCAAGTGGCTATATCGATCGGCGATAATTAATGTAACGTTAATGAATTCATACCAAGCAACCTAGTCGAGTACTCTTTACTACTCTTTGCGGCTGTATGTCTAGTGCCAATGACACTCTAGAGCGATGACTTCATTACGCGCACTTGTAATTGACCCCGGGGGGCGTGACGTCATTACGCACTGATCTAATTGGCCCCGTTTGACTCTTGTGTTCCAGTGGTCCAGTCTATCATGCGTGGCGAGAACGTGGGCATTACCCCACGCCGTTCAAGGTCATCAACGGTGCTTACGCAACATCAACCCCAGCTGGTGAGTCACCAAACTATGTATTATATAGCCCTAAATGACCTTACACCTTTAACCATCCTGCTGTCACCCTTGACAGCCTCCTGGATTGGATGGGATGCACCACATCCACCGCTTTGGTACCCGCGAGAAATTCGTGCAGGTCTAGTTGTCATTTTCACAATGGTTAATCACGGTTCAGTATACATGCAAGCACGTGATTATGATGGGCGAGTTGTATTTGTGAACCTGAATTACTTACACAAAAGAGAAATAGACTGTTATGTTAGCATTACACATTCCCAGACATACGAAATTGTTGGTATTTTAGTTATATCATTCTAATGTGATAGAGTTACCAAGAAGCCATTGAAATGTAATCCTTTACAGATAGAAATTGAGATAAGCAGTAAACGATTGCCTGTTTGAGAGATAGTGTAAATGAATAATAATGCCAAATATGGGGTACAACAGTCATCGACTAGAGAGTGACATAATTGTAATAAGTACCTGTACCATACATTGTTATTATCATTAACTCTTTATTGACAACAGGGCTACGATAATGTGATAGATGTGATATAATGGATTTTATAATAATGTATACCTGACCAACCACTGCAGTATACTATAAATGTAATGTATAATAGATTTCTAGGTAATTATGTCTGGGGTTTATCAGTTACCCACACGCTTACGGTTTATTTTAGATACATTCTTCATTAAATTAGAACATTCACATTTACCTTTTTATTGGGTACAGCCCTACGTGGTGTTTGTTCTCAATGATTGGAGCGAGTCGGATTTTACTTAGCTATAGCGCCTGTATGATGATCATTAGTATGTGTAAAATAACTTCTGTTTGAGATGAGTTCGGTTCTTGGAAAAAAAAATCCATCTCGTAACCTTGTTGACAAATACCATCTTTATACATTCAATTCAAGAAAAAATGGTAAATACCATCTTTCTACATTCGATTCAAGAAAAAATAACGAGTACCATGTAACAAGATTGCAAGTACGCGCCATAAGCCATACTGGCCATATTGGCCAAAGGACCTCCCACCTGCTCGTCTAGAGGATAGCCATAAAACAATTAACTATATATATTACATTTAATACATGTCAGTCGTTTTGATTGATTTCTAGAGATAAATAAGTGTGCTACGATTACTATACTCTTTTTATTATTTACTCGTGGAAAAAGGTCTCCATGCTCAATATTTATGATGACATAAAACTACCATTTATTTTCCTAGTTGATTTGCAAAATGTCTGTTTTATATGCACACTGTCACGGTATTAAATGCATACCAGCATATCCCGTGTACGGATATGATTGCTGTTCGACTTTTAATGTCATTCTCAAAATAGAATTCAATCTATTTCAGTTCCTATTTGTTATTTTCTGTTGGCACGAGAAAACACGTAACGAACCGTACGTTTTTAAAGTTTGAAATACTTCCGGCAGTATCATTTAATTATTCGAATCCAGTCATTACTCGTTACGCGATTACTGATTCTAGTTTTTCTCGTTTGTGCGCATTCGTTTGTATTTTCATGGGCAATCGAATAATGGAAATAAAATTATTGCCGATGAATGGAGCGAGTAGATAAATTCTCGTCTCATCGATCAATAACGCCTTCTCCGGGATATTTCCTTTCACACTACAATTATTTTGCATCACTACGTCAACCTAACTTGATGTATTATCCTGTCGAAGGCGGTACCTCAGTAATATAACAAGACGAAACGACCTAGTCACGACAGATGAACACAATATCGTAGGTATTGATCGCATTAGTAACCTAACACAGAATTCTAGCATGTAATCATTCAAATATCACTCGTCTATTTCGGAATATTAAACCGATTATAATCGTACAGTATGTGTGTATAGGCATATATAAGTTAACGTACATAGGTAGGGTGTAGGTACATTTTTAACATGACATTATAATGTCGTACTCGCATGACATTCTGCTTCATGTGCTGGTTGGTGACTCAGAATAGTTCTAGCTGGAGAATTATAATGCCACATTCGATGACGTAATAATTTGCGTCAATATTTGATGATTTGTGTGAGCTCGGCATTCATTCATTTTGTCCACATATGTAGGCCTACTCAGTTTTCCATCGTGGTATGTTATTAGCGAATTTGATTTTCAACCAGGGCAATAAGTATAGGCCTAGTTATGATGATCAGTAAGAGTTACTGTGAATCTGTGATCAGTAATAAATCAGACATGAGCCGCCCTCGTTAGCTCAGTCAGCTGAGGCACGCTTCAGACACTGAAGTCATCGTTGGGCGTGGGTTCGAATCCCGCATAAGGCATGGGTTTTTGTAAGCGTCCTTTCACTCATCATTTCATAGTTTCATAATCACCTGCTCCTTCGTACCCCCTTATAACCTAGCTGTAGGTGGGGTCGTTAAGCAAACAATAATCATCATAATCATCAGACATGATTACAATTACAAACCACCTTGATTTTCCTCCTAGTCCTAGGAATGTTTATGTGATTATATTTGCAGTACTTTAGCACATCATTCTTGTATTATATCAACTGTATCAATAAATGAACCAGAATTTCGTAAATGTAGTACTAGCGATATTAGAATAGCGCGAAAGAAAATTTCTCCAAGATTGGCCAAGTACGAATTAATTTAAAAAAGCTTTTATCTTTTAGGTTCGGATCAATGTCCGTCCACATCAATGTCCACATGTTAATGTTTTAGTATACATTTGTATATGAACTTGATGAACATAAGGAACATTCGCGGGAACATTGTGAGAGTAGAATTCTGAATAAACAGGAATAATGCATCCGTACAAGTCACGTGTCTCTTGAGTGGAATTTCGCGCATTATGTAGGGTAGAAACAAGAGTGAAAACTGTGTCTGTGTGGGTAGTTTCTTGGAAGTGTTTTTCTTCGCCACCAAAGCAAACTAGTCCTATTCTATAAAACGAGATTTGCTAGATAGGTGCAATGACCTTTCGAGTGGAAGTCGTGTATTCTAAAGTTTGTTATTGATAAGAAAACAAATAAATACGATAATATGGAGGGTTCCCCCTCCACTTTCCGCCCCTCAGTGGGCTACGAAATCAATGCTCAATTATGATTGATTGTGTTTTCGTGCAACGCGCGACACTCGACAGGAAATCTGGTAATCTTATTCAAGTTTTTTATTCAATGAGTCTTTCATTTTAATTATTCCTCCTACTTGACTTTTCGAAGGTTATATTTCATGATGTTCCATTTCTTTTCATCTCGTCTCCGAGTTTTGATTCTTAGTCTCTATCCTTAGTTTTTTCCTTTCCCCGGCCGTTTGTTATTTATGTTCTGTGCGCTGCTCTTCCGTCCTATTGTTGGCAATTCGAATGCGGATTGAAAAGAGAGTGGAATGAGGAATGATGTAGCACTATTCATCATTCATTTCAAGTCCTAGCTAACATGCCTCTATTATTCCACCCTCCCCTCCCAACCCCCCCCCCCCCCCCCCCCCCCACAGTGCACCTCGTGACCGTGTTGAGCGCCACATAGGATCAGGAGTGTGAGGAGGGAGGCATTCAATGCATGGAAACCTTTACCCAGGGGCAATGTAATCAATATCCCAGCACTGGACTCAACATTCCCTCCGCCTTCCTACACCCATGTTCTCCCTACCCCGTCCCCCGTCTAACCCTGTTCACCGCACCGGAGCGTTCGTTTTGTCTGTCGATGTGCCGGTATGGCAATAGTTTTGTGAAGTTTATGGATTGTGCAAGGGAGTCGAATATAGTAGGATGAGGTGGGAGATGAAATGAGAATCATCGGTTAAGTGCAGGTCACGAAAGTTCACATCAAAAGCAATAGAAGGGAAAACATTCATATTCCAGTATATTACTTCACTGTTTATCGTATTAGACGACATAGTTTGTTGAAATCTTTTGTATGCTAGGCGAGTACTATTTTATTTGAGTATTTTATTTGAGTATTTTAGTATTATTTTATATCAGTTACGAACAGTTGGTGTTGTCATTGATTGCATCTATTTAAATTTCTATTGAACGTTGATAGTGAAAACTACAGTAAAAAGCATGTTTGTATTGAGTGTTGTATCTGGAATCAGTAATGATGGTGTACTATTGAATGGGAACAATTTCATATGAGCATTACAGTCATAAGGGTTGACTCTAAAATCACTGATGTGTGCAAAGCGTATTTTAATGATAAGCTCCATTTCACACCTAAATGATGTTCGTGTCCCAGGTATATTTCAAGGTCAAATGGTTCGAACTCGTGTTTTTCAACCAGTGCGATAATTACGGGTTTGGTGTACTCTCGGGATGTGAGCCGCCTCACTGCTGTAGTGTTTACTGCTACCCCATCCCATCTCACCCCCGTGTATCCCACCCCTTGTGAACCTGTGTATAGATGTGTGTGTATGTGTGCGAGGCAAGCAAGTCGCGCCCTACCCTACCCAACCCCCGTCCCCGGCCAACTCGAACAAGGCAATATAGCAACTACGCGACCGAGCGCCAGAAGCGGCCAGCCGTGGTAACACAACAGTCGACGGGATCTTCCTCACTGCGCCAAACTAGACAAACATCAACAACAACGTCAACTCGCTCATTAATAAGCTATAATTATAACTTTCTACTTGGTATTGACTCTACGAAGGAATGTGATCGATTTGTGCGTTATTCAAGTAGTGAATCGTCGTATATCCTTGAATCTTTGTGATCGCTACCATATTGTACCGCCTAGCCGGCTCATCCTTTGTGTAGTTTACCTGGTGACTCGAGTGAGTGTACCTCGTTAAGTTTGTAATTATACAGTTCATCTCACCTTGAATATGTAAGTTATATCAAAGTCAATATTACATCGTGTATTTTGATTGTGCAAGCCTGTCTGCTTCTTTACATCAATTCTTTCTGCCATGACTATTTGTGTTTTCTATAATGGGAATTGTATCATCGCATACGTATACCTACATACCTTTTCCATAATGGCTTCACTGTTACAAAGGAACACTATTTGTGTACCTGTTGTAAATGAATAATACAGTCATATCATATTTACTGCGGTTGTAGAATCAAAACGATCATTGCGCTGCTTTTTTCAAGGTTGGGTTATACCTTTTCTTTTTTGTTAGTTCGATTGATCCCTTGCGATGTTCTCTAAAACATTCTTTTGTCTGCTTGTGAAATTGAAACAGGTTTCTTGAACGGAATGCATGCTTGTTTTTTTCGCCTTTTTCTGGTCATGTTCCAGACTATCACGAATGAAATCTTTCGATTTACTTTGTAGCCTTGATGGACGGTGCTTGGTTGTTACTCCTACGCTTGTGCTGAAACTAAAACGGGTCTTCAATTATCCTACGATTGATTAATTTGGTCATGACAACAGCTACGTAATTCGAGGGGATGATATCTGTTGTCCTTAGCGCTGCATCAACGTTTAGAAGCTATAAAAACCGAATGACGAATAGTAATTTTCATCATTCCACACTATAGTTTGGCTACGTTTTCAGTTCCAAACACAAGTTAATCAATGAATAAATTGAGTTGACCAGCACTGGTTAATTCTATTCCATGTATTGCCAATATATCACAACTCGATGTGCTTCAAGGAATATCATTTTTCTGCTATGCAGAAGTAGAAAATTATGCGATTATCGAAAGGTGTAGCGAAAGTTATTCAGGCATATATCTAAATTGGTAATGCATGATATTACAATTTAATTGTTCGCGACTATGGTACATATATTACACGTAGATGAGACACATTTCGTCGTTATTAATTGAATCTAGTATCTGGTATGCAGTACAAAAAATGAACCTCGAAATTAAGTGTAATTGATTAGATATTCTGTTCCTCAAGTTGATAGCATTTATTTAATTGGCCAGGCAAGAGTCACGGTCGTGTAGGTTGCCAACCCTTCAGGCTCTTGAACATGCATAGCCGGTGCCTTTCCGCTTTATAGAATGATACCTCCTTCCGATATTATAAAAAAGTTTTATTACATACATTATGCTTTTATGCATAATTCAAAAGTTTTCTGTAAAAGAGTTCAAGATACAAGGTTAAGCGAACAACACAATCATCGCCATGTGTTTTTGGGACAGTGACTGTACCGCAATACGATTATCATCTACTCTGTGCGAAAACACGGAACGAAGTAATAAAGTTTTTATACGTTCATAACAAACTTTCCTTTAAAACGAGTGACTGGTATAATGTATATAATGCTATTACCATTAAAAACACAAGTACAAGTTTATAACGAGTATCTCTGTCTGCATCGATCCCCTCCCCCCATCACCCCGCGTCTCTCCCTAAGGCCTCCACCAGTGTATACATATCTTGCGAGATGTTATCTGACGTTCGTAGCAACTACTGTTGGATTATTCAATGATTTTCTCGACAAGTTGTATATCTACGATCTTCGTGACTGGGGAAAGTGTCTTCACGGTGACTGAATTTTACTTTTGCACTCTTGGATTTTGTTGAATCGAATCAAATCAAATCAGAGATGGCGAACGGAATACTAAAGCGTTCAAGTGTAAACTTTGCTCCCTTCCCCTCATCTCGCCGTCGTAAAGTAATAAACTAGATGGTTCTAGTAGATCTAAAACTCGGGACTATACTATTGCCTGCTCAACTGCAACTAAGCATCAACTGTGTGTTGGAATAAAATCAAATACTTGATCTGGCTTAACCAGCTCTAGTCAAGTACGATATTCGGCACAAAACGCGTACGGTATAGTTGGTTTGGGTACACTTCGTGAATATTCATGTTGTTTATTTAATACGACATATTGACATGCAAATAAACCTCAGGTATTTGTAGTCGCAGCTGTTACCGTGGTCTCCATGATAACGTATTACCTCATCTCTATGCCTCGATAACAGAATGACCAAGGCTGGGAACTTAGGCCAACGTGTAAGAATGATGTTTTTATATTGCCAACTAGAAGTTTTACAGACTGAAGCAGTGTTTGGGGCAAGGCAAACACACACACTGGTTGGAAATTAAAATCACGATTTATCGGTGTGATATGTTTTTGTATTTTATAGCCTTGGCCGTTTATCATTTCGTATGGCGAATGGGTTTTCTTTTTAAATGAAACAGCCCCAATGGCGCAGCTATAGCTGCTGCTGCACGGTCCTAGTAGATTTATAACACACACATCTGTTTAATCCCTTTACTCCACCCCCATTGCCCTCGTCCTTCTCCCTCAAGCACTCCCGCAGGGGAGCTTGTGTACTGACATTATTTTTTTTCTCTGGAGCAATACTGTGCGTGCTTTCATCATTGCTATATTATTATCGGTAATTGTATTTCTTTGGTAAATGAATGCTTTTTGGTGTCAGACATGGCGAAGCTGGTGCGACTAAGACTGTAAGAAATCAGTCACTCACTCGTACTGTTGAAGTGTAACTTATTTTAATTACCGGTAAATTCTCCTGCACCTTCACATTAATCATTCTAAATACGTTTCGTCTCATGCAATTCCACGTGGCACTAGCAGATTTGGCATTCACATCTAAAGTGACGCAATATCCGGATTTTAAACACCTCAGTGAATGATTGTAATTTTATATTTGAAGACCTGTTTTGGCACCTTGAATTGTTCTTGTTTTCCTCATTTACCAACTGGAGGGTGTGTCGTCTGAGACCAAGCCAGATAACCGATAATCTGTCGCTCATGCCGCATCTCTTGATTGTTTGCCGGCTGCTTCGTGCAACTGGTCTATTACAAATCTACCCCTTTCATGTCGCCCACATGAACACAGATCCCTACCCCCCCTCGCCCACTCGATTGGCCCCCCTCGTCGTCTCACCCCCTAGGGGGCTGCGTGGCGTGCCTCGCCGAGCAGTAATGCATGTGTGGGATTACACCTCTTATAACTAAGGATCAATACTCGCATGTGTTGTCCGTGTGCGATAATGCTTGCTTCGAACTGTACCGCTTGTCGATAATTATGGATCTGGGGCCTTATTTTTGTACAGTGTCATTTCCGTACGTGATATCGTGTCTTATCTGTAATATCTTCAATTTACAATTCATGGTAATGTGGGCGAGAATACAATTTACGTAACGTAGTAATTTGTAAGAGGACTTCACAACCCTGAAACTAGATTTAGCGAATAATCACGATATTCATTTCCCTAATTTAGGAGAAAACTAGAAATCAAAATCTCAATTCCAGAAATTATAATTGATTAATTTTCTATGTTTATGTTTCTATACAGAATCGGTAATGCCTACGTCATGACTTATGGCCTCTGGGCACTTGGGAGAAAAACAATAATTTAAATTTCTGAAATTGATGTGATGATTTCTAGTTTTCTCTAAAATAAGGAAAGTAAATATTGTCGTTATTCATTCAAATACAATTTCAGGGTTGTGTAGTGTTGTTAGTTTTAGCGTCCAATTCAAGTGACCCAAGTCAGCATGAACTTGAGCAATGAAACCTATAGGTAACATTAATTACGCCATGTAACAGGGCTGTTTGCAAATAGCCACTTGAAAAAACTTTTGAATGTACTATATATTTTGTACTACGACTGATCAGATCAATACTACGATCAGACCAATCCAATCGGCTGGATTGGATCCGTCAGATTCATTTTGAATGTTGCAATATGAGTTATGTTCGTTCGCAGACGCTACCCAAATATCATGTAATTCCCTTTTCATTCACATGTAGGATTCACACTTGGTTCATCCAAACATTACTATTACATTACGTTGTTATTACACCCCCGTAATAACAAATTCATTGACATATTGACACTTAATCTGCACATTATCATAAGTAATATTACATTTCATTTTAACTTGTAATTGTATTGAGAAGAAATAATATATTGCTCTCCTTTCAGTGATTTCCAAATGTGAACAAAGTAGACCATTTCAGTGCCAACGAGTGTACCACTGTGCGTGCACCGCACTTCCGCACGCGATATGGATAGGATGAGAAAGGATATGGGTAAACCACGGACAGGTAGACCCTCAATAACTCAGAATAAACATTTCGAACTTGAATGATTCGCATAAAACGCTACTCTTCCAAAAAGAAAAGGGGTGACATTCTGTTTGGGTTATGTAAACAGCTGTTTCACGATTTTCTGTAGACTGAAATCTTTCCCCATTCTCAAAAGGTTCTCCGAGTCTTTTCCTCACGTGTAAATATATTGACCAGTTTGCCCTACTCTCAAAAGAAAACAAATTGTCTTTCCGTTTGAGAACCGTATACTGTGTGGGCTGACGATTTATCTATATGTACTTTTTAATTAGCATAAACGATACTGTTGAATCAAACTCGATTACATTTGAACTTCCTCGCCCATTTATAAAATAAGGCGTTGTCTATACACTACCGCGGGCAGTCCGAAATACCTGGCCTTATAAGTTACAATGGTGAACCTCGTTTTTTATTGAGTGGTTGGTAGTATTCTGTGCTCTCATCTAACCGTAGTATCTAGACTTGTTCGAGGTAGACAGCAGTACGAAACAACAGCATGAATAGTAATCGTCTAATCGATCCACCTTTTCTTAACAAACCTTTAGAAGAGAAATTATGGTAAACGATCGTGCACTGTGTACACGATGTAGGCCTATGTATGACTTGACTAATTACTACTTTTTTGAAATTGAAGTAGTTATACCAACTTTTCTCGCGATTGTTTTTTTTTTTCAAGATCGAAGACTTTGTAGTGAGATAATGGTCAATAATACTGAAAAAGTTGTGTTTATACTTTTCTTGAAGCTATTGGCACTAAATGGTATCGTTTTTTGTGTGATAAATCCATTTAAAGAGGTAATAAGGCTGTATACTACCTGCACAGGCTATTTGTAATGCCATTTTTTATTTGTTAGATGTTTAATGTTTAATGCATGATTCTTCAGATCTAGATATAGCTAAGGATGTAAAGTGATGGACATATTAAATGGTAGTACTTTCATGAGGTATAAGATTTTCTTCAAAACCTGAGAGAAGAGAAAATAAGTGTGAAGATATATACTGCTATCGCGTGATAAAACAGTGAAATGTAATTGCGTTTTGTTTTTGTATTTTTAGAACATTAACTTTTTTCGTGACCTAAAAACACGTAACTGTATACTGAATTGAAAAAGGTAAAAATAATGAACTATTGCTCAAGATATGGACCAGCAATAGGCGTGTATACATATTGGCGTTATATCACCTTGATCCACAGTGATGTAGCAAACAGAGTAGAAACAGAGTAGTTGATAATTAATTGCACATAAGAGGTGTAAGTATGTGTCCGAGCTCTTGGCTTTTTATTTTGAAAATGAGATTTCTTGTCCCAATGTGGCCGTGTGTGAGCGTCCTTTCACCTGTCAACTTCATGTTTCATTACCATTCGTACCCCCAAATAACCAAACTATTTTTGGGGAAGTTCAACGCCGTGGAAAAATCTTACTCCGAGTGCATATTATTCCGAAATCGTTTGAACTTTTACGTCACTAAATAATGATATGTATTTAGTTGGAAGGGTCAACCTAAGAGTAGACCACCGTTGAGTACGGAATTGCGACAAGGAAAGGAGGGGGGGGGGTGATTGTGTAGTCGGGTGCATATCAATGTGTCTCTCCAATCTCTTTTAGACTCACCCCTTGCGGATAAAAATCGGTAAAGGGGTGGGGTTGAGTTCGAGTTCGAAGTAGTAACGTGAGCAAACTTGCCTATTAGGGGATAAAGGACCACCACTTCTCTCTCCGCGTGGTCGTTTCACCGCGCTATATGACTGAGATAGTTATCGTCTCCACTCTCCATATATCTCTCCGCGATAGATCAATATTTTACCACTGGATTTGACTCTTGATTGTCGAGTCAACATGCACTTGTGTTCATTTTATTGCTGTATGTAGACGAATAATCTATGCGTAGGTTCAGTCAACTGTGATGGTCTGATTATTCGGATATCAAGCGCTAATACCTGCGATTTAAAAAAAAACAGTCAGATATTCATCATTTTCAGATCAGCGTAGCGTACCCTTCCATTTCACTCGGCGAAAAAATCGGGCTCCGTTCTTTTTTTCTTTCAGTTGGTAGGCAAATTAACCAATCGTCTTGAATTTTTTTCTGCAAATTGGTGTCACACCAGAATAGGTTGGGATTGATTTTGAGTAAAATCGGTTGCACGATCATTTCGGAAAAAAATTGGAAACTTTGGAAAATCCTCATAAGAATAGACTGGATAGAAGTTTCGATTTGTTCCGTTTGATGTGGCATGTCCGTAGAATGTGGATATAATTCTAGTTCATATTTCTACAAAGTTTGAATAAATTTGGATAACTCGTTTTCGATAAAATGTATTATTACATAGGAAAAATGTTCAATATTGAGATCAAAGTTTGTGAATGAAAATTTACAACTTTCTGTTTTGTTAGTTATATTTGATTGAATAAGGGAAGGCTCAGAAATGAGAAAACCCAAGGTGTGTATGTCTTTCACGGTACATTCTATAGACATTAGGCCTATATCTCGCACATCTTACAACATTTATGCTACGTTTTCCTACTGTGTATAGCCTATAACCTCAAGATAATAGAAATTTAAATATGCAGATAGATTTTGTACCACACACGAATTATATATCGATCTCATTTTGCTGTCTCTTAATTTATTCTGATGTACAAGATAGTTTTGCAGCATAACAGAAATTACCTCCATTCCACTTAATCACTGTGTAATAATAACTATTTCTGACAAGTTCAAATGTTTTGTCATTGACAAGATAGTTGATTAGCGATACATACGTGCATGACTTTATAAGTTATATTCTTGTTATGAACGAGTGGTGAAAGTGTGAGCATGAAATAAATACTAGTGTGACATTACAGACTATTGGTTTTAGTACGTGCTTATAGGCCTATATATATTATGTATTGTATATAGAGGAAATTTGTTGAAATCCGGTTCAGATGGACATTTATTGTGGATAACCCAAAATTGCTTTCCAAACCGGTATCATGGGAACCGGTCGAATCCAAGTGAAAATATACCGGAAACGCAAAAATGTCACGAAAAATAGAAAAGTGTTTTCTGTACAGTATATAGGGCCTACAGACTAGCAAATAAGTGGTCCCAAAAGTTATAATATTACATATTTTTTAATTAGTATCAAAACTTTGTAATTTCGTTATTTGCATCTATGTAATCATTATTATTTGCCGTGCAGCCTACAGGTAATTAAAGGGAAAACTTTATTATTTTTAAACATGAAAAGCGTGACAGTGATAGATTCGTGTAACATACATACTCGTTATTTTAGAATATACGGCTGCATAGGCCTATCACTGGGCATAAATAGTCTTGATTCCCCAGTGCTGTTTTCATGAACGAGGCGTGTATATATAATAATGACACTCCTATTTGTATTGCATTTTATACTCCTCCTGGGAATCACTAGATCGTCTGCTGTGTACGCTTGTTGTGTGAATGCATGTTGCGGGTTATTATTCCTCTATACGACCTACATTATCTGTGGATTCCTAGGTGGATTCAGTATCAATGTAGCCATTGACTTTGTGAGTTTCTTTGGTTTGGTCGCACAGCATTATTAATATAATTATTAATCCTTCGCCTTACTGTGGATTTGCTTGATTTGTGGTAAACTTCAGTATTGTTACACAGATACTGTACGATATTGGACTATATTTGATCGGCATGCGCCTGAAGAGCATATACGGGAATAAAGTCGACACGAGTTTGAGTGTCCGACCTTACCTGAACCCTATAACCACATTTTACAACCATCCATTGACAAGTACCCCGAGGCCCATGTCACACTACCGTGTCGACTTTATTCCGGTATACGGTTTTCAGCGTCCCCGTTGGGGGTTAGTGTATACCCTTCCTTACTGTAATGTATCTCGACCTTTGGGCTTTGGCCACAGATAATCGAGCTGTTCTTTGGCATAGCATCTCCGTCTCACATCTGTCTACCATTTGCATCTATAGTAGGGGTGGGGGGATGTGGGGTGGCAATTGAGAATTCCAGGTAAGGTAATTTGATTACACGTCTCCACAACATCCATGTTCTCCCGTCGTGCATGCATAGAGTATGCGTCGTGGCACCATTATTTATGTCGTGTATATAATAAACGAAATCGAATCTAATAACCACTGAAAGTTCAAAAAAGGTATAATAATAAAACACTGCAAACAAAGAGTGTGTTTAGTAGGCCTATCTTGTAAATCTTCTTCAATCGGGCGTCTAATCTCATACGTCGAGTAATTATCTTCATGAACTAGATCTTTTTATGAGTGAGAATGATTTGGATGATTACTCTATGGGGTAAAACCGAGAATAAAAGTAGATCGGGAAAGATTATAAATACCTACTCCACAAATTACCTCAATAAGGCTGAATTCCAAACTACGACGAGTAATCGATGTGCATCCATCAGGGTGTATGAAGAGCGTATATACCGGAATGAAGTATACTCGAGTTGTGTGACCATTCGCCATTCATTTTACAACCATTCATTTGAAAGTACCACCAAGCCCATGTCACACGACCGAGTATACTTTATTCAGGTATGCTGTTCAGCGTCTCCCATCCATCTACTGAGCTTGGCGATTGACCAGTTGATTGGTCAGTACAGCATAATTTCTACTAGCGTCCAACACCAGGGCCATGCTGTGCTGCGTTGGAAACGTGACTTTCAAATCCACGCCTTTACCCTCATCAATCAAAAACGTTGTTTCTCGTCTGCATTATACAATAGGTGTAATAAAAGTTATTGACAAGGCTATTAATATTGTATCTGTTTCTTTGCAGACGCGCGTGGGGCGAAGTTCTGGGGTGACCTCTAGCGGCCCCGGAGCGGCTCCGTCTAACCGGAAAGTTCGGGCTTCGGCTAAACTTCCGGCTATTGCTGTTCAACAACCCTCGACTGCAACCCCGTCTCCGTCGACACACAACGCTAAAGGTAAACACTTTTTACATCCACAATGTAATTATACTGAACGTCATCAATGTACAAATACGAACACTCACGTATTATAGCAATAGACTGCTATTTACGCGGACTATTACCGGTAACATAGGCTTACTTCAATTTGCTCCTTAGATGTATTTTATTGCAGACCTTGTCTGCAGTACAGAAGTCGCCAACATTCTTGTTGAAGGCTTGAAAGTTGAAGGTGACTTTTAACCTCCATCAAACAAACCTGAAAATGCAATGCTGAACGAAAAGAAAATGAAAGCGTATACATAAAGTGCATATCACTAAGGTTTCACAAGAAATCGCAATTCGTTCAGAAACTTGTGTAGTCAATAGAAATGAATGGATGTATTTTCAGTTTTCTCACGCTCGTATAGGTGATATCTGTTTGAGTATGCCAATTTTCGAACATTGAGATGGTGTCAAGAAACGAGTGCATTTACCTGCGTCGAATATGTGTAGTGGGTATATTTAGAGCGGATATTCCTTCAATAACGAAGGTACCGGTAATGTTATAGAGGCATTATTTTTTTGTTTATATTGTCTACCAAATTTTAGGGGGAGGGGGCTATATACAATTGGATGATGGCCAAAACAAGATAAATCATGTGTATATATATATATATATATATATATATATATATATATCCATTTCACATTATTACCTCCACTGCTCATTTTATTGACTTGAAAACTTTCAATATGACTGTGGTTCACAGGCTCTCTTGTCCGTTCGTTAGCTCATGATAGTTAGTGATATGAGTTTCGAGTCTCGCATTTTTCTTTCTTTCTCATTTCATATGCTCAAGTCAAGATAAAGCGAAGCGGCACAGACTTCTGATTGACTAATAAAAGTTTTCGGAAATTACAAGAAAGCGGGTACCATATTATTCCCTGTCTGATTGCACCTTTATATATATGTGCGGGCTAGAAAATGTGAAGTTTGACCGACTGTTTATCAATAGCGTATTTTTCCCCTTGTTCGTTTAATATTTGTAAATATAGACTCCATATGTTATCACAGCTGTAAATAAAAAGTAAAAATGATTGTTGCAAAAAGTCATTAGTGATTACTACAATCTATCAGCTAAACAAAAAAATGATATCTTCAATTTATTTTATAATTATCTATAATCATATTAAATTTTGATCTCATGAAAAGTGAGAGACTGACACACGAATCTTGTAAGCTTGTATATGTTTATGGTTCGACTCATTATTTATCTATTTTATGATGGGCTGTAGACCTATATAGGCCTACGAATGCCCGGTTTAAAAGTGCTTTGTGGCCCGGCCTATCATATTACGGACTTCAGACGACATTACTGTATCTATGTCGTTCAGTAACTAACAGACTACACTGCTGCCCGCACCACGATCTACACTAGGCCTACTCATTTTTACTCGAAATTACATTACTTCATGTAGTGTAGTATTCTCATTTATCAACGCATGCACTCTCACTTTCCATCGAGTTAACTTAATTTCACGATCTCACCAGCATAATGAGCAGGAATTAACCATATATAAATTACATGGTTCGGTGAACTATGCCCAATTCAAGGTTCAGGAATGTTGTCAGTGAAATCATGTATCCAAGATGGCGCTTGCTCTTGAAGAACCGGCTTGTTACTTATAGTTAGTACGTTATTGATCATACTTCTTGCTCAAGAGGCAAATGGAGGTAGGCTTGAAGGTAGCTAATTGTGTAGAAATGAAAAGAACGTCACCTCACCTTGTCCGGTTTTATCAAAGAATTAACATTTTAACGTTTAACATTAATTAATCTGTACATATTTAAATGAAGACAGTACAATAATTCGTCAACTGATAATGAATATAAATTCATCAGTAAACCACAATTGATTTTAATTATATATTTTTTACAATCAGTGGTGTTGGGGGAATTTCGTCCGAGTATCGCCCGTAGTTTCAATGCAGCTGATGCAGTTGTTGATTAGAAGTAGTAATTGGTAAGCATCCCATTCTTAACTCAGTTATGCCGTGTTTCAATGTCCATTTACAACAAATAGCTTATATCATGTAATCACTACGGTACTCCTACTACGCCTCTAAAAATATGTATTTAAAATCAAGATTAATCCGTAAGCAGGATATTATCATGTATATTAATTAGAAATATATTACTGATATTATTGTGACACTTTCAGTTCAAATCCAGTATTCCGCATTGTACGACTTTGAAATGAGTGTTGACCACAAACAAAAACAATGTGTTATGTCCAAATATATCCTTTATTCAGTTCATCCTTACCTTTATTTAGTTCGTCTATTAATTGTAATGGCATATATTGATTAATTACAAAGAAGCTAATTAATTACTCTTGCAGGCATAACAAAATATTTGATAGATACGTTCCCCATTATTTACTCAACGTCCATACGCTGTTTAGTGTTCTCGATGCGAGGTTCCAAGTTTAATTTTAATAGTTGGAACTATTTGTGTAGGAACTCGAACTCATTTGCATGATGGCTGGTTTCCAAATTAATTACAACAACAACACAGGAATAACAATATGGAAGTTTATTTAGGTATGACCGTTAAAACTAAACATACAGTTGCGAACAGCGCTCGCGGCGATCTGGCGCTGGCTGGCTGACTCCCGCTGTGTTTTGTTTGTTTATTTTACCTTCCCATAGGAGAGTTGGGGAAAACTGGATAATATAACTTCATTAAAAACATTGTGGAACGTAGATTAAAGTCTACGCTTTTACATTGTGCGTTGTGAAAAATGCCGCGCTTTCAACTCCTATATAACCTTGTTCATAAGACCCCTTCAAACTTATTAATTGAACTACTTTTGTACAGTATATATGTAATAAGTAAAGAAAATAATAATAATTAATAATTAAATCGAGTGTACAACTCATATGACAACAGCAGCCACAGTTCACAATGTGTTGAGAATCCTTTATATTATTTCCCATTGAATTACATCTATCACACACTCAGTGACGTCCTTTCCAACTCATTGTCTTCTCAGTTCGACTTCAATTCACATGTTGTAAACAGTTGTATATGGTGTCCATTCATACTGTGCGAGACGATTTGATGTAATATATATGTTCACTCGTTTCGAAATCTATTTTATAAGAACTGTAATTAGTCGGGATAGTAACATCTATATTCCGAAACATTTAGGGTAAAAATAATCACACAAATGTATTACGATACACTAACTGTATAGGAGACCGAAGTACATTGTGTTTCACCGTCCGACATCTGTCGTGTAGTGGCCTGCATTACACGCAGTACCTGTAAGTGCATTGCCATTATAAAATATAAAACGATGCAATAAAATATTGCTATTAGTAGATTGCCTGTGACCGTCATGTCACATGACCCAACATTATAGAATTGGTCATTGTAATGACTTGAAAGATGAAATGCCGATTGCTACATTTCACGCACACACGCATCGCATGCGATGCACCTACGTTGAGTCGTAATACACACACACGCACACATTCACCATGACCGAGACATCTGTTGGGTGGTAGAATAAAACTTTACCCTTCACAAGAGTGTGAGTGTGACTTGGGATTCATTGTGGACCATTCAAAATTAGTGACGTAACAGTCTCCGAAGGCAAACGGTTTATTTATTTTTCCTTTCTTGTAGACCA
The DNA here is from genome assembly GCA_907164805.1 of Brachyptera putata. Taxonomy (NCBI): domain Eukaryota; kingdom Metazoa; phylum Arthropoda; class Insecta; order Plecoptera; family Taeniopterygidae; genus Brachyptera; species Brachyptera putata. Next base: position 30,757,631 of record OU015462.1, read on the forward strand.
TCACATCAGGCCATCACATCGTTACGAATGTGTCCAGGAAAAAAACACAACAAACATGCAGTTGCATTGCTTTTTGTTAGTGTTCGTTTTGTTCTACTTTGCTCTCTATTAATCATGTTATTTTCGTCCGTCCCAGTATAACGCTTTGAATGTTCAATCTAGTACATCATTGTGTTTGTGTCCATAGAACTTCTTACGTGTGTGGGTTTAGTGATGGACGTATACACATAATACCATGCTTGCATACACCAAACAACCATTCGGACTCAGTTTACTAAGACCTTACTGCATGTATTACAGCCAGGCGTATAATAATTGTCCCATAGTACAAGTTGCACACAGACGCATATAGATTTTAGTTATCATACCAGTGCGTCGTTAAACCCAATGTAAATGAGTTTCAAACAGTCTTGCTTTACTTCGATGTCATATAGGCCAACTCGAGCACCTCGGTTGTTTTATCCATTTTTCGAAACTGCACTTGAGTGAAACCACTTCTGGCAAACTTGTATAATTACATCACATGTACGTAGACCATGCATTCTGCAGTTAATTACGCCAGACCATAACAAAGTTGCAAGTTTCAATGTGATTAGTAGTCTGAAATAAATTATAGTGTGGCTTCGGGCTTCGGTTAGTTCGTGCATGTTGTTTTGGTTGCTCTTTTTTAGTGTTGTTTGTTTGTTTTGTTGTTAAAAACCTGATTCACGGTTTCGAACTAATAATTTGTCGCGGTATAATATCGATATAATGTACCCCTTAACTCCCCCCCCCCCACACGATGCCTACACCGCACCTACACGGCTATTGTAAACGTGACTCCATCAAGCCAGGCTATAAACTGGGTCGACATGGGATGGAGAGAAAACAAAACGAAAAGAAAACGTGAAAAATACTCCATGGAAACTTTTTACATGTTGTTTTTTTTCATCACGTCTATAATAAATTCCGTACGGCTATGGTCAGTGGTTTTGAACCCGTGACCGCGTGCAAGCTTCTACAAAAAACGAACGCAAAGCTAGATCGTAAAACTGCAGTCGACCATTTATTTTGATATGTACATGTCTTTCAGTCGGTCCTATTTGTAAATTGATTTATCGTTCGCTTTGCGGATGCTGTACAGAGGCGAGGCGTATATGACGTGCCCTAATGCAACTAATCTATGGTTTAAGACATCTTTTTTGCTTGGCGTCGTGACGCCTATAAGTGCCAAGTACCGTTGCCCGGAGCTAAATCTGGCCATGATCCGACCTGTCTACTGTCCTAAACATTCAACAAGGATGGGGAATACAGTTTACTTTATATTATATAAGCAAAGTGCTCTCTTCTTTGACATGGAAAAAGTATGAGGAACTTTTGAAAACAAATTAAAAAGTTTCTAGCTGCGATGTGTAACATCCAAGTTTCAAAGTAGTCAAGTATTTAAATGAGATCATGCTATGAAGGAGGTATAATTAAATTGAGGAAGGGTATATAAAGCTCTTATAAACTATCTAATGGGTGGAATTGTTTAATGAAATACGATGCCGTTAGTTTGCTGGTTTATCGAGTCAAACTGAACAACTTTTGTAATAAAGCCGTTATCGGAGCTCGAACCCCAGACATGTAGGGCAAACAATGACGTCGTTTATTCATCACGCAGATAAAGTTCGACTTGTGAATCAAAATAGTTGTTCCTTGGGAAAAAAATCTTTGAAACGTCGTTAAAATCAACTAAGAAAACTGTAGAATAAACATCTTTGTGTAATATGTTTTGAGGTGGGAGGTAATTATGTGAATTTAGTCCTCTGAGGAAATAGATACCCCAGGTATAACTAGAACTGCTAGCATGTTTTTAATAGCACGTTTTGCTATAGGTTCATAGTTCAAATTCCGATCTGTAGCCAAGATATGCGTTGTGTTGGTAATTTGTGTGTATTTAGATTTTTACCCACCCCTGTGCGTGCGTGTAAGTTTAGCGGATGTTGCAGCGAGCGCTTGATATTTTGGCTTCGTACCAATGGCCAGCCGCCAACAACGTGTGTGACGTGGGGGCCATGTTATAGGCCAACACTGCGGGTTTCCCTCTGAGCCGAGCGCGCCTATATACATTACTGAACTCCAGTTTTGTTTTTCAACTCGATAGTCTTGTATTGGCGTCTTCGGTCGACCGTCTCCCCCTAACCACAATAACACGTTTCTGTAGTTTCGACCCGTCAATGCACGTGAATTGATGTGTGTATATATGAAATAGAAGATGCGAACGTTTTCAGAGGTAATAATAAATACAGTGTATAGGGAAATCGCTTACAAACAATGTATAAACGCGGAACGTGTGAAAGAAAGTTCACATACAGAAACTAAGAGCTCATTAGACATACGATTATATTTTTTTTAAATTACGTGCTGCAGAAGTGTCTTGATTAAATAGCTCGCGCACTGTGTGCATATACTGCGTGGAAATAAAAATAATGTCAACATATTATAATGCGAAATACTGATTCTACTATTGTAGTATATTTATCATGATCCGTTAGAAGAGATTCTCATTTCAAACCTGAATTTAAATATGTCTCCTTCAGAATCAGTAAATTTATTTCATACGATAATGTATCGCTAGGAATGAAATCGGTATTACTCTCTGTTGTTTTCAAATAATAATGGGTTGGAATGACATAATTCCCGGAGTAGATGCATCAAATAGTTATTAGATTCCCTCCCCCCTCTACCGCTAACGCAAATATAAACGCGTCCCCGTCATCATCCTAAACTATTGAGCCTTCCTCAATTAGTGTCTGCGCTATGCTGTCCCCAGTGCCATGACTCAACAGAATGCAACACCACTCTCGGCCCCGCCCACAAGGGAGCCACCCGGGAAAGGGGTCGTCTCCATGACTACTAACAGCCCCCTCACCTCCTCCTTCCACACTTCCCCTCAGAGGTCTTGTCGCTTCTGCAGACCCCGCGACTCGTATCAGATTGCCTCAGACTTGAGAATCAGAAGGAACTGCGTAAATATTGCCGCATCCACGTTCCATTGTGTCATCTCTTATCATTGATTGTGTGGTGACTATTGTGTTTGCGTTTTTTCCCACCCTCCGACGGGTCATAGACAGTGCGGAGTTTTTCGTAATAATATCCAAGGACAATATCACACGAATATTACTGAGGTGAGTTATCGCCAACACGAAGTAGTATAATTATATTCTTGAAGGAAATAACGTTGCGTGTTTATATGACATTAGGTCTGGCAATTGCCCTATCAAAAATGTCACTGATAAGGAAGTGTGAAGCGTTAAGAATGAGGGCTTATCAGCTGATGATTCACGTTATACCAAGCTAGGTATTACCAATCAATCATTGCACTGCATGTAATCGTCCCCATGTTCTAGTCTACACGGTAAAATTACTAATTTTCTCCAGATTTCAAAATTTGGGTATGTGTTTTATTATTGAAACTCGCGGCTCCTACAAAGTACTAGCAAATTGCTTAGTCGGCGTTGGTAAGCGCTTCCCGATTCTTCACTGGTGTATTATCCAATGCTAGGGTCTATTTAGTTGCTGGCTGATAAGTAGACGCTGAAGGAGAAAATGACGATAGTTAAAAAAGTAACGAACTTGTTGTCCATTCCATGTGAAAGTTGCTGAAGCATTCAGTTACCTATTATCAAGTTTCTGAAGCGAAGAACACAGTAATGCTGTTTGAAGGTCAAACCAGACATGACTAAAAGATCACAATTCACTTCCCAGAGGGTCCGATGTTTATGAAAGCAAAGAGGGGAAAAAAGAAGAAATATATAAAGCCAACGGCGGCCATCTTGGCGTGACCTTGGGGTTGAAAGATGTTCTTTGTGTATGGGGAGTTGCCTGGTTTGTGTGTTTCGAATAACGATGCACTCCACCCTCTTCATCTTTCCGATGATATTACATTTTGTTCTTTGTCTCCATGAGGGATGATATTATTTTTACTATTTCAGTCGATGTTGGTGATTTGTTCCTTATTGGAGCACGTATCTGTAATTACTAATTAAATCACATGACAACATGCTTGATCGCTGTTGCCACTATCTCTATGATTTACTGTTTGAAATAACGAACAGTCATATATCTTTCTTGGTAAACAAAAAGTAAAGTAGATCTTGTATTTGTATCGTATTTGCATACTTCGATGAGGCTCCCTATTTATGATCCCGTTGTGTGTAAGCAGTCTTAGATATGCCAAGATTAAATAACGTGAGACGATTGTTCCAATTATTACGTGCGTGTATTTGTGCACATGCATTAAAATTATAATGCTGAATCGCTTCACAGTTGACTGACTCGACTTGTTGGCGTGTAAATTATGCTCGTCAGCTCAATACTAGAGAAAATAACAAGGTCGTGAAGATTCACCTCTCATCAGAGGATATCTTAGGCCTACGTTTTAAGCAATTTATTATCACATAATCTCACGCTACGTTTCAGAGCCTAGATCTATCCGGTTTATGCTTGTTCTTCATCGTTGTGTTACATTTATTTATTAAAGCTATGATGTAGGCCCTACAATTAATTTTTGATACAATAAATTCGTAGGTCGATCTTCAGCTTTTAATTAAGTAGGCTACCATGTACTAATTAAATTGTTTCGCAATCCTTTTATATCTACTATACATATAAAGTATACACATACATTCCCAGAGATATATTTCTATCTCGCTCTCGCTGAATAGCTTGTTTGTTTGTTCCCTGTACGCCAAGTAATTAATATTGCCGGTTGCCTAGCTACGGAATGTAATTGTTCAATTCCCAGACTGATGCTAGCTAACCTTTTCTCGTGTTGCGCTCTATGCTATTACAGCCGGAGTTGTGTCGACTTCAAATGCAAGGGACAGGATGCTCTGAAAAACTCGACGTGATTATGTAATGCGATGTATTCGAACTTGTTGAATAAACTCACATTTTTTCATTCGCTGAGAGAATAAGAAAACGGTCTTACTAACCAGGAAGTGGTGGTGGTTGATCGTGAAAAAAAAGGCGAGTCGTGAGTCGTGCAAAGTATACGTAGCGCAGTACTTATTGATCGAGAATAAATACTGGTAATTCTGTACGCTTAACGCAATACATGCATTCATTGCAAACATGATTATTTATCCGCCTTCAGATATTGACTTTATATATAATTATGAAGTTTAATAATATCTTTATTGTGGATTTAGAAACAGCGAATAGGTGGTGCACTAGATTTTAGTTTCGTTTCGCTGGGTCTATGTGGAAATACGTACCGTCAGTGTTCTATAGTAAATGAGGTTCAATCGAGTACTTTAACCCAGGACATACCGTATAAATTTAATCTACGCATGATGTCTTTACTACACACAATTGCCAATTGGTAATAAATTATGTTCAAGATAGCTTCTTGTACTCGTAATTTATCGTCGAAATAAACACCCAGCTATCTTGGCGAAATGAATGCTGTGTGACTCGTTTATATTTAACTTGACCATTGGAGTCCTATTCCTTCCAGTTGTATATTATCTTATACTTTCATAAACGTGACACGAAGTACTTTTTACGATTCTATTATTATTGCTTTTTGCAGTAGCCATAGCATTGCAAAATGGATTTACCACATTAATAGTTGGAATGAGCAATCGACTAATTGCTTTTATCACCTGCTATTATAGAGGATCTTTATTTTAATTAGGTTATTATGAGGCTGTTGGCTGGAAATAATAATTAAACACTATAATGTTTATTATGCGGCTTGTGTGTTGTGTAATTAGTTCTTTAAGTAAAATGTCGTTTTACTCGGTAATTAGTCTTTTTCACAGGTTTCATCTTATTTCTGTGTTGACTAACAAAAAGAAAGAAAATCATACATAACGAAAATGTTCTGGTAATGGCGATCGAGATTTCGCACAACAGCAGTGTGTCTTGAGTACAGCCGAGAGTTTCTTGGAAAGGCAATTCGCTTGTGAGTTCAATGAAGCGTTGTAACCATAGAAACCACCCACCTACCACCCCTCCAGCTCCCCTAATACAGAATCATATTGCCATGACGTGGCTGACCTTTCCTTGCGATTCATCCCTGGGGTTATCGGGCTCTCGATCGCTCAACGGGCTGTAAAGCGCACGTTACTGTGGAGAGAAAAAAATCGCGAGACCTTGGATATTATCGACACTGCAATGTTTAGGAATCTTTGCTGTGGAATGAGAAGACTAAATCTGTGAGCGTAGCTGGGTTTTGTAATGCGGCGAATAGATAATAAAATCGCTATTATACCTTTTGGTCTTTTTGCATATCTAAACATTTTTAAACTTGGGATTAATTCTACCTCGATCCTTTTCATTCATTTCGAAAAGCATATTATTGCTCTCCGGGTATAATGTTGTGTTTGATGATTAGCGTTATTATAATATAATACATGGTTGCCATAGTTACGAAGCGGATGGTGGAAGGGTGGGGGGGGGGTGGAGAAGTAACAAGACCGGAGCCACCGCCCCAATTACACGGGGGCCGTGTTATATGTGCTATATGCATACAGCTTTATCAACTGTGTACCTCTCCCTGCTCCATACCCCTTCTTCATACACACTCTAGGGAATAATTTAAACTAAATCCTGTATGCCGTGCGCAATGGCAGCGTATCTTCAAAACATGCACTGACGTTCCGGAACGCTCCCCAGAGTGATTTAAAACTATGTGCATCTCTTGGATGAAGATAATTGTTGGTATTAATTTTTAGAATTGAATGATTACTTTTCATGTTCTGGAATCATTTGTATTTGTACATGTGCGTGTGAACGATAGTGATTGCATCTCGTGTACATCAAGGCTCTTCTCAAACATTGTTTGATTTTAGATGTCGTCAGCTCAATCAGTATTACCGAAAAGATGGACGTAGACTTCGTGTTCCAGTCCCTCAAACCTAAGTTTTTGCAACATTACTTGTCTTCTACCTGTACTCACTCGTCCACAACTTCAAGTAACCTATAGCTTTTGGAGGCCATTTTGGAGGAGTCATTCAACATCATCATCACTTTGTTCTATCCTTTTGGTGAACGGGGTATTGTTTGTTTTTATTTTTTGCGTTTTTATCCGCTTGTTATTTTTTTTTCGTCGACAACTAGAGCAAAATACACCGAGATGAACATACAGGCGCAATGAACATATAGTATCGATACGATATAGCAATCCAAGGTTCTACCATTGACCAATAATTGTGTTTCTTCACTCTATGGTTCTACCTGTGTAAATTGAGCTTCGCGGTTTTTCGATCTAATTCGAAACAACTTTCAGTCTGCTAAGGTGGCTAAGTGAATTATCGCTAGCGGTATTAACTGAAGTCACCGTTGGGCGTGGGTTCGAGTCCCGCATAAGGCATGGGTTTTTGTAAACGTCCTTTCACCTATCATCACTTCATCGTTTCATAATCATCCGCTCATTCGTACCCCCGTATAACCTAGCTGTTGGTGGGGTCGTTAAGCAACATTAAAAAAAAAACTTTCAGTCTTGAAGCCGATTCTATTCGTTGTTGTTGCGTGTCTTTTTGGGTAACAATTTACTTTCTGACGCTACTAAGCTGATTTCATATGCGATACAATATTTAGCCGGAGTCCAGTGCATTTGTCATCATTGTCTTGTATGATTTGATACTCTCTATTGTTCAGTAAATTGTAATTCATCTATCTCCACCCAGCTTGTCCGAATACTCTTGATTGCTGGCTTGATAACTGTCCACGTTCCAAGTCTATTATTATAAACTGAAAACCACGATGTTTAAATGGACTCCACCCTTCTATCTTTTGTTGTGAATATATTTCAATAGACACTGGTTGTTTGTCGAGTTGAAAGGGACCACCCCTGTTTTTTTGTTGTTCCATTCTCGAGTATAGGCTATATGTACATACATAACGGGTATATTTTCTCATTGTGTTGTGAATGTATACATAATACATGCCCATAGTAGGTGGGCGTGTTAAGGTTATTATACTAATTCTTGTATCTAGTTACCTTTTTATTTTAAGATGTTTTATTAAACATTTTGAAGTGCCCGGGCAAATTCAAAGAAAATAATTGATCGCTACTTCATAGTTACGTGGTATAAACGCCACGTTTTTTTTCTTTCTTGAAGTGGAGTATAAGCAAAATTTGCACGGTATATCTCAGCGTTTCAGCAAAGCGTTGCTTTTGTCGACTGATTAGATCATAGTAGATCATAGTACACTAAAAGATGGCTTGAAATCAAATGATGGAATAATACAAGATGGCTGCACAGATTAAATGTGATGCGGATCCTGTTAACCGAATGTTTTGGTCGGCGCCATAGATCGCCTCGATAGTACTGGTTTCATTTTATGTCGTTTAAGTCGTTTTTTTAGTACAAGAAGAAAAATCGTCGACTCTAGTCCGTGCTTCTCTCTAGTACTGTTGTTGGAATGTCATCTCATACAATGAAGATAATGACTTTTTAGGGGGTGGGGGGGCGATACGTACAGTTTTTTCTCCTTCGCCACGTAATTTGAGATACCAGTTGTATTAAATCTATTCGGTATCCATTAGGCAATTGTTTTTGTGTTTTGTTTCATTTTATTCAATTCAGTATAACAAAGAAATACATTATTTGCTTTTTTTATTTCTTAACAAATCATTGCATGTGAAAAAACAGACCATGCAAGGTTCATATCGACTTCGTCAGTTTTGTATTGTCACCTTAAAAATAAAACGTCCCGTTCCTTGCGATTAGTTTCGCTTGTTTTGTTCATCTTTTCCCCTCGTCATACTTGGCCCTTGAGATCACCTGTCTGCATTCCAGAGTGGGGGAAAGGGGAGACTTGTTTTCTCCCTTCCACCACCTGCTGTTACCCTGTTCCTTTATTTCTGTTACTGTCGACAGCTGTTTCCGACACTAGAGGTTTGGCAACGTTGCAGGTGTACTGAATTAGAATTGTATAAGCACAATTTGACATTTTTATCTCCTTTTCATATTTGGATTCAGATTCCTTGTTTTCCACTTCCTGAATAGACTTCGTGAATACGTATCATAGCAATATTACCATTGTATAATCGTAAGTGAACGAAAGTTGAACTTTGAGACGGGTTTTTGTCTTCGCACGATGATGGAGTTATTTCGTTCAGCCGCATTGTTCATTGTTCTGGTGTACCAATTAGCGATTGCATTGTCTACAATGAATTGTTTCAGTCTATTTTTTATGGTGAAACGTCATCAACGTGTTAATGCTAAAGATACGTCTATTGCCACTCAATCCCCGCATTTTTTATGCAGTGAAAGTGCGATCATTAAATTGTTAACTATTACAGAAATCACAAACGATTAAGATGTGTTTATGTACCTATGCATTGGAAAGTTAGTCACTCATAAGCCAGTCGACCTGAACTGAATGTGACCTCCAATGTGAAACGCCAACAGCTTATTGTGTTCAGATTCGACTGGAACACCCGTGTTGATTTGTATATACTATTGGTAACTACTATTCAATTTGTGTGGATTAATTTATCTCGAACGACTGATTTTATGGATGTGCGCTAATTATACTCCTGCCCCTAACCAATTTTTATATCACAGATCAAGAGTTTCCGTCGTATTAGCGTTGCGACGAAACTGATAGATTACATGCATTAATAATATTACTATCATGTTCTTCAAGCTTTATTCGTGGCTATAGTATATAGACGCAGTAATAGTACCAATCCTAGTTTTCGTATCACAGAATTAAGACGAGGAATTCATCACAGTACTGTTACTCTCTTAGTCAAGATATACAATATAGGAGAATGAAATTTGATTCCACTTTATATACTAGGAAATAGAAATAGAAAATATCCTGATCAGGGAAGTCGGGGTGTTGACTTGGGAATGATCTTCAGTACTTCATGTTGGGTTGGTACTCCGTTTTCCTCCAGTCAGGAGAGTTGTAAGTAATCAAGAATTACGAATCGTCTCAAATGAAATACCACTTATGAAAGTAACGGGAAGAGAGAGGATGTGAATGTAGAAAAATAATAATATTAATGTTGGTGGTTTGTTTCCGTCAAAATGTTTCAAATTGCGTGTTTTTCCCTGAAATTACCACAACTCTGATCCAACCATGGCTATGTCGGAGATTCACCAATTTTATAGTTGATCTATGTCAAGACTTCCATGGATGCAAGTTAGGCGTATATTTAAGCTAGTTTCGCGACTCCTTAAATGCGTAACCCACGTGTGTAACCCAATGACCTTGGGTTGTGACTCCAATGGTAATCTTGTGTAGCCGTCTCAATGAGTTACTTCCTACGGCTTGGAAACTGGTGCACCATCACCAACGAACGACTTCTATAATCCACACTAACGGAAATGACGCACTGATTTATCTCACTTAAGTGAGCATGGCATCAATTGGAATTAATTTCATGTTGCTCTGTTTTTTATTCTCACGATTATAATGAACATGTATTATTTATTGTGCGTTTATGATGCTGTGTGTTCACTATAATGATGAAGTATAACTGTAGTATGGAACGATTTATATTAGTTTTAGATAACAAACTAAGGATGCCTGCAAGTACAATGTACAATAAATACGTTCGCTTACTGCTGGTAGTTACAATTCTACCGTTTCTTGGGTCACCCATCCGAACAAAAGGACGATTCATGTCAGTGATGTGGGAGATAAAAACCGAGTGTGTCACTTCATTTTTTATTTCTAACGTTTAATTTCGACCAGTAAGTTGACCTTGGTGGTGAATGTATACTGTTCAGCGTGACAGGTCTAGCTGTAATAATAATAAGACTAAGACTATTTTCAGTCCCAGCTTCAACATACTGTATTCATAAGTCGGCGCTAATTGTAGTCGTAGTAAACTAGTACATGTTTTTGGATAAGACTTGTTGAGGTCACTTAGCTATCACCTCTACTTATCATGACCATATGGGGTCAACTACTATTATGGAACACGCAAAGTTAAAAGTTCGACGAAAATGTAAACAAAGCGGCATCATCAATACAACCAGCGTGCCTCAATTATTAATTATATAAAAGAATCTCTGAACATTTTGACCGTACCGTGCCTGAGTGATTGATGCCACTATATATAATATAACTTTGCAGACCGTCACTGTTTGCATGTTTGCGACCCAGCAGTGTTCTAGGTTGAGTGCATACGGTGCATTTCGTGCACATACTAATCAATGTTCAGAAGCGATTAAGTAAACTTGTCCCGTCCGGTTAATCCCACATTAGCCTGGTTTAGAACTCGGTACTCGACATTAGGTTGTTCAGCTACTATATTGTACATATATGCAGATGCCATATGATATGCTTATCGTTTTGTCTTATTTATTATCATGTGTTGTGGATATATATATATATATGTGTGTGTGTGTGTGAATTGCATGGAATAACAGTCGACGTTTTCCACCCGACACAAAGGATATCATGTTTTATGTATGTTCTAGCTTATGCCGTCAGTGTATCCCACGTATGTTTCACAGACAAAGTAATAGAATATCAATTTGGTTGAGTGATATCGTATTCATTATCACGTTTCAGTAATCACACCCTCTGTTTTATGCGCACGCATTTTGTTGCTCGTTTGAAAACCGATGCTGGTCGGATTATCTAACCATTCGTGATATAATAATTCCAGAATAAACATACATCTTGAAATCCTACTTCAGTTGGGTCTAGCATGTGAGTCGAAAGTCGAGTGATAACAATTGAATCCGTTGGATTTTATCCACGGTTGTTTGAAAGTAACATTCAAACTGAGAATGAACATGTCTCATTATCGGTAATCTTTGCAGATAATGAGACAGTTCGGGGTCAATAAAACTTACACACTGCTCGTTGATTCAATTCTCCTCGTTGTCTCTCTCTCTCTCTCTCTCTCTCTCTCTCCCTCTCGTTGTCTCTCTCTCTCTCTCCCTCTCTCTCTCTCTCTCTCTCTCTCTCTCTCTCTCTCTCTCTCTCTCTCTCTCTCTCTCTCTCTCTCTCTCTCTCTCTCTCTCTCTCTCTCTCTCTCTCTCTCTCTCTCTTAAACACGCGCTTTCCGCAGTGTTATCATCTGTAACTGATCGTATAGTGATAGCCTCATTATATCATAGTCCGCCCCTTTATTGGACATTCGGATACGCGAGCGCGACATCAAAGGGGAACACGTACTCTCAGCCCGAACTAACTTTCCAAGGTTGCTATGGTAACGAAGTTTGGTCCATGGAGGTACTTGTGGTGTGGTGGGGGTAAAGGGGAAACGCGAATCCGGCATGTTCCCATCCCCCTATGACACTGTGTGAGCCCTACCCACCCCTCCGCCCGACGAGCTGCTTTCGACTCACTTCCATTTACGTAAAGCTACCCTCATTATACCTCCCCTCTTACTGTCCCTTTCCACAGCCCCCTTCAACAGTCATTTCCTTTCATGCTGATCTCACAGACTACAGCTGGTAAGCAAAGGAAGGAGAGATAGACTTCCTTTACGAGCCAATCTCGTACAAACAACTACAAGTACAGCATTACTCCGGAAAGCAATTAAAAGATTCACTCGTCGCTTTATACTCTTCTGTAATTCAACCGTTCGGAAACAAACCTGCTGAACCGACCCCTGAATTGTAATTTACATCACTGTTCACGATGAAACACATTATGAAACACATTAGTTGATTTAACAAGAGTCGAGTACCGAGTATGCAGTACGGCCTTATGAAACTGGATTAGAATTATAAAACAATTGAACATTTCATTAAAGTTATCGAATCGTTGATTTCACACAAAATATCACAGCGTAAGTCTTAGTCATCGTTATAGGTATTGTGTACCTAGGTATCGGTAGTATAAGGTATCGGTATGGACTATGTCTTTCCACTTGAATTATTACAGTTTGAAGACTGACATTGTGCTGATAAGTATTCCCGCGAATACTCATGTTGTGGAGTGGACCGTACCGAATCAATTTCTTTCTCTTCGCACCCTTGTCGCATACCTCCATGGAATTCACCCTTGTAGTATAATTGTGTTTTCAGTCTCGTTTTTGCCTTACATGGAACAAAACAAATAAACGATAAGGAAACTCTTATATAACTTTTCACTGTACGATTAAATTGTGCACTGCATTGTTGAGCAAGAGAAACGTGCTTTCAATTCTTTGCGTTTGTATTTGTCTAGAAAAACATCTCTTGACGTGGGCGATGAATCGTGATAGTGATATGGTCCATTTGTCTCGAATAAGAACTTCGCTATAACGAATGCTCAAGTAGAAAATCAGAATATAATAATGCATGCTTCTTTTGTGGTTATTTATTTTATAGTTGAATTTTGTGTCATGGTGCACCACCAGTAAGTACATCAATCTAGTTTCTACTTGATAATAATACGATCACAGTCAATATCATTCGAATACGTTGTGAATAATCCCAATTGTGAAGAGCGAAAAGTAGTTTTTCATATTGGGATGAAAGCGATCGATTCATTCCGTTATTCATGTCTAGAGCATTGTTGAACCAGAAAGTATGGTTGCTACTAACTTCAAAGGGGACCTGACACTAGACTCGAATCACAGTTCAATAAACCCCCAATAGACTTCGAATAATATTTAATTAAAATTGTGTTTATACTCTCTTCGATTCATGTTTTGCTTTCTTTTCTTTTAGCAAGCCAAGATTTTTTGCATATATATATATATATATATATATATATATATATATATATATATATATATATATATATATATATATATATATATATATATATATATATATATATATATATATATATATATATATATATATATATATATATATATATATATATATATATATATATATATATATATATATATATATATATATCACTCTCAGCTATTCATTAGAAAAAGTTGTGCTTCATGCGGAATGCGTCTGCTGCCAGAGGCCATTAGAATCGCGTTTAGAGCTTTTGTTCGGCTCACTCACAGACCTAGTTTTTACGAGCACTCGAGCTGTCTTAGAGCAGTGCAACGATGTCGAGCCACTTCCCACTTACATGCACATACAAGACTCCACTCGATATAATAGTATTCATGATTATTACCACGAAGCGCCATGCGATGCTCGAATGACCCGACACTTATTTCACCTTGCTCGAACGTCATCATTATGGTGATGAATAATCATTGTTAGTTCAACTAATTAGTATTCCTGGAATACTAGCGTTGCAAATTTAATTCTCAAGAGAGTCGATCTAATCTTTTCTATTATTAATCGACTTTAAAATTTGAATTCTCAGAATGATGTTTTATCTGCACAAATGAAAGCATGGTTGCACAGTTTATGTAGATTTGATATATTATCGTCCTCCAGAACAAATGAATGAATTCACTAAATGTCAGTGAGTTAGTCCGACGATGTTTTAAACAAACACTGAACCAAGTGCATGTCCTACATTTTTAGATAGTGTAACGATTCTGTTGAAAGTTTCATGGCTAATACATTTTTTGTGTGTTCATGAACAAAAATCAAACTTGTTACTTGACAAGATACATTGAATCCTAAGGTCAAAATATCCTCCTACAGTGTCAGTCAGTAAGTACCAACTACCAATAACGTTTGTCTGACTGGACATTATGTACAATTGTAGATACCTAAGTTCACCGATTATAGAACCACTTATTGCCATATTGGATACACAATTAGAAATATCATTAACGTGTTTACAAGTTATATAAGAAATGGAAAAACAAGTTTTACCACCATACATAATTGTTAGTTAGTTTTAAATCATCAGTGGTATATAAAGGCCTTGAATCGAGCAGCTCGTGATTTTCTAACTAATTTAATATGTGGCCAGAAGCCAGGTATCGTGAGAAGTAATAATATCGTAGCGTATATTTAATACAGGTATTTATAGAGCAGCCAATTAGAAGACGTTAAATGTTGATCTCGTTAATCGTCGTGGTATTGACTGATCCGGTTAGAAAACAAGAGAAATTTATCAAAAACATGATTGAGGTGTTGAATATTTGACCAGGCTGAGCATTTCTCAGCTATATATTAATGTATTAGACGAGTGATCTCCCCAGCACAAGATGAATATTCTATTGAACAATTGTATTGCGTCTTTTGCAATGTGAATAAATAATAACACTCGTTTTTTGTTTCAAATAGTGAGGCGTAAACACCCGAGTTGATATGTTTTTTATTGTTTTGGTTTATGTAGGATCTCTAATCGATAGTAATCAGAAAGTTATATTTCTTAAAAACAGACATCAATTAAAGTACCTAATTAAATTGCCATTACGTTTCATGTAAATCTTCGTTGTTCAGTTTTACCTTCAGAGTGTCTTTTTTCCTTTGGTAAATATGCCTTTAATTTAATAGCATATCCTACGTTTACCTCTACCATTTACTGTTCTACTTTTATACAATGAAATTACAATGTTTTTTTTTTTAATCGACAAAATATACTAGTTTTTTTGTTGTAAGTAATAAGCTACCACGAGATCACGAGATGCCCTTGGTTTAACTTTCAGAATCCAGTTAGCCTAATCCACCACACGGCAGGCACGACTCCATCTAACCGACCCGTTCTGTCGGCCATTGCCTTCATACAAGCTATAATACTGCTCATGTCAAACCGTCAAACGAACCAGCTATGCGGATCCATAATATATAATAAAAGGATGAAATATGTATTACCGAGCAATACCTGTGTGACATATAACTTATACATTAACCTTGTTCTATGGTAATTTCTTTGTTTCTTGTGTGTTGTGGAAAACACTTCATACAACAACCTTCATCTCGCATGCTCCCTGCCCCTTGATCGATATGCGATTTGCAAATAAGCTCTCTGCGTGCTTACTTGCCAACAGTGTTGTGTACGTGATACGTGTCGAGTTGTTGTAGTAATTACTTGTATTATTATTCGGAAAGGGGAGAAAATGCGATCGTATTGATTTTTTTTAGACAATATGATGGAAGACTCGATTAATCACGTGAATGTCGAAATAATTCAATATTACAGGTGAGGGCATATCGGACCTGGTTCGACCCCCGTTACCGTCCATCTTTACAGATTTTTATTCGAGTCTTTCCTCTGTTGTCTATAGGCTGATGTCGGGATGGTTCCTACATAAAATGCTACGACCGCTACCTTCCCACACCTTTGATCCTTCACAACACCCAAGAAACCTTCCAGCTCACTATCTCTTTATCCTCATCATTCATATCATTCATCCGAGGTCAATAGATCTTGGTTATCCACGAGGGGTTTACAACTCAAAAATTTGGTGTACACCTGATTTCAGATTTCAGGTGATTTCAGGGATTTCAAGTCATTTCAGGTGATTTCAGGGATTTCATGGGAAGTGTACACCTGATTTCAGGAGTTGTTAACCCCTCGGTTATCCATTTACACTGCATCGTTTAACCCAATATAAATTAAATGAAGGTACAATTGTAATGTATTGGTATTCTATAATATTTTTCGATTCTCAATGATACCAGTCAAATTCCAAGATTGATTTCGATTTCCTGCATAATGATCTGAAAATTGAATTCAATATTGTTTAGCCGTAATATACCGTAATAAATTTTGTATAGTTGGCGTTTAGTCGGGTACAATGACCAGCAGAATACTCTTGCATACACAGTTGCTTCAAAATGACAGTTCTTATTATAGTCAAGTAATATGCATAATCACTGGGATTAATAAGTTTGATCAACAGTGCAGAACCCCGTGCATAGTAAGTGACAAAAAAAATACTGCCATTTCTTTTCCCGTACACGTACTAAATAATGGAACAAAAAATCTACGCGAGCCACCGAATAAATATGCCTTCAAAACACCTTTCTTAACATGTGCGTTGTATTGTCGTGTTTTCGCCTTATTTGGTGTTGATGTATTGTGTGCCTAATGTACGTTTCCCCTTGTCTGATTTCAGGTAAGATCAGTCTGTAGTCATGTTGTTGAGTAGATTATTCTGCAGGCCTTGGTGTAGGCGTAGAACCTCTCGACTGTGAAGGTAGGGCAAGGAAAATGCTGCATGCATCGTTAGTTCCATGTTTTTACTCAAACAATTAGCTTATATCTTATTATAAGACGTGATAATATAATTAAGCGACGATCGTATAATGAGGTAGCAAGCACTGCTATCGTGTTGTCAAATGTAAATTATTCCCATGGAACCGACCGGTATTATGTCAACTAGATGACTCAAATTGCTGTGGTAAATAATGCAAATCGCCATATCATTTATGACCTCCTTTTATAAATGGCGACAACGTACTTATTCATTCGATTACAGTTTTCAATGTACACACAGTATCAAACCGTAGTAAACGCACATTAATCAAAAACACATATGTAAAACCCCTTCTTACTTATTTCTAAAGTTGTCGGAATACCTTTTCCGGCGGACTAAATCTTTTTAATTAGGATATAGTATTAATTATAGAAATTGTTACTCGCACATATAGGAACAACGCCACTCTGTTATCGCGTAGTTCGTCATTTATCATGCAGAATCTGTTAATTATACTCGCTACAGCTTCAACACTACAATATCTCATATTTCCGATGTCTGTATAGATAGACCTTCTTGAATGCAAAACTGCAGGTGCATCTTGACTAGGAGCGTGCCGGTAAGCGTATAACCTTGCAAAATTGAGATTTGAAACAGACGTTTACCTTTTTCAATAAGAAACATTTTTTATAAGAAACTAGATTTCAATTTTGTTTAATGATACCAAAAATAGTGAAAATAGTGCCGTTGTTCTGTAAGCTATATTAGCTTTTTACAATTAATTTGCTACTATAAATTTTATATTAGCCATTTTTGTTTTGGAGTAGACCTGTCGGATCACAAGTAGCTGGCACATTCACTCGCATTCACTCGCACATACAATCGAATCATGAAAAATGAGCTTATCAAATCAATCTATTGCAATGATATTTGTTTTTATCAAGCTATTCGATCTTTAAATCGTATTCACATTTTGTGCATTGAATATAAAATATATTGATCGGGGGCAAACAACATATACAATTGATGGAGCCTAATACTGATAATCAAGCCTTATCACTGCTTGTTCCAACGAATCTTGCGTTCGATTACAACACCTGAATAACCTTGACGATAGCATTCGAATGTTTGTAACATGTCTAATAATGTGTATCGCGTCCAACTCTAATCCGACAATATTGTTGACACCTTGATAGAGCATGATGTCACCCTGTTGTTTGCCCGCACCCATGACTAGTTATTATGGATGCGGTAGATGGTTAAGCAAGGCGCACCCAAATGTCCTCAAACCCGTTCGTTGCACGTACGTGCGGTAAATGCTAACTCGGAATGACTAAAGCAATTCTTTGGAATCATCCAAACTAATTGAAAACAGAGACAGCCGGACCACGAACAGTAAACCGAGCTGGCTGTTCGTGCGTTTCTGAAAGAGGTCAGGGTTTCTTTCACTTGATTAGCTGCAGATTGCTTTCAATTTCTGTCTGCTACCTAATCGTGGGCCTAATCTTCAAACAATAGATCAATAGCTAAACATTTCAACTAAAGGAAAACGCGCAGTGTCTAAGATTCGTTGTGCGGTTGATAATTGAGTGATGCGAGGTCATTTTTTCAGTTTTTCCTTCCAAATTACTGAACACATTTGTCACAACGAACAGGGATCACTTGGCAAATGGATAACAGTGCTTTTTCCATAAATTTTAATTATGAAATATAATTTTGTCATCTTATTTGTTGATACATCTTTGAGAATAAATAAATTTGTTTTCTATACATAGTTGAGTAATGGAAAGCGTATCTTCAATTTTATAGCTTCACAATTCATTTGATATTTTCTTCACCAGCGGGCCAAATTTATAGGGACGAGTTGTTGGATTTCTACTTGTTGGGTTGCATAATCAAACTTGAAATAACGCGCCGTGATTGAGGATAATTCTGGATGACTGATTAGTGATTACTAATGATTCATGCTGCAACAAATCAGAAATCAAAAAAAGAATCAGAACTATTCATTTTTATTAAATTTCCTCATCTCCAATTCTCGACATCATCATACAAATCGGACATTTAATGCGATACAGAAAATCCAAGTAACATCCACTTCGGATTCGAGTTTATGATCTGTTTAAATTTAATAACCTCTTTCGAACTGTTATTTCCAACTATAAGGTAGTCGACCTTAGGCTGGTTTTATGACTTTGGAATGAAGTTTTTTTTGTAATCTTATCCTCTAAAAACATGCCCATCAAGGCTGACTGGAAACTGATCGCTTTGTTTTTTAGTTATTTGGAGACCTGATATAATTTACTTTTAATTGGGTTAGTTGAAACCTTAATCTATATTGCATATTTAAAGTAGTAAATTTCTACCTCTTCTGGTATAAATTACCTGATAGTTCCAGGATATAATTTTCTTATTACCCGGTACATACTTGATAATGCGTTTTCATTTGAATGTATACATTTATATACAATTTGTATGATAAACATAGCGGTTAAAGGTCTTGGGTACTAATTTCTATAATGGTATTCTTTGTACTACTTGTTCCTACATTTATTTTTATCCATGTAGCCAAACATGCCTGATTCAAACACGAATATGATATCTGCATTTCCAGTATTAAACGTATTTCCAGTAAATATGTAGGTCTACAAAAAACAAGATGTGTATATCTAATAATAAGCGTAGGCCTATAGCATTCATTATGATAATTATTCATTGTTATTTTTATCATTATCATATTCCGTATCCCATAAAAAGAATATATATATAAATTGGGATCATTTGAAATAATGAAAATATATATATATATATATATATATATATATATATATATATATATATATATATATATATATATATATTACGTTATCTCGTAAGCTTGAACGACTCATGATGTGATAAAAATGAATATTTATGGATATTTGTCAGCTTTGAGAAAGCCCGGCATAGACCGGTTGAAACGTCAGCTTTCCAATATTATATTAAAATATACATAGTATATATATTCTATTGGGTGTTTCATATTAAAAAACGACTTGAATTATCCATAAATATTCATTTTTATCATAAATATATATATATATATATATATACTAGCAGAAATACCCGGCGTTGCCCGGGTGCAATTTATAGTGTTTACTCTTTGTAATGAGTTCCATTCACGTGTGAAGTTATTATAGGGCAGTAAACAGCATGGAGATACTCTTGCGCGCGCTGTTTTTCACGGGATGTAGCGGAAGGGGTTAAATGGAAGAGAACATACTGGTTATGTACATTGTGGCTGTCTATAATTTAGGTAATTTTAAATTTTTATGATGAGCCGTTTTTAAGGGAAAAAGTACAAAGTGATTGTATTTACACTTCATCATTTTCTGCAACTTCGCTCATCCATCAACGCTTAAATATAGCGTTTTCCCAGTGTAAGATCCTCACATAGCGTTTTCCCAGTGTAAGATCCTTACCTATCGCGTTTTCCCAGTGTAAGATCCTTACCTATCGCGTTTACCCAGTGTAAGATACTTACCTATCGCGTTTTCCCAGTGTAAGATCCTTACCTATCGCGTTTTCCCAGTAAAAGATCCTTACCTATAGCGTTTTCTCAGTGTAAGATCCTTATCTATAGCGTTTTCCCAGTGTAAGATCCTTACCTATAGCGTTTTCCTAGTGTAAGATCCTCACCTATCGCGTTTTTCCAGTGTAAGATTCTTACATATAGCGTTTCCCCAGTGTAAGATCCTTACCTATCGCGTTTTCCCAGTGTAAGATCCTTATCTATCGCATTTTCCCAGTGTAAGATCCTTACCTATCGCGTTTACCCAGTGTAAGATACTTACCTATCGCGTTTTCCCAGTGTAAGATCCTTACCTATAGCGTTTTCCCAGTGTCAGATCCTTACCTATCGCGTTTTCCCAGTGTCAGATCCTTACCTATCGCGTTTACCCAGTGTAAGATCCTTACCTATCGCGTTTTCCCAGTGTAAGATCCTTACCTATCGCGTTTTCCCAGTGTAAGATTCTTACCTATCGCGTTTTCCCAGTGTAAGATCCTTACCTATCGCGTTTTCCCAGTGTAAGATTCTTACATATAGCGTTGTCCTAGTGTACGATTTTTGGCAAGGTAAGAAACTTACCCGTAAGTTTCCGATGTGCTAACGCGCGTTAAACCGCTGCCTTTTCACTGAGAAAAGTGTCTCGGTCTGCTTTGTGCGCTGACAGGCAGTCTACTGATCCCCAATTGTCGTAGGCTGCGTATCAGTTACAGACCGAAGATTCCAGACGATTCGATGAGATGTATGATATGGATGACAGGCTTCCAGGACAATAATCTAGATCGACATGCTCAGAGCTAGCGCGCAATCGGCCCCTTTCCCCTCCTCGCACCCGCAAACCTCTCGCGACAGACTTTAAGGACAATCATCTAGATCAACACGCCATTGTCCTTGAATGTCATTGAAAAGCAAATTTTTGGATTTTGTACCTGGGAGAAAGCTTGGCGGAAGATGTCATATACTTTAGGACATTCTACCACACCCATCGAATGTGCATGGGGAATTTCACGAAACTCGGTCGAGCCGTCTCGGAGGGGTTCGTCCACTAACATGTGACACGAGCTTTTTATATATAAGATATGTATATATATATATATATATATATATATATATATATATATATATATATATATATATATATATATATATATATATATATATAGGCCCCTATATATACATATAAATATATATATATATATATATATATATATATATATATATATATATATATTAATAAAATGGTAAATAAAAATTATATATTACCAATAAATGAATGCATCAAGCCTAGATTAATCACAATGACGGCTGTCTGGAAAAGAGTACGAATTCATCTGGGTCTGTTTTTAGAAGCGGCATTAATCAGCTTCAAAGACCTTTTGTCAATGCATTAATATCTGTTCGTCCATCGTAACCGGTTTATTTGAAATGGACCTAATAACAACAAAAAAAAGTTACCGCTTAAAATAGTCTGTAATCTAACCACAACGTGTTTTATTATGTTGATCGTTTATCTTACGAAATTAGTGGATGACCATCAAAATACAAGTCAAATCGTGTTTCTCTTTCTCTCTCTCTCACACACACACTCGTTCTTCCATGCTCACAAGAAGAATTTCATTCGTGCATATATATACCTACACGATTTACTGGACACGATGATTTCCTTAAAAAGGGTAAAATTGAGATTACAGATGATTCGTATACAATTATTTTCAGTCTCGCAAAACGGCCTATTAAATGTCGTCTGTACAACCCGTACCGAGCCTTACAAATGGAGTTACACCATGTTGTAGTGCAACATTTAATGTCAGCCACAGCGTAGCTTTTCAGTTTTGCATAATTAACTAGCTCCTTTGGTACTGGCGTGACTATTCTGTTTTGTTTTTCAAGTATAGTTATTCAGAATTCTTGTCGAAAAAAGTTAATAAGTAGGTTTACGGTGCTTACGGTTTAGTTTTCGAAGTCTTAATTGTATCAGTTGTATGTTGTAGGTCTAATAGGCCTATATTCTCAGGTATGGGGCCTTATCTCTGACTCAAGTGTTGATAACATGTAGCGTACGCACTGTTTTTATCGCACACTTCCTGTTATCTGTAACAACGATTAGTTCAGTTATTTAGAAGGCAAGATTGTGTTGTTGTGCTCCGAAGTGCCTAAATACAATACAGCTTCAATGTGATCGTACGTCTGAAAATAAAATACGTTTTCTCCGAACAATGCATGTGACGGATGTAATGACCGCCAATCATTTGTTCCTGATGTTGACGTTGATTTTGTTACCGTACATAAGTATTCGTTTTTTAATTGTGAATAAAAATAGTCAGTGCAAACTGATATAGATTTTACAAAGCCTACAGTGAAATATATTAATGTGGTCATAAGTCGTTGTGGTGCTTATCAAATACAGTAAGTGCGTGCTGCAATATGATGGAACGTATAGGTCTATACAATTAGGAAAATGATTTTCCACCCGAGTTGGATTACCGCCGTACATTGACCTTGACTTGACACTGAACAAAAATGGCCGTAGTCTAAATGTGCCATTGGGCATAAATTGAATTAAATTTATCCGCATGACTCAACATTTGTAGTCAATGAAATCCAGATGCTATTTTAGGTAATAACAGCAATTCATCAAATTACTGTTCTGATAGTCCAGATGAGGATTCCGTAAAAATAGCAACCCGAGTTTCATTACTGTCATTAATTAAACCATCCATCATGTGGACCATCATCACTCAAACAATTTCGTTATGAGTGTTTAATTGCTTTGTTGGACAGCAGCGATATCACTGGAATCAATTCATATGTAAAGCGGTCATAAATAATTGAATTATTTGTTGAGAGGGAGAAGTCGAGCTAATATGGGAATCGTCATGTCAAGTTTGCAATTGGATTGGAAGGTGTCCAAAATGTTTTTCGACTGGTATCAGAGTGGCGAGGTCATGACCCTTGTTGAGACGCGAGGACAGGTGCCTATCTACAAGGTGTGCATTACACTCTTCAACGATATTGTACAATCATTGACTTTGTCTGCTTAGTGTCTCGTCAACTTTGAAGGTGGGCTAGTAGTTTTTTACTGAACGATCTTGTCATTAGCATCTTCATGCAAGCCTACGACACTTCACTGCACATCAATTTCACTAGACTGCCAGGGAATTAACTGCTGGTTGGAGGAACAATTGAATTCAGGAATAATACAAACATATAGTAACTATAATATAAACAAGATTTCGCTCTCACCATACGACTTGAATAATGGAATAGGCCTAATACATCACCAAACGCATGGCTCGAGGTCGGATAATGCAGAATGCCATGATAATAGATTTGCTTGTAAATCGAGGAGCATATGTAAGGTGGGAACGTGTTATTACCCAGTTCGTCTTGCATCGTACCGCTACTTGCATGCTGCGTACACCAATTGAACTGGTGCTACAAATAAATTACCTATATAGATAGCTCCAGGTGGCAGCTGTAATTTCGTACACGTACCGGCAACCGGTATCAACTTACAGGTTGCACGTGACCGCATACATAGCACCCCTCCCCCTCCCCCTTTCCACTCGCGTCAGTTCGAAGTCGAAAGATGTCGACTGATAGCAATACGGCATTTTTCCTTTTTTACTGTTTGAGAAGTATCCAACAATTTGGCGCGAATTCAATTTGGCAACTGGCAAAACGTGTTACGAGATTCGATGAGATTGTTGGGTGCGTTCTTTTTAATGGGCAATTAATGTGGTTAAGCACGTCAAGGACTTCAGGCCAGGCTGTCCACCTTCCACGAACTTCTCGAACTAGATAATATTATGACATGGCTTCTAACCTACGAACTTGATATTATAGATTAATTTGGAATAACTTACCAAGTCGTTTTAATTAATTTTGTTTTTCAAGTAGGCTTATTTCAATAAACAAATGAAATGGTAACGCAAAAAACGGCTAAACGGACTTTATTAATAATATCCCCATTTCCATGAAGTGGATATATAGTAGAAATATGCGATATGTCAATCATGTAGGCCTCTATAAACGTCACTTCAACTTGATTCCTCAATAATGCATGTTGATTAGGTTTGATTATTCCGTTATTATTAAAGCCTGTTATATATCTATGGCCAGATCTAACAGCAGGTGGCCTAATTCAGTCATCCTCGTTTACTATTCATCGAGCATACATTCGACTAAACAACATGGCGCCGGATAATAATGTGCACATTTGTATGCAAGCTGCATGCATGCACACACAGATAGATGGATGTCCTTGATTCCTGATACAATCGTAATGTAATTGTAAAAGTAATTGTGTGGTGGTGAATGATTTAAAATGCGTCGTTAACGATTGTTTTCTGTGTCATATTCAAAGACAATGAAAGTGTATTTATTTGATATTATTAACATCATTCATGGATGACCCCACGAAGCTTTCACTAATGCTAATATTATGAGGTTATTAATGTTGTCAATAATGTAGATAGGCCTAGTCACCTCGACGATTATGCGATTGATGTAGCTATATACACTATACTAGAGTGTACCGTACACATATTTTGAGTGCACGTGGACTAAATGGTTATTATTTATTCATTGTACTATAAGTACTCTAGATTACAGCCCTACTTTATTATTCACTTTTGCAATTCCAAAGTTTAATGTGGCTGACCTTTAATCTCTGCAGTCTAGAATTGTAGATAGGCTCCAAGTGGTTCGACTGTAAAAACTAATGAATGTGGGCTTAAAAATTAAATTACTTCTCTTTATACCAACTCGTAGCCACACATTTTTCCTCTCAGCTATTTTGCACGTAAATTGCTTTTCTGAAAGTTCCAACTTCCTCGTCGGGAGATTGTAAGTTTTCAAGTTTGAAAGAGTCGTCTGTCGCCATCATTTCCAACTTCTGTAATCTTTTAATGTGTTTCGAGTAAGTTTGTTCCTGCGACTTGTTCTACTGTTTGCTTGTTTGTTTTTTTGTAAAACTTTGTTTCGTTGTTTTTTTCACTCGGTGGTGCGCTACGCTATATCCACTTGAAATTCTTCCATTTAGTTCATCAAAATGTTTTAAAGACGTTATTTATATCTTTGGCGAAACTTTATCTTATGCAAATGTTTCCGTATTTCGCCGGCGGCTCAATAAATTGCCACATTGTTGATGTCGACATGCATTTGCGTGACGGCTCAACTAACATGCCAAGTAGAAAATGGTTCCTGTGCGTAGGACCTCATCTTAGCCAGGATAACATATGTCGTTTGTCACGAGTTGCTTCATCTATATTGATTCAGGTTTACAAAGTGGATACATAAGAAACGAATCGTTTTTGGCACGTGCACAATACAATACTATTCTAGTATATTATATTGTGTACCCTTACTCGATTATTATTACTACTATTCACTCCTGCTGGTCTCCAACATTATATATCAAGTAGGCTTGGTGGCTACTATCAGGCGTTTCCTTATGCTTTATAATTCACCATTTGCCTGCTCTTTTTTAACTTGGGTGTGTCCCATTGAGAAAGTCGAACTTCAATTTACATGGCGTGAATTGAATTTATAGTTGGGTTTAGTTCATTATTTTGGCGGACAATCACAGTTTTCTTATTGCATAGTGTATAGGTGAGGTGGCCCATTAATATTAAGCCCTTATCTGTATTATTGTGCCAAACTGTCGCACTTGTTTTCATTTATATATATATATACGCAATCTTGAAATTTAAAATCAAATGACTTATTCCCATCACGTATTCGATTTATAAAACATTCTTTAATTTCTTCTTTGAATTCTTGAATCTTTCAATCTTGAATCTTTGACCATGCACCATTCGAGTGAAATACACGTCGCCACTTTTTGCTTATTCTGTGATTTACGATGATCATTAGCCGGTTCTCTCTTCGTACCACTTTCTATTCCACACATTGAAAGGTGACAACTCGACATTCACCGTCATGTGAAGTTTGAGTCAGATGAACTACAAGTACTGGTATACACCATACGTTGAATACAACCTGAAATTGCACTGTTATTGATATTGATTAGGGGCCTACTCTGAAAATGACCGTCATGCAAGCTTAATTGTAAACGCTGTGCTCAGTCTCTGAAATACCGGATGTCATCCATAGGAGTGTCACTCGCTATTCTATAGTGTGAAACACGGGTCGAATTTCAAGTAATTGCATGAGCGCGATAATTGAACTATCAGTATCTTGACCGACTAGAGCGTTTAGAGGTCAAATTGTAACCTCAACCCGTGTCGCGCGAATGGACCTATACGACTAGGCGCGTGCTACATTCTAAATAAAGCCCTTCTGTTATGAGATTTTCGACCTTGAGTCGCTGTAAGTTCATGTAAGTAAAATCGATCAAGTGTGACTGATTTTAAGTGTTTTCTGCGGTGATATGCGATGCTGATTGTCGTACATAATGGATAATTGATATTATTTTATTTACTATAATCATTATATATAATATTCGAGATCAACCAACGAACATTTGCTCAATTTACATTTACCAACCTCGTCTCTAAATTCAAATGATGGAATAATGTGGTGAGCAGCTTCTCTTCTCAGCAGACTGATGATATTTTTTTTAACTTTACCTCGAGCTGAATGCACACAGTGTGTATTTAGAGATAGATACAAATTGAACTCACAGCCTTCACATACTTTGTTCGAAATTCCTCGCGAATTGGAGATAATGTGAATCCTATTTAAGCAAATGTATTTTCTGTAGTCAACATGTAGGTCTGTATACCGTGCTGTATATATACGTGTCAATGTGATATGTTGATAATGGTAAAAACTACAAATAATTGTGTAATGCTTTTTGAATTTATATACATGTAATTATATATGTATGTATATTACATACAATCAATCCAAGTTGAATATGATATTTTAAAATGTAATTTTAATCGATCCACCTTATTCACTTTACTTGTCTTTTTTTTTTTGAAAGATAGTATACCTAAATAAGTTTATTAACTATTCGTTATCTTGTATAACCAACTTCAGTTCTTATCAAATTTAGCGAATATTATGTAATGTCGACATGTGACGAGTTGCATCTATAAATTTATGTACGGGATGTAATGGCAATGGCAATTGATTAGTGAAGGTGTGGTTAGGTAGGTTAAGAATGTGCTATTTCAGTATGCGTGCCACTACCCACTATATGCCTTATCACTTCAACGTACTTCCGGTAAATGTCAGTAATTTAACAAGGAGCCATTCCAATTTCCGCCAGACCATTTACCTCGACGGTGTTTACAACCAAGTCGAGAGCAGTCGATTAATTGATTTTCAGTAGTCGAGAACTCAATATCTCAAAATCCCGAACTGGAATGAGATCATATCAACATCAGATGATAGTGATGTGGAGCGGGGAAAACTGTCGTTGTTTTGTTGGTAGACATCAAGGTGGTTCTGTGGGTGGGTTCGTGTGTGGGAGGTGGAGTAGTGAGGGGAAGCTAGACGTGAATGACCGGGTATGTCCCCTATCAGTACATTCTTCTGATGAGAATAGGTCGATGGAAAAGGGTGGGGTGGGGGGTAATTGCAACAAGAAGTTAAGGGAGTAAGCAGCTCCCACCCGTATATTATAGATGACTATTCGCGTAAACCCAACTCAACTCCCTCTCTACGGCCATCTGTGTTATATTATCAGCATGCTACATAATAACGCTTGAAAAGTTCCTAATATACGGGTCCCACGAGATACATGCTCGGCCTAAGCTGTCTATACTCAGTTAATAATCCATAATGATGGCAAACTGTTTCTGTTATCGGCTTTGTTGGAAGTTTGGCGAAATAGGTCAATGCTCTCTAGATAGTATTTGTCTAATACATGTATTTGTATACTAAGTAGTAAGCACACGGGCATATTAATTACATATTTAACAACCTTGGGGATGAACAAAGTTGACTTGGCTAGCGCGCGTTTTCTGGCATAATGACGTCACAGGATCTTGGGGAGTAACGCTTGGCAAATGTACGAGCAGAGCGATAATATTCAAATTAGACCTGGAATATGGCCAATTTACTTCAACTTGTAGCTTCAAAATAATAATAAACTAGTTTGATTCTCGGAACACTCTTCTGTTGACATGGCGTAATTAGATTATCTGTTTGATAAAATTAATTTACTTGCGATTGCTTAAATTATGGTAATGAATGTTAAATAATTAATTTCTGTGTCCATCTTGAGCTCAGCGTCTTTGGCAAGCACCAAACCCTGTTTCCAAAAATATGTATTTGAAATGTGACCGTGCATCTTGATTTATTTTACTAGCCTTGAGGTGTTGTTGAATGTTATTAGTGTATATATCGTCAAGAAAATGAAACAATGGGATGTTATCTGTCTCAAATACTTCAGAACCCGTGAACATCCTGCTGAGTTTCAGGTTTTGCGTGTGATTTACATAAAAATATAATCGTGTGAATGAATTGTATGGGGGTTGTAGTGATTGCTTAATTATAGCCTTTTCAAGAAGAGATTTTGGGTTTGCGGGTATTTTAATGTTTCATGCACAAATCCTCTGCCCGTAGGTTTACTTTCGTTCATTTAGGATTTACACAAATCCTAGATTAACTGTTGTAGCAATATTATGTCCTAGCAATATGAAAAAAACATATGTTATTTGTGTATGTAGTTATGTTTAGTTTTTATGCA
The DNA here is from genome assembly GCA_907164805.1 of Brachyptera putata. NCBI lineage: Eukaryota > Metazoa > Arthropoda > Insecta > Plecoptera > Taeniopterygidae > Brachyptera > Brachyptera putata. The sequence continues at coordinate 30,786,800 of OU015462.1, forward strand.
CGATGTAGGCTAATTGTTAATACTTTTTTTCTCATTGTTTCCAGGTAAGTGATTGGTTCGCGGACAATTGTCGTGACGTCATACGTGTGTGCTGCATGTATGTAGTCGATCAGCACAATATACGTCGTCGAGTGCAAATTGATGAGGAAAGTATGGACGTGGAAATGCCGAGGTAGGAGACGCGATGCATTCATCACTAGAAATTATTTCACAATTGCAATTATTCGGTCTTCAAGGCTCAATCACAATCATATGGTAATGATAGGCCTATACGACTAATTGCGACCGCGTGAGGGTATGTCTTTCACCCGTTCGGCTTAGGTGGCGTCACTCAACACAAGCCAATCACCGAGGGGTTAACAACTCCTGAAATCAGGTGTACACTTACCATGAAATCCCATGAAATCCCCTTGAAATCCCTGAAATCACGTGAAATCACCTGAAATCCCTGAAATCATCTGAAATCCCTGAAATCACCTGAAATCCCTGAAATCACCTGAAATCTCTGAAATCACCTGAAATCTCTGAAATCCCTGAAATCTCTGAAATCACCTGAAATCCCTGAAATCACCTGAAATCATCTGAAATCTCTGAAATCACTTGAAATCACCTGAAATCCCTGAAATCACTTGAAATCCCTGAAATCACTTGAAATCACCTGAAATCTTGAAATCTGAAATCAGGTGTACACCAAATTTTCGAGTTGTAAACCCCTCGCCAATCACACTTCTTTTTTATGTCACTTTCCTGAACCAAATTCAATGCAAATCATGTAGCAAGTAAAAAACGAGAATAATTACTACGTTCATTTGCACTTTTGTATTTCTTCGTTTGTCATTATTCATTCCTGTTCATAATTATACGCGCAACAATTCCCAGAACACATCAACGAAGCAATTTGAACAGTGTAACAAATTAAACGTGTTGGAATAAGTCATGTAGAATCATGTATATACGCACTGGATTTGTACGGGATCGATTCCTTGGTCATTGTCGCGCCGTTGAGCCCACACATCAAATTTAATGCAATTGTACCCGATCGCTGTCAATCTAACCGACTGTAGTAGACCCTAACTAGAAGGAAAACTTTTTGTCTGAACAAAAAGGTAACATTCTTAAAAGCTCTCACAGCAAATTCCTATTCAATTAATCATATTGGGATATAATATTTATTCACGGTGTAATTACTAAAGCTAAACCGCAATAACCGTTTATATTTCTTTTTGGTTCGACCTGGAGCAACTAAGCAGGTGTTTTAAAATACAACACATTCGCTTATTGTTCAGCTGCACTCGTTTTTTTAATGATGATTACCTCACGTCGAGGAGATGAAGTACTGCTGCTACACGTAGTCGGCTTAGAATAAATACACAATTCGCTTCTGAAACGCCAAGTAATTAAACGCAAGTTAGGGAAATATCACGCGACACGACTGGAGATGGATATAAATAAATCGTATTATAATAGGTCCTGAGAAAAAATATACGAAATCTCCATAATAACCTGTTTAATAAATTTGAATATTATTATGACTGTGTATGCAAATGGCGATTACTAAATTATTATAATTTTTTTATTGATGGTAAAAATATTTTTCTCAGTACGCTATTAATATGGGTGCAGTGCATAGTGGTTATTGTGGTGAATCGACCACTTTTCTACTCTGGAAGAATAAGAGAAACAGGTTTTAATAGGCCTAGCTTATTGCAACATGAAAAACTCATTGTATAGAGCAAATCGCTTTTATTGTATTAGAAGGGTTCATGCTTAACCACAATCGAACTCGAGACAAAAATGGCGGAACATCTTTTGCATATTTTATTTATTCATTATTTAACGTAGAAAATAGTTGTACTCTTGTAAGCAAACTGTTTGCTCAGCTGCTTGCTATATATTATAGTCCGCTGTTATATTGTAATACCTAACAAAAAGTAAATGGTACACATTTCCACTGGTATTTTGCTATATCAAGAGATTAGCAAGTATACTGGCACTGTCAATAATAAAACTTGATCTGGGAGCATAGATCAATATTTATCAAATATAGTGTTGGTTTCTGTGCTTCGTTACATATTGCAAATATAACTAATAGCGTAACTGCAAACACATTCATCATCTTAATTATAATTTATTGTGTTATATTCTATAATTGAGTTCAATTATGATTATTAATGAATAATTATGTTTGCAGTTGTGCCATTAGTTGTATTTGTAATTTGTAACAAAGAGCAGTGACGAGCAGTATTGTGGGAAGTATCGTTTCGTGAATGATGCATTGAGCTGTATTATTTATTAAAGTGTCAGTAACTACAGTAGGGTACCAGATTAGAATTGTTGATTGATTTGTTTCTAATGTATGGACAAATAGTAAGTATAGCAGTGGAATCATATCACATGGACACTAATGGAAGCGTTCACCTTGATATTGCAGCATTAATCAGATTTAAAGTTTGATGCTTTTCGCTTCACTTATACAAATTCTAAATATACCGCTCTGCAAACACATTAATAACTGAATTACAATTGATTGAATTTCAAGCTAATTGTGTGTTGATTGATGACATGTTATTGCTTGTGTATGCCACATAGCTTCGTTCAGCTTGCGACGTAGCGACGAATACTCTGAAGAAGGACTAATTCCACCTATTAGCACTATTTTGTGTATCACTTTCATGTAAATATTGCTTACTCTGTGTCTCTCTGTTATGAAGAGACGAAATTATTATTGTACGATAGCCTCAAGTCATTAGACCTTAAGGTCTAATTGTTGACGTCATCGAGTTAATTTAAGCAACTGGCCACTCGAATTTAAATAAATCGCTGTTCTAATTTCACTTCTGAAGTTCGTCTCGACAGTATAGTGCTGACAACTGCTGAACTCTAAAAGTAACTGCCTACTCATTTACACTTATTAACTATTAAATTAAAGAAAGCGCCCGTGCGTGATCTGTTTGATAGAGCGCCAAGCCAAACGGTTAACTTTATTTATTTGTATGTGTTGCACCACCGTGACCTTGATTCTTCTCCGACAGGGAAAACCTGTGAGTTTCTTGTCTTCATTATTAGGAGATGCCAAAAACGCGTGTGAATTAAAGCGAGAAATGTTTGTAATTAACTGGAATGACAATATCCGGTTATTATATGTCGGATAATTCGTTTATTAATATAATATGTATTTTAACTTATGGTATCTTACAACCTGCAGACGTCAGACTGATCTCCAGTTGTCCAAAAGATGTATACGCCCTGTGTAATTAATTACAGGAAAATTACAGGCCTTGAATATCGAACTGTATTATAATGGCATTAGCAGGATGGAATTCATTATATTATTTTCTTCAATATCACCGTGAAAAGAAAGGCATATAAACCGGTTTTATTATTCTTATATAGTCCTAAATGTTACTGTAGTTGTTATTCAACGAGAGTGCTTACACGCTTGTCAATGCGCCTTAATATTTCATGTGCCACAGTAACCCTATAGGGTATCCCAGCCTATTAAATATAGTGACATACCATGTTTAGTATAGCATAACTGTCTTCTTTTTGCATGAATTCACACGCGCGTATTATTGTTGTAATTATTACTAAACACCAACTATTATCGTGTACATAAGATACCGAGCTAGGTTTGTGTAGCGAACTGGCAACGTTGAACTGAAAGTTTTGTTCGGCTTCGTTGACTGTAACAAAAGAACTAATTAAAGAGCGAGAAAGATCACGAAGAGAAGAGATGGGCTGCATCCTGACGTGACATTCATGAAATCTAACTTCCGAAATGTTGACAAGTATAGGCCTATCTTGCAGCCATAAAATGTGGTGGATTGGTGGCAATTCAACCGTGGCATTTTCAAGGGCTGCTCTTCCGTCTTTTGCTCTATTCCAGTCATCTGTAACAACATTAATTGTTTGAAAAAACGGTATATGAAATTAAAGCATGATCTAGCTGTTGGAAAGCTGATGCACACCCGAGTTGTGGATGCTTGAGAGTTGAGATTGGCGCGCTTTTTAGAAAAACTTTGGTGGCGTAATTTGGAAAATCTAAAAATCATACTGTATAACCAATTCATTTTCTAGGCACAAAATGACCTCGCTGTCGACGCTACTTTGAACCCTAACACTAACTAAATTGATCGTGACACATACGTTGGATTCGTTGAATAAATGTCACTTTCTGTTGATAACTTTTGTACGTTTGTTTTTTAAATATGACATTAGGATACTGATTGGGAATAAACACGTATAAGTTATTTGTAATACCTTCAAAATGGTGTAAATAAGAACTATTCACCCTATATTGCATAATTTTCTCATGTATACAGCTGAAAAGGAAACATTTTCTTCATCAGTATAAGCCCGTGAAAATGTTTGAATCCGATTTTGGTTATTTCATTTTACATAATTTGAAAGTATTCAAAAGATCTGTGTTTCTTCTTTATTAGAATTTTGATATACCCACTTCCTGTTATCCTGTTCCAAATATCCATCTGTGAAGTGGAAAAGTGTGAAAGTATCGTGTTCAAAATTATCACGAAAAAAACTTGTATTTCGGTAAATCTACTCCCATGCACTCTTACCTGATCTACTCCCGCACTACAGTAGTTGAACAATCCCAGTAGTTGATAGATGTCTATGGATATATGATCATTAATCACACTACTACTCTTGTTTATTGAAAATAATTTATTTACTCCAGCTGACGGTTAGTTTCTATGTAAATTGTAGCTTACGAAAAATTACCTTCAATTATTGTGAAACAAGGCTTAAATGTAGCTTTAAACGAGTCGAATTCAATCACGTAATCGATTCGTGTTCCTATAGCTGGAGGGCGTCGTGAATAAATTATGCCAACTTCATTTTCGATTAAATTATTGTTAAGCGTGACTTTTGGAAATGTAACAGGTTTCTAGACATCGCTCACCTTTTTTGTGTATCGTACATGATAATCAAATATTATTGGGGCTAAGTCAGACTCTGGTACAAATTACAGGACGTTTATCTAGCACTTGAAATCTAAACAAGTAGCTATGAGGAAGAGAACTGATCACAAGAAAGTGAGTTTCTCAAAGCGAGATATCGGTATTTCACTTATGTAGCTTGAAACTGTTTCGAATATCATATTGAACCCAATCGGTAGGCCTATTATTCGTCTCAAGTTCGAATAAGATGAAGAATTATTTCTTGTTTATATCATCAAGAAATTTGAACTGAACATCCATCATAGTTCCTATAATTATTTGAAGTGAGTGTTGAAAATACACATTGAGGTTTATTACCTTCTGTTCATCTTGTGACTCGGCACAAAATGTTACTAAACAAGTTGTCAATTCCATTTATGACCAATACAAGAAACCAGCACTTACCATTCGAATGCATTTTCGTCGACCTCAATTACTAGCCGGTTTACAATCCAACTTCGATGCGAGCTGTTCAAATGTTTGTCTAGGCTATATTTAACAACTCATTTTTTCTCTATTATGTTGATTCTTACTTTGAAAGGTGCAATAATAATGATGAACAGTGTTCATATCTTGAATGATAATACTGTGACCTCTGGCCTTTTTGTGTGCGTGCCAGTTTGGCAATAATGGTCGAGTTGAACAAAACAATTACAGCTCGTTATCTTGGGACACAAGCATAATATAGTGAGTAACCAAAACTGTTTTTATGATAAAGGGACTATTGTTGTGATCTCGAGTCTTTAGCTATGAAGTGATTACGATTAATCAACTGGTGGACAAGATAGCGTAATCTTTCATATTTCACTTTCGCTTACTATCTTCTCGATTGTTGTAGGGCAATTAGTGTTCATCGTGTGTAAGCGGGAAACGGATATCACTCGAGGTATTCAGCATATCACCTTATCGGAATAGTTGTTGTTAGGAAGATAAAATAACCGTTTTTTTGTATACTATTAGTTATTTCTGTCATTGAGTAATCAAGTAAGCGAAAGGTGACTCAGTCTCATTTCAACTGATAAATATGTGCCACCGTATGTTACACAGATTAGTAGTAATTAATTAATCAATATTCATGGTCTATTTTCATTTCAGGGTTTATAGTTGAGACTCAAGTCTCGAGTCTTATATCTAAGATTTGTGAAACAATCATAATTGTGATAATCTTGAAGCACGTGGTGATGAATGTAACGTAAAGGTCATGTTAGCATTATTATGGCTTGCTGAGAGTAATAATCATGCACTCTTTATTTATATCTTCGTTGTGACGCACGCACCAATGCAGGAGATTGATCATTATTCATACTTATTTTTCTGGTTGGCCTTCGTATAATGTTGACATAATATTATGTTATTTGCACACGTCCATAATTTGACACCTGTTATTTCAATTGTAAATAAAATGAAACCACACTGGTATTTGTGTGCATGTGTATATATATTTATATTTATTATATAATAGTATTATAGTATTACAAGATTAATTCTTGCATGCAAGTTCAATTTACATTAGTTCGATATTCAAATTACGAATTTGTGTTTGGTTTTATGAGTCTTGGTCGCGAGTCGAGCACTCAGCTGAACCAACTGCCCTTGTGGTCGGTTCAGTTATGTATTGTCATTTCTGTAACCCTATTTTATACATAATGTATGTTGATGTAGCTAAATTAAGGCTAGAGACCAGTATTGAATTATATATTCTCGTTGCTAGGGAGTGGATGGAGACGGTTTTATTTCCATCTGAAAGAAACAACCCATTAGAGAAAGCTACGATCAGGTTTAGCAGGTTTCCAATTTTATCTTCACATAATACTAGTTTCCATATACGGTAAGATTCCTTAGCAGTTGATGAACGACCGACCGCGTCTGCTATAATCTTTATGGGATTGTGCGAAGTACCTTTTTTTTTCGTAGAAATGTGTTTAAAAAATATTCCGTAAGCAATTTAAAAATGCCATGTTGAGCAAACGGCAAGAGTATTATGATTATTTATAGCATGAGAAACGATTCTTTCTTTGGTTCAAATTCCATGACTGCACTGATGCACGTTAAAATAAAAAAACGAGGTACAGAAAAGCACTTCCTCTCTTACATCAATTTCACATGCTTTCTGAAAAAGCTGTATTTTATGCAGATATCATTTTATTCATTTAATTGAAGGAGAGGAGACGAGAGAACGTGAGCAATTATACTGAAATGATTCCAGTGGCAAATAAAACATTGGGTGTGGCTCCGCGTTTACTTGAAACAGAATCATATATAATAAATTAATGATACTGTACTTGGAACGCGTCACGACCTTTCAGCTTGTACAAAATATGACCACATGGAAATAGTTGATAACGATTTTATCATATCACCGAAGCGGGCTGTACAGCATTAACATACATCATTTCTATTCACTTCATGTTTGAATGGTAGGCCTAAACGACATATGTTTTGTTGCTTATTGCAAAAAAATGCTAGTGGCATATCAATACCAGTATATTAGCAACCAGTACGAATGTAATAATTTGTCGTGTACGCGATATAATAAATATATAGTCTTTTTATATATGTGAATATTTCGAGTTCGAGCTTTCAGAGGTGAATGTGATGTGTTTGTTGCCTTGAACATCGTCGAGTATATTTGTGGCTTATATGTTTGTTATTTACAAGTTAGTACGCCGATTTGAGATGTCAAGATGAAACAATTTCAGTCCGTGTACAGGCTTAAATGGTGTGAGTTACGTATGAATGGGTTAGCAAGCAAGTTCGCGCTAGGATCCCGAGCTCCAGCCTACTGGAGGGTTACAGCTAGTGGTATCAATCTACTTGTTGCTCCGTGTACGAAACGGTAGCGCGGTAGGCTAGAGCTGGCTGGCTCTCGCGAGCCACTTCCCCTCACTTCGTTCTGTGTTAGTCCTTTGTGATCGCTCTGACTGAACGAACGTGTGCACTTTCTGTCTCTAGTACCCGCCAGTGTAGTAGTGGTCGTAAGTAGACACTACAACAATTATAAACGTTAGGAGTTTTATTACTTTCTTGCAGTGAACACTCGTGGTGCGAATAGTGAAAATATGATATTTTAAGTGAATTTTAAGTGCACGATAAGTTACGATCATTCTTTATTGTGATACCGTCAAGGTCAGGATCTTCATTTTATCCCAAATTTTGTGGATTACGGTCAAACTGTGGTAAGCATTACCATAAAATGAAGGGATTATTATATTCGGTAGCCAAGTATTGTGTGTGTCTCAAATACGTTGAGTAGCTTTTTACTAGTGTGATCTTCGATTAATTGATGGAAATAAGATCATATAATTTGACTATTGTGTCGCATTATTGTGAGTTGGGACTAGATTTGATGACAAGACACGGAGTATTTTGAACAAATGGATTAAAAACATAATAATTCAATTAGGTTTCATTTCTCTTTACTTTTTTTATATAAAATATCGAGTGAAAGTGAGTGAGTCTTATCTAGTCGTGCAATGAAAATTAGACCGCAATTAATGCTTGGTATACAGAAGACGATTTCTCCCCGCGGCCATTTTTGTGTCTCGATTAACGAACGCTTGTAAAGTGGACACAATTATCCAATAATGCGGTTATTTTTTTGTTTTTCTCTCATTCGTGTTTTGCCGGTAATTTTGACAATGAGTATAGCTATTAGTACGTTCTACCTTCATACTCCAATTGATTTACATATAAATTGAACCATAACGCGATAATTAGTGTCACGTAGGACCAAAAATTACAATGTTTGACCGTCCTTTCTCTCAGGAAGCTTACGTTATCCGTATCATTGCTTATCACAACAAATGGCTGTTATCTGTGCGGCATTTATTGACTTCGCTAACCATCTGTCGTAGTATGACGTTTAAGAGAAGGGGGAGCGATGTAGAACTTCTATTGATTTTTACACATTTAACGTTTTTATAAGTATCATCTCATGGCTATATAGGCCTATATATATATATATACACGTTTTTACTACTTTCTTCGTCGTCACTTGGCAACACTGCTTCGCATAACAGTTTTTGAGGGTATGCAGGTGGAGGCTTAAGTCCCCCTCCCGCTCTACGCACCGCTATAGCTGTCTAGGGTGGCCGTGAATCGTTGTGAGGGAGGGTTGGCTGTATGGAATGTTAGGATGGGATGGGTTTGTCGTCACTCTTCAATGCTTTCCCTCTTCTATTATGTTTTAATCCCTCTGCCTTTGTTGATTGTGGCAACTGTTTGTAATACATTGGAATGGGAAATAGGGTTATGGGAATGCCCTTTTCAGCCCTCCCCTACCCCTTCAGTGCAATAGCAAAGATGGCGCAGACGTCCCTGCGTTCTATTTCATTAATTTATTCTACCCTTCGCATCCCACCGTTGTGCATGTGAGGCGCCGAACGCTATCTCGTTGAATGATAAGCTACATAAATATTGATCGGCAGTAGGAACTGGCTATGCACTATTGTTCCTGGATGCTCACCGCAGTATGGTGAGGTTTTATGGACAACAGTAGGATTTCCTGTCTGTTTGGTATAGGATAAGTTATCCGGAAATGTCGATAGTGTGAAAAAGCGACAAGGAATGCCGGTACATTATCGCGGTTGGATATTACGTCTTGTTTTGTTATGTTTAATGTAGTATCCACGAAATCACTTTATCGCTGGTCTTGATAAACCTGCAACGCAGTGTGAGTAGTAGTTGATTCGTCCTTAGCGAGTCATAATTGTCCTCGAAGTGCTGTCTTGTTCCTGTATACGCGACACGAATGGAAATCATCTCGTATTAGAATGGGTCGAGATAGGGAGGTGCCCTGGCTTTGCGAATTTCTTTGTTCTGGCTCGGCTAATTGTCTAGTTGTTCCCTCTCATTGTTACGTCTACACCTCCGTGGTTGATCGATCATATAAATTCCCGTAGTATATTTGAAGTATTCGTCATGTCTGGCTGGTACAACATCGGAGGTCATTGACTTGTGTTCCTGTTGAGACGCGCACGAAAATAGGCGCTAAAATGCCAGTTATTTTAGGTAACCTCGTTAGCTTATCCTTTGTCATTGTTTAATATGCAGACACTTCGAAAGATGCGACAGGAAATCTCCCTTTTTTTAGTTCATGTTCACGTCAGTGCTGGGTGCTTTTCATTTCTTTGAACCTATTGATATTGCTACATATTTTTCCGTTTTTAGTGAAAGGCTTTTTGTACATAGTAACGGTTCTGTGTATATACTGTATAGAGGCACGTACAGCTACAGAACCTTTCCCTTATCCGTGATCCTGTCAACAAGTGACTAGTGTAATACAGCGTTGAACTTGGAATTAGTTATTAATCAATTATTACAAGTTGTCGCATTTAATCTACACACGTTTCGTCGTAATTCGTAGTTTATTCGGCATAACGTCACGATTGTATCATTACTCTCTGACCCAAGTATGTTTGAATTATTTGTTGGGATGCCAGATTGCCTATCGTCGTGAGAAGGAAATAAGTGGGATGAAATCGTCCACAATTTCCAGGACTATATCCGGCAAATGGATATCACGTGTAATTTATTCATATGCTGTAGAGTGATGAACTAATATTTTTTACTGCGGTATTGCACTGTGTACATTTGTATCACGTGCTATTTCTTATAGCTGATGTGTTGCACATGTTCAGTAGATAACGTCATCATGACTTTGCAAATGGTTGGTGGGTCGGTCTGTCGCCTCCGCATTTTGTTAATGCATGCAATGCTGCGAACGGTATATGCATATATTTGATAGTGAACAATAGTAACTCGCGAAGTGTTTGTATGTTACGGTTAAAAGCGGTAATGTGGTCGAATACTCTCTTATACGTATGTGATGTTTCTGTTAGTGGGATAATTTGTAGGCGTCCGCGTCGTATGTAGTTTATTTTAAACATACCATTATCGCCTTGGGGGGGGGGGGATTAGGCCACTGCGGAGATTGGCTTTCAAAAAAACATAGTACAAATACGGTGTACTGATAAGTATTAGGTCTGGCTAGTCGCCAAACTTCTGGCAGTGTGCCCATCTTTTAGTGAGGCACTTTGAATGGCGCCTCCTATGAGCCATGTACGCACAGAAATGAAGCTCATCGCTGTAGTCCCTATGGACGCTTTTTTACGAGGCAATCTTTTGAGTGCTAATTATTCCGACTGACCACATTGACGAGGATTTTGTCTTCCATGCGTGCGTATTATATATTTCCTCGTCCGGGTGAAATTGGCACCGTGGTTTTGTCACCTTGCTATGTCGTAACTGAAATAGCAGGCTAGCTTCATGAATGATGAAACGCAAGGACAGGCTATTTCGTATACACATGGTGTAGTAATTGAGAATAATTTTTGACTACAATCAAGATTTATTGTAATATTTGCTGTGTTCGTATGACCTTGATTCGACCGGAACGCGTACTTATAGGCCTGGAGGGTATTTTGGCTACACTCCAAATCACGGTGTAAATAAGTGGTATTCTTCACATAGGACCAGCGATATACAATTGATATCAGATGCAATGTTGCACTAACGTTGTATTGTCGCAGAACATGCACTTGTGTGAAGTGTACAACGTGGAGTTTTAAAGAAATACTGATTCCATTACAAATGCGATATCAGGAAGTAAAATGAAAAATCGTTCTTTGTTGCAAGACAAGCATTTCTTATCTCTCATGATTTTCGAGCGTACACGTTACCGACCTGGGCCACCACTTCGCTAGTGCATTGAACTGTATTGCCTAATTTGGTCATGCGCATGTTCACGTTATTGTTCGTTCTTATCACACACAAAGGTGATTGATAACGTTTTATTTATGTCCCAGTTTTGACGTTGACTACTCAGGGAATTGTGTGACCTCGTTCGTGTGACTCATTTTATTGATATCCGTATTTCTAGTCGAACGCGTATAGAAACACGCTATTCGTGGACTTTAATTTCCTTACATTCGTGCCTAGCCAGAAAGAAAAAGTCGGAACGATCTACTATCAGTTGATGAATTTTTTCTGTTTTCAAGTAATTCGAATGGTTGATACTGATTAAAATTGATGGGGAAACATATCTTATCTTTTAAGTGCTTACATATGAATGTATACAATGGTTTGGTGACGTGATCCATTGATAAGTAATATGTAAGTTCATAGGTCAGGGTGACTAGACATAGTGAAGTTTGGTCGTTGTTTTCACAACCTATTGCACGAGCAAGGTCAAATGGACAGTAATTAATAGTAGTGAATGCTGCACGTAGCCCTCCATCTTGCGCTGACCTACTTGACTTTGCGGAGGGTTTTGGACAATGTTTCTGTGGAATTTTATAAACGTTCCACATTTGGTCCGTCGATAAGATTTCTGTGCAGTGACGACAATTTCCCTCATAGTGGATTGTTGCCATTGGCATAGACTGATTAACGTTTTACGTTTTTACATATATTTAAAATCTATGTTTTACATTTGCTAACATTTTTTTCGTAGAACGTATTGATTGTACACATTTAATCGAATGTGATTTATATTTAGTAGTGGAAGCCGCCCTCAGTGAACTTGTGTCACCAGTTTTATTGAAATTACCGTTGGGTGTTGATTGAGTTGTGGGGATTTTGGGATGAGATCTTGTAAGCGTCCTTTCACTTATCACTTCATAGTTTCACATTATAGCCTGCTCATTCCTGCACCCCCAGTTAACCTAGCTATTGGTGGCGTCGTTGTACAAAGAATAATCATTCATTCATTATGTTCTGTTTGTGTATAGTATGTTGGTACTCGCTGTGGGTAGTTTCCCATCGTATGATCAGGCTTAAATTATTGTATTGATGTTTTTAATCCAAGTAAATTGTGTGGTCGTATTCCTTGTGACTACACAGTTGTATAAAGCCTGTGCATTACTTTATTTCTCCTGTAATTAAGACAACTCGCCCAATTGTCTAATGGTATACAGTTACAGGGATATATATATCTTCAGTCAATATCAATACTTTTGGCTCAGCTTGACGATGTTATTTTCGTATACCTTAACCAATAGTTATCGGATTAGTCCTCGACGAAGATTCGTAAAACTGTAAGAATCTTGAATCATGGTCAACAAGTAAAACGAATTAGGTTGTTGAACGATGGAAATCATCAATAGATGCCATTCAACTGGGTCGTCATCGAGTCGGTTCGATCTATTTGCTCTGAAATTTAGAACTGAGAGTGGTGTCTATAGTGGCACTGTCATTCAGGAGACCAGGGTTCGATTCCCACCATGGTCAACTATTCTCGCAGTTTTTCCGTGAATTCCAAGAGTCATTTAGGTGAAAATACTGGGATGACTCGCTATCCCAAACACTTATTGAAATGTCTAGATCTCTTGGTATTATCACCTCATTTATCATTCGCCGACGCAAATAGATTATGACCGTGAGCCGTTATACTCAGTATAGATGATTGTAATGGTTGGAAATTGCTGGTCAACAAAATTCGTGGCATCAAATCGTAGGATTAAATCCTGCATATTTGGTTTCAATTGATTCATACCTGTTGCAGAATCGTTCGTCACTGAATTGCAACGTCAGGATTCGTAGCTGGAGCGAAACGGATAAAATATATAATAAATAACGAGAAACTAGTATAATGTTTAATAATAGAGTTTATTTATAACTATAACTAAATATGAGACTATAGTGAAACACAATTCATATGTCGAGGTCACAGGCAATCGCATCCCTTCCTCACACTTCAAAGTGTCAAAACAGAATGAATACAAATCCTATAAATAAAAACACATCCCTCCAGTGACAAACAAGAGTTCCTGCAACCACCCTCGCACACGCATGCGCGCCCTGCCTCACTGGCTGGATCGTAGCGGCAGTCTCCACCCCTAAACACATCGCGGGATTCGAACCTCGATCAGCAACGAGTCGTTGCAGAATGAAGCTTCTCTTTGATGGTCCAGTTAATTTCAGTTTGCCTATCGTCAATTCCTCCGAGTGAAAATTATATGTTGTTTAACGTTCTCGCAAATTGTTCACGTGCATAGGCCTATGCAATATAGATTCATTTCAATTTAATAGATTGCGATTGTTGGCTAATTTAAATTTCATATGGACAGCATCTCATATCGGTAGGCCTTATCTTGCCATTAATTATTCTTACAAAAAACAATGCCCATGCACATTTCGTGCATATCATCGGCAATTCACTTTCGCAAGGCTATAATGGTACTTTGGCCCCATTTTCTCGGCTCACTTGCCGCTGGATTGTTTGTTTTTCTTGTTCACGGTGATTTCGTCGGGTAGTCGTGTTTTATTGAACCTTCGGAGCGAAGTATAGAATCATGATTGGCGAGAAATGCTCACGACAAACGTCTCGTGATCACAGCTTAGCTCAGTCATCATCTCTTCAGGCAAACAATGTCGAACGAAAAAACAATGGAAACTGCGTGGTCATGCCTCTTTCCTTATATGTTTAGAACTAAAGACTAGTGCTAGCAAGTACGATTTGGTTCTTGTTGGATGTATTGGATCGTTTAGCCAACCGCATGACCACAGATGAACAGTGTAACCAGACGCTTATACTTCGGCCCCAGAGATAGAAGTCAGCTATGTTGTGTGTGCGATGGAAATTTAATAATTGCTACAAGATTACCAGCTTGGGTTTGTTGCCAATGTATGAGCAACGATACCGGTAACCATTCCATTTAGTCTGATGTTATTTAGCTGTATTTTACAAATAACGCGAGTTTTACTCCAGTGCTCGTGTAAGTTTCATAATATATATGCTCGGTCAGTTAGTAAACTGCATAACGCGGGAGTGAAAACGTCTTGATTGCCCACTTTCTCTGATTACTAGATCATTCTGATCACGTCCCATACCACAATGGTTTTCACTCTTTATCAAGTATAAGCCTATACAGTGTCGCTCATTCTTGTTACAGACAACAATTAGTAGATTCCGTGGCCAGTTTGGGATAAATATAAATTCACAGTTGATTTATGTTACTTCAAAATCACACTTGTTCGCATAAAGATGATTCTGAGTAGATTGTGTTTAATGTGAAACGAACGCCCCGCAATATAGCCACTATCGATGTTCTTTCATTATCAACTACCCGATGATTAATAAATTACTGCTACATTAAAGTAATTCGTTCTTTGAAGCATGAAAGGATTGCATTTCATCCATTACTAGCATTGAATAACCTAGATTCATGTCGTATCATTTTTATATTATAGTAATGTTTTATAATAGTTTCTAGCTTATAATATATTCTCGCCGCTTACTATTCATTAGAACCATGTTTGCATTCGTTATTTAACGTGGCATATGAAGGTATCTTCATACGCTGGTAATAATTCTCATTCCCCACACTGCATTATATTTGACAGATGTTCCACATGTGGCGTGTTCTTTATTATGAATTATAATTGACCAAATATGTGTTTCCAACATAGCAGGGTAGAGAAAAAACGCGTCGAAGGATACACGGTGGGCCTCGACAACGTTTTAACTTTTAATTGAGTGGCTATTAATAAATCGCCATGCAAATCGTTTGGTGGGGTTCTACGCCGTCGGGTGATGAAATAAATAGCGCAGCCTGCAAGCGAATGACCTCTATTCACGATGGCGAACGCTCTCCAATGAACTTGGAATAGTGCCAAATAGCTGACGAAAAGTCTCGATTAAACAATGACATAACTAGGTTACGCCAAGACACGAAATGAATGGCGATATGGACGCATTGAAAACTAGATGTGTGAGACAACATCCGCACTTCAGAATCAAGTATCAACTGGTTTTTACAACCATAAGGCGTTTTTATTCAATTTTGAATCACTGTTGATGTCACAATTAGATTCGCTTTCGTCTCGGGTTTTCTATTAGTTGTAACGCAATAGGGATAAGTGTTTAATTGCGGTTAGTTTGTATGCGTTTTACCTCGTCTACCTTCTCGCTTTATTGCACTTGCACCACATAATCATAACAAGTTCTGATTGCAATTGGGCCTGCTCTATTCAATATTTTATTGTTTCTCATGGGGTCTGTGTTTGCGAAGTCGAGAGGTTTAATAAGTCCCCTAAGTATATTACACGTTGTTATATAGTATGCAGTGTGCAAGAACGAGACCCCGGGTAATTACTTTACCCTCTGTAGTTCTCCAACTTGCCTTGGCAATGCGCGTTGAGGGTGTGGCGAGTAGGATGTCGTGACTTGGATATGCATTGCACGAGTTGCTTGCGATAACGCCGACATGTTCGTTTCTCATTGTTTCCGGCGTGGGAAACGACGGGAAAGGAGTTGTGACATGATCGGGCACCAACGAGTAACAATGTCTGCATGTGGGATTATCAAGATTATGATAAGGTAATCCTGGTTCAATTCATACCGCTGTTGCCGATTTCTGTATTGCGTAGTCTTGGAATGTATTTAATTTGTGTTTCAAGTTTGCAATATAACCAATTTCTATGGTAACAACTTTAACTTCTCAAATAATACGACGTTGACAAGACAGCGTGCGCATTTGTACTGTTAAAATTATATTATATTTTTCATTATCATTATTTTGTATTATTCAACTTCATACATCCAATTCGTTCTCTGGCAGCTATTTATAGATAGTGACGAGTTCATTTTAGAATATTATGTTTATATAGTCGATAACTAGATGATCATCGCATTGCGCTAGCCTGCTCGATTTTTTTTTTATCGTTTCCCCTCAAGGTATGAGTGTAACTCGTTTGGCAGGTTCGAGTGGCAAATAGTTGTAGGTCACGCCGTTTGAAGTCGTCTCCAGATATGCGAGTCGAACCGACAGAAAACCGGTTCCTGTTTCCACTCCATAAAATTCTTGACGTTTTCTTTTCTCGCTAGTTTCGGACATACATGAATTACGACGTAATAATATTCACGTCGTGCGTAATTCATCGTGGCGCGCTCCTCCGTTTACGGCCTTCGCTCGGTCTGTACTACGCGTTCATCGATTGCCATGCAGGCAAGGCAGGTGACAACCGACATTACGGTATAATGACGGTATGAGGTCACTCGAAGCTGTGGCGTAGAACGCTTTGAGGCTTTAAGGGGCACATAGCCCGCTGCGAAATTATTGGTCCTAAATTTAAAAAAAGGTTGAAATGCACTAGCGAAGTTTTATTTGGGCCCGGCGTTGCTACCGTCAGTGTTGCGTCAGTGATTTGGTAATCACTTTTGAAATGGTATGAGATCCTAATTCTCATACGGAAAAATTAGATATCAAGTTACACATTCTGATCTTTATTTACGCTATGAATGGATCTAGATACTTTACTGGGACATGGCTTAGAAATGTTTTGACAAGTCGTGCTTATTATATGCAAAGTAATCCAATTATATCGTTACTTTTCGTATAATTAACTCCGCAGTCGATTGTTACTGGATCGGCAATGAATTATGACTAGCTATGTGCAAGCAGTGTAACTTTGAGGCAAGTCTGAATGTACACTTCTGATCCCTTGACACATTGACAAATGATACAATGTTCATTTTGAAAGGTGGAGTATGTTGACACTACCCGTGGACTTTTAGGGCTATGGGGTTTCTTGTTTAGAATGCAGGAGTGTTCTTTATAGGGATTTCAATCGGGATGCAACTGCAAGTCGGCTTGCCTGCCTGTGTTGATTGTACAACGAATTAACTAGACAGCCGTAGGAAAAGCGTTGTGCAACTGATTCGAACAGATCGTCATCTCACACTCGGATCAATACCAAAAGTCGATACGCTAGCCTGAATACCGATACTATTCGCTAGGTACCTAAATTATTTAATTTGCATTAAATATATATATATTTATTTATATTTATAAATAGTATATATTAATCCAAAGTTCAAGGTCGGATTATGTACACATGCGGTCGCTTCAAGTGGTCAACACACAGCCACATTAACGGGCATCCTGAATGAAGTGTAGTGCACAAAAAATATATTTGAATTCTAATTTCGGATGAAACTATTCTTCATTATCTCAAGTGTACATACACTTGCGGTCACTCGAAATGTTGTGGGAAAATTCAAATATAATCTACGTACATTTTACCGCTATTTTTTTATTGACTACGTATACAATGTGCGTATGGTTAAAATATTTTCTAGTATTCTTCACTCTATTCTATGTGTGTATAGATGGTCTGCTAGTTTACTGCGTATATAATGTCATTAAATTGCTCCAGGAAGCATTGTGGTGTGTCGTCGACCAGTTCATTCGAGTGTAATACTAGAGTAACAAGACTTGCTGCAGTGTATGGATTTGTGTATTTTATCATTTTGTATGTAGCTTCCTGCGTTATTGAGATTTACATTTTGTATGCCTATTTTCTTTCTTTATAAGCTGCTAGCTTAACCGGTTTGCCGCTCGATGTCGTGAGCGCCACGATCCAGTACGAATATTGCACAGCACCATTCGACGAGTTGAAACACTTTTTTTTATACGGGTGATATAAATAGTGGGCAATGTGGCATGAAGCTGCCAAATTGTTCGAATAATCATTGATCACACAGCGTGTACTTTTCAAAAACTAACACGAACGTGTACTGGCCATAAAGTAAGCAATTAACAAAGCAATGTGAAGTCGCCCTCATTTTTCCGCTGCTATAGCTAGCCATTTCGTCATTACTATAGGTGGTAGTAGCGGGTTATAATTTACCTCGTATAATCGCATTTTGTGTTCATGAGACATCATTTTATTTACGTGCTCGAGGTTCCCATCAATGTCGTTTATAATAATAAATAATGACAGTTTTGTGTTTAATCGAAAGTTAACCGTTTCCAACAATTCAATTGAGGTCAACGCTCCGGCATAATCGATTTGTTGTCTCTCTCACTCGGCAATCCTTAGTTCCATCCCACTGCCCCCCAGCAATTGCTCGCGTAATTTATAGCGTGCTTTGTACCTTCTCTCTTTCAAAATGTGTTTTCTTTTCTGTTGATTATATTTATATATATGCCAAGAGTTATTTGTCATGTCACAAGCGAATTGGCATGCAGATTGGTATGACTCTGGGTGACAGCCAAGTATATAATATATAATCCTTGTTATATATAGTATCAAATGATTCTTATCAACTTTGAAAGGTGTATTGAATAATTAATGCCGTCCCATAGAATTATTTCCTCATGAATAAAAAGAGTAGGAACTTATAGTGTTGGATTACGTTAATTCGAATTGCTTTTTATACTTGTTTCTATAGCATTACTGCATAGATATACCGTAATTATGTTTCGCGTTGTTTCCACGGTTTTGAGAAAATCAAGTCACGATGTGTTTCTAGTTACAAATGACTATTATTATATGTATACCGGTACCAAAGAATTATCTTGGATCATAGACCAAGTGTTGAATTTGTACTTTACGCTTGTTCAGAGATTGATCTTCTTTTAGTTGTAGTTTTCTATGTTGATAAGGGTTTCGCAATATGAACAGTAACTTGGTCAAATAGGACTGATAAAGGAATGCCGTCTCCTACCACTGTGCCTATCCTTCAACATTGACGATTGAGAGCTTCGCTATATGTAGACTTCTTAGAAATATCGAGTGCATAATGAAGAATTAATGTTAACTTTATTAATTTTACTTATATAGTCCCTACATGAAACATGATATTTTCATCTGTGAGAGACGACGAGCCTTCTATTCAACTTGAAGTCTTGAACCTTCCATATTTATAGCAGACAGGCTACCAGTCAGACCTGTTCGTCAATCATACATAATGGCCGACTGTGTAGCTCTGCTTTCGGTAATAACACAACGATATTCCCAAGTATGGGCTGAAATGCTAGCGATCTGTTGTTTCCGTTCCATAGCAGGTTTCGTACGAGTCGTGATCGAACGAGATCAGTTCATAGCTCCGTTACTTCTGCTATAAACGTGTTTCTATTTCCATCACCTTCTTGTTCTTTCTTAATCCACTTTTCCACACACACACACATACAACTATATGTATGTGTGTGTGTGAATTTTTATAGTGTTCATTTATTTATGTAATCATTTATCTCTTGTGAGTCACCCATTGGACTAGAAAGTGATAAGTAGCACTTATTAGCTATAGATGTTCACAAATCAACACTATTGTAATGGCCTACTTACAACCGTAATTAGTCGTGTGTCTAAGTGTGGTTATTAGCAGAACTAACGGTGAATTCATTGTATGCTTACAGATAGTCGACTTCGTACTGCAGCAAACAGAACTCGAGGGAAACGAAAGAGTGACGTAGTTGCAGTAAAACCAGCCAATAAGGAAGACGTTGAGAACAAAGGCAATAAAAAGCGACCACGTGTGTCTAAGAAGAAGGTTCTTGAAGAGGCGGAAAAGAATAGTAAACTTCACCGTCGTGTACAAGTAAGAATCGAGGATTGCTTACTGGCAACGCGAAGACGTAAGGAACCTCCAGTAGCAGAAGCGTCCGTAGTATTAGAACCTCTCCCACCGTCGTCGACAGCAGCATCGTCACCGCCGCCATCAATCCCTCCACCTCCAACCCCCCCACCATCGGCATCGCCTCTTCCTCCGTCGGAAGTAGAACAAGACGTGAAAGGAACGGGGAGAGTTGTTGAAGAGGAAGTGACGAGAACGCCGTCAGTTGTAGACGATACAAATACCAGTAGTGAGATAATAACTAGTGAAACCAAACCACCGTGTGCCGTGATAGAAGAGAATGAAGAAAAGTGTGTGAAAGAGGGAGTAGTGATCGAGCCAGAAGAAGAGAGTGACGTGTGCGAGGACGTTGTTGTAGTGCGGACTCAGGCTCAGGATAGTGGCAGTGACGACAGTGTGATCGACAAGGCCGCTGTCGCGCCCGATTGCTCCTCGAGTCAGGACGACGATGACGTACCACTGTGCTCGTCCTCGCCTTTCAGCAGGATGGAGCTCGCCAACGATTCGTCAACCACCACACTGCTACGTTTCTCTGACGATCGCTCCGACTCGGGCGTGAGTTCGCTACGCTCCGGCAGTTGTGCCAGCGGCGATGAACGCTCGGGATCGCGCTCTAGTGCGTTGAGCAGTTCTGACGAGCCGCAACAATCGATCAGTCACCGGTCTCCGTTGTTCATCAACAACGCCGAGGCTGCCGGGAAATTGAGCGCTCCTCAAGAACCAGTGCGCGTGTGGAGAGACCCTAGTTTGTTGCTGGGGGCTGAACCGCACGTCCGCCATATTCACAGCGTTCAGCATCAATCTTTGCTCATGTCCCATTCAGCGGCGCAGGCCTCCACGGCCCCGCCCCCTCCCTCTTCGCCGTCCTCTGGCCCGTCTCACGTGCCTACCGTCTCACAAGCTCAAGCCCTTGCGTTGGCTCAGGCCGCGCATTATGCCCCAACGTCCTCAGCTCTATTGAGTCCCCATCAACACCCTCTGCATCATCACCCTCACCTCCCACCCCCTGGACTCTACTCCCAAATGCCAGAAATGATGTGGAAACAGAGGTATGCGCCGCTACCTGTGGGTGCTCACCTCATGGGTCCTGCACACCCTGCTGCAGAAGAACTGCTTGAGAGGGAGCGAGCCTATGCTCTAGATCGAGACCGTCACGAGAGTCTTCTGAGGTAAGAACAGTTATTATGCTTTATACTTGATAGGCAATACCTTCTGTTGAACTTTATTCGGAATTTTTAGCTATTAATTTGTTATCGATTTAGAAATGAGCATTGGGCGTCACGCTGGCGGGTCTCTAGACGATATTGATGAAATCACATGCTTATGACGAATGGCTAGAAAAAGATCACGCACTATGTTACTTTTATTGTACCCTTGAAGTGATCGTGAGAGATTCACGTACAAACATGCAAGGTGGTAAAGGCGATAATGATGAGAAAGCAATTGTTCGGTCGAGGTTGGTGGCTCGAAGCATGCAGCGAAATCATGCTCTTTCTGTTCTTATGCGGGATGATAATTTATTCAGGGAAAGTCACTTTACGGTGGAGAATGTCCGTCCGTATGTGTCATGGATAGTGTATAACATTTTTAATTAGAATTGCATTGGCCGTTGGTTCTTTCTAGAATCTAGATTATTATGTATGTGCGTGCCGACAGGAAAAAAACGTATTCGTCAGTAAGATACCGTTGCTAAGAGCTTGTGTTATTATAGCAGATGGGTACGCCGCTTCCCTCGAGTCCTGCATTTGGGTGTATGTGAAATAGTCCGCAAATAAGTGTTATCATAACAGTTCACGTCTGTTGTGTTCTTTCTGCAGTAACGCTATATGTAAACATTCATTGTCTCCAGGCATATTGAAAATGATGTAACAAATTCATGTTATTCATCTCTTTCATGAGACGTGATAGGTGTCATCGTGTCGTGATATAAACGATAAAAACCATAAACCATTCATGGGGGTGTAGTTTGCAACTTGATCTTGCGAGTTAATAGCGGACATTAATAATAGTAATCTACAATAAATAGTCATCTACATTGGCCGAACCCGAAAGTATAGTTCGCAATTATTCATTGGTAAAATTCATTCTAAATTAAATGTATCAATTCATTCGTTCATTAATTAATTCTTTCATTCATTGTAAAGTAATGAAATTGGTCGAAAAACGGTTGTTGATTAAAATGCACTTCACTGGATTTTCTTTCGCATTTTCAATCTTAACTACTGTCCCACCATCTTGGACTGTGAGATTTGGTCCTTTGGTTGGCAAATTACAAACAAATAACGTATACAGGGAAAACCAGCGGAAATTATAGCCGAAACACATTTTGGCATCTGATGATTTTTGTAGTTTCAGAAATTGTACGAAATCCCAAACGTATCGCTTGGCCTGTTTTTAGTTCCACCCAGTATGTTCAAGTTCACTTGCTGTGTGACGAAAAAGTGAACATCTTTTTATTTTCAAATTCGTTTTCAAATATTGATATCAGTTTATTCTCAACAGTAGAACATACATAATAGGAGTTCATGACTAATCTCGAGACTCTCAGGGTTCGATTCCCTCCATGGTCGACCATCCTGACCGAGGTTTTACGTGGCTTCCATTTGCGGTATAGGTTGATACTGGGATGGTTCCTTGACAATAGGCCAAGACCGACTCTTGGACTGTTGTTCCCACTGTCCGAAAACACCTGATGAAATAGCCCTCGTCTCATCTTCTCATTCATTATTCACCGGACGTCAATAGATCGTGGTCATCAGTAGTGCGTCGTTAATCCCAATATGAATGAATAAAAATCATAAAATCTAGGGGACACTTGGTTAATTCGGTCATCTCGTATTCAAGTATTTGCTAGTATAGCTGGAAGCTGTATCAGTGTTCTATTTCTCACGGCAGAGCAATTATTACGATACAACCAAGCATTTCCGAGAAAATTAAATGCACGTGTTTTCCTGGCAGAGGTCATCCCTGTCGATAGTCATTAGGAGTAAGCGGACTTGGAAGTTGATACAACGGCTAGCCACAGCATCATCTCGCTGGACCGGTTTTAGAACAACTCTCGTCCTTTTACACTCGTCTCACTGACATTCGATCTTTCTCTATATGGCTTTTGATAGAATTTAAATTTTTCTTTCGCCATCACTACCTTCAAAATTTTTCAAATAATCGACAATCCACCCATTTGTTGTGGACTAAGGGGAGATAACAGAGGGAGGCTATGTTGAATGCCGATTAATGATTATAATTATAAGCTAATCATATTGTACCACCACCGAAGGTTATTAGCCCATCGTGGCCCATATTGTTTCATCGTGTCACTTCATCTCGAACTCAACACCGTGAACCGCTTGATGACTCACTATTATAGCCCATTATGTTTCGGAATTCAGTTGACGTGAACTCGAAGGATGCAGTGAATGTGACATGCTTATACGTATATGTGTAGTGGATTAAATGCAATAGGTTTTCAACAATACTAGTATTCTGAAGACTTACAAAAATACTTTGATTTCTATGTGTGGCTGCAGTCTAATTTGGCAACATCGTGCTCTGTTGTAAGCCGAGTGAGAGAGAAAGAATGTGTATCGAGTTTCTACTTTCGATAGTCATCGTGATCTGTGTGAGTGTGTGTCTGAGCGAGATGAAGCGAATTGTATAGGACAAGGAGGAAACGAGTGAGTGGCCTGTCGTGTTTAGTGTGTTATGCACGTACGCAAGCAACAAGGCAAGCTGCATCACTCAGTAGCCGAGCAGCCAGAGAAGGAGAAGGTGACGCTCGCTGTCTCACTTTCGTCTCTCGACTAGCCTTTAACTTCCCTTTATATTTTATTAGTATGTAAAGCCGTTCCAGTTATTTACCTTGTGATAGTGTTATTTGGCCCGATTTATCAGCTGGCTGTGCAAGGTTTATGTGTTTGTGAATGTGTACGTATCTGGTCTTTGGCTCTTCGCGACCCTGCAACAATGTTGTGATCAGTGTACGCGTATTACTGCTGACGAAGCATCTTATATAATGTTGGACCAGAGTCAATTTCCTTACATTCACGACTGATCCGACGGTTTAGTTGCAAACGTTTTAGTAATGTTACGCAATATTTTAATGTATTTATTTTCATTTGATTATATTATTTTATTCTATTAACCGGTTTGAATGTTCCTAGTTTGAATGTTCCCTTGGTATATTTGAAACTAATTGGGCTGTAAAATAACTTATCAGGTATCCGAAACAATTACAATTCATCTCCGTACATACAAAAGTACCAACATAACTCTTGATAATAAGAACTGTCGTTACCAAGGCGCCGTGAACTCAACCATTCAGTACATTGCATACGTGTAACTAGCTTTCTACCAAATTATGACTCATGATGAGTTGATAATAGGTAATACGTTATACATATGTGAATAGTCTAATTACACTGTTTGTTGGTAAACCAATCAATAAGCTGATCGCACATATTGTCGTGACTCGTAAATTAACAATGGATTTTTTTGTGCAGGGAACGACGTGAACAGGCAGTGAGAGAGATAGAGAAACAGCACAAGGAGCGAGAAAGACAAGAGCGGGAGAAGCAAGATCGGGACAGACAAGAGCGTGATAAACAGTTGTCCATGGAGAGAGAACGTGAAAGGATTGAACGGGAACAGGAAAGGGAACGACAGGAAAAACAGAGGGCTGCAGAACAGGCAGTCCATAAACATTTCGAAGAATCATTACGAATTGCACATCAAAAGGTCAGTTCCCCATGGAAGATAAATATTGGCCAAATGTGATTGTTTTTTTAAATAGATTGTCTTGATAACAACTTTGTGGATTGAAATGTTGGCTTATCTTGGTTTATCAGCTCTTATTTCTGAAGTGAATAGATCTAGAATTGAACAAAAGCAGTGAACTCTTGATTATACAATCATTCATTATTGTCCAATTCACATCATGCATTTTTAAAAACAGTACTGAAGTAATTAATCTGTAATTAATGTGTTCACATCTAAGGTGATAGTGGCCATCAATTCTAGACTAAATGGACAATTTATTTTTGTCAGATGTGATCTATTGATCTGCATTTTCGTTCTAGGTGAAATTTATTCAATTCTGTAAATTTTAAATTTTTACAAAATGATTTGACTGCAGGTCACACAATGCATAAGAAAATGAGAAGTGTACATGTAGTATGTATTATAACATAAATCTTTCTCATGGATGACAGTGATTGTTGTGTTTGTCATTGTCACAGTCCTTGTTGTCAACAATGATATCAGTTTGATACATCGTTACCCTATTACTCTACCCTATAGTGCAATCAAATCCACAAATATAGGCTCATATAATTTTACTGACTAGGAAAACTCCATATATGCGTTGTTAGACGAGCAAATAGTAATAGTATGGGTAAAAATGGGTAAAAACTGCTATCGTTACCCTATTACTCTACCCTATAGTGCAATCAAATCCACAAATATAGGCTCATATAATTTTACTGACTAGGAAAACTCCATATATGCGTTGTTAGACGAGCAAATAGTAATGGTATGGGTAAAAATGGGTAAAAACTGCTTTGAGTGGTACCAATTTAGCACATTTTATGTTTTTTCTTCAAAAGGGCTGAACCGATCAAGCTGAAATTTTCTAGAAATGTGTATCAAAATGTAATTCAACCTCACGCAAAATTTCATTTTTTCGATTTTTTTTCCGCCATGTGCTTTTTCCTAATGGGTATTTTTGAAATTTCTAAAATTCATAAAAAACAAGGTTACCCCCCGATAATGCCACAAAACTATACAGATCTAAGTTAGATGAGGAACCATATTGAAAAAAGTTTGAAGTTGATAGCTGTAGCCGTTTGACCTGTGGAGAACCGACAAAAAAAAAAACGAACGCCAATTTTTTTCAGTATGTAAAATTGAATCCTCGCTAAAGCTCGTCTAACCAGTAAAATCTTGAGCTTTGAAAATATATGTTCTTGGTGACCCTCTTGATACAACAATGACCAATGAACACAATGATCATATATTTAATTTACCACTCATTTTCCTTCCCCTTTATGTCACAAAATGTAATGTCCAATCAAATAGACTGTTTAAACTGTGATGAACTAGTAGTTAGACTTATCCAATCAGGCTATCTCTAAAATGTCCACAAATGATTTACCATAGTAAGCCTACTAACTGGCCCATTGATATGCCATGCCTATCTCTCCAAGTTGACTGGGTCCCAATAATTCATGTCCTTGGCATTCATTACCATTTTTTGTCTTGTATGTTCCATTTCTACTTTGTGGGAAAGTAGAAATCACTAGGTGGCTTCGAAGGTTAGTAACCTAATGTGAGATACTTTGAAGTCCTTTGTCATGTCGTGTGGAGGACAGTCAGTGGATAAGTCATAATTATAATTCTTTAAATTGGTTTCCCACAGAGAATGCCATGGAACGTTATCAACACTGTACCAGTACCTGTCCGAGGTGATGAAGAACGGAAGAGAGTTGATCTAGATGTTATGCATCATCAACAGCGTGAGCGACAGATTGCGCAAGAAAGAATACGGCATGAAGCAAGAGAACGGCACGAAGCAAGAGAACGGACCTATTTTGTTCCCGGGGTAAGTTCAAGTCGTCAAGGTTAGGAGATCTTGTTTTAAACTGACCATATTCAAACGAAGAAAATGAACATAGGCCTACGGAAGTAGTCTCACACCCCCAAAATCATACAATTGATTTCTCAAAATTTAATATATAGTTTTACGGAAGGGGGATATGATACAAGCATTTGATAAAAACAATTTTTAGCATTGCACTTGTGTGCTAAAATCAAGGTCAAATCTTGGAGAACAAACACTTATCCAGTGATTCACAAGAGACTTGTCTTTTTTCTATAAGTCACATTAGTTGTGAGTAGGGAACCTTTTTCAGGATCGCAGGGTGTCGTTGTACTTATTTGCTTAGCACCTTATTTTATTTCTGCCCCGTTCCATTTTCAGAACTGTCATCTTATTTTTTGGGGAAATAGTGTTGACTGTTGAGTGAGTTGACAATTTGTTTCTATCTTCCAGGTCCAACGACCTTCCAGTGGTGTCAAGGTTGAATATCCACCTCCTGCCCACAGTCGTGTCAGTAGCAAGCCAATGTCGGAAAAATCATCTAGCGGCCACACTTCTTTACCGAAAGCTGAACCGAACTTCAACCTGTTTGGTTATCCTGCTTACCAACCTGTTGGATTCCCCGTGCATGACGGGGCAAAAGTGAATCATGAACAGTTAAAACCTCCTCTAGCTTCGTTGACAGTTACTAAAAGTTCATCGAATTTAATGGACAGAGACATGATGCTCCCAAATCCACCTCCTTTAATGAGCGACATCAAGAATTCCGTTATTGTGAAAAATGATGGCAAAAGTCCCCACCACCATGAATCATCAAAGGTTCCGGCACATTCCCCCAGTCCAAAGCATCAGATTGTTCCTCCTTCGCAACAGCATTATCACAAAGGAGGTTATGATTATCATCCACATCGAAGCCCTAGCCAATCTCCTCATCATTTGTCTCAGAGACACACGCCTAGCCCACACCATAACTTAGAAGCTCAGAATCTAGCTGGTAAAGTGCATCATCGAAGTCAACAGCAACAGCCTAGTCCTCACTCTCTTAGGCAGTCCCCTCACCCTTCACCACCAGAGCGTTATCAATATGGTCCAACCGGGGTTTCCAAAGTAGCTACTATCGGATCTTACCCTTATCCAGCTTCAGCAACACATTATTCTATCCCTCCCAGTGCAGCAGGATTGAAACCAAAGGTCAGTAGTCCAGCTCCCGCACACATCTATGGTAAACCCTCGGCAGGTATTACTAGTGGCACTCCCATCCTAAGGCAAGATGTGGTTACTTCGAATCCTCAACCTCCTAAAGCCTCTTCCGTCCAACCCTCTCCTTATATGAGTCATCCACATCAAGGACCTCCACCTCCCCCGGCTCACAGCAGTCAAGGTCGTAATATGTTTGATCCCCAGATGTATAGTAACCGCCCTGGTGGAAGCATACCAAGTAATCAACCGAGGCCACAAGGTTCCTCTCCCCCTACTCAAAGAGCCTCTCCTCATCCCCCTACTCATCCCCTTCACCAACCTCATCATCCCTCTTTCCAAACACAGCCCTTGGACTTAGGAGTGTCTGAACGATCTGGATCGCCAAAGCGGAAAGGAATTCCCATTCACCACCCAGCCGAAATGAACAAAAAACGTAGGTGCGATCTTCCGAGTAGTTTACCTGCCCTACCGCAACCTTTATTAGCTCGAGTCAGTGAACCTAGCCCGTTGATTGCCAACGCTGCAACTACGATTACAACTGTAGTGAATGCTGCTGCATATTCTGCAGTGACTGTAGCTACACCGATGGTGGTAACTCCAGTGGCAGCAAGACCTACTCCGGAGGAATCTCCTCGGCCGAACAGTACTGGTAGCGTACCTGGTGTTACTATCAGGGAATTACCGCGCAGTAGTCCTTTGCCCGTGTGTAACAGTCCAGGAGTCCAGTCTGGACAGGAACCAAGCCCTCCTTTTACTCCTGTTAAAATCGCTAACATGGATTCAGACAAGTCGAACAGTCCCCGACCAATTGTTGCTGCTAGTTATCCTGTACATAAACTTAAGAAAGCATGGCTTCAAAGACACTCTGGGGAAGATGGTACTGAAGATACAACAGGGGTTGTAGGAGGTGGTAGTTGTATTACTTTGCCTTTGAGCTCTATTACTTTATCACCCGTTAAGGAGATCAGTGCAATAAAAGAAGTAAATAATATATCAAATCCTGTTGCTCCTCCTGCAACAAGTGCTACTAACGTCAAAGTGAGACCTGGTTCGGGTGGAAAAGGTAGTCGAAAGGGTTCACCCGTGTCACTCAACACAGATGTGGTCCTCAATGGACACGCTGCGGATCTATTACCGAAACCCTCTATAGATGATTCATCGAGTTCTGATGCTGAACAAAGAAAAACACCACCTAAACGAAAACCACCTAAAGTGAAGCGTAAGAAAGGGAACAACAGTGCAGTGCGTAAAGCAGCCGCTGAAGAAATGAAAAGAAAGAGGTTAGCAGCAGCAGCTGTTTTAAGTGAAAGTCCTAGTGATAGCGATAAAGAAAGTGTATCGGATAAAGATTCAGACAGTGGGGCTAGCACAAATCAGAGCGGAAGTAAGAAAACGCCGAATGGTGGAATTCCTCGTAAACGAGGACGCAGACCCAAGGTGTCAAAAAACGAATCGCGGGAGGAACCTCGGCATAAAAAGGGGCGACAAGAACCGCCAGTTCCTGCTGCCCGTGATCCGTTTCAAAAGCCCCCAGTTAGTCAACTGAAGAAGACAGGCGAGACATTTCTTCAGGATGGTGCCTGTTTTGAAGTTGCCCCAAAACTAGCCAAGTGCCGAGAGTGCCGATGGACCCCGAATCAGCGTTCAAAGAATACCCCGAACATCTTCTGCAGGTTCTACGCATTCAGGCGGTTACGGTACACGAAGAACGGACAGCTTGCCATTGCTGGGTTTTCTGATCCTGTCAGAGATGCAGCTGAGGTGAGCATTGTTTAATGTTTTCTTGTTTGTTCTTCTCGATTAATAATTGTAGGTCAAATTTTGAACCTCATTTTAGGGTTGTTTCTGTGCAATAACGCAGACTTGATGTGGTTATAGATGTAAAATTTGTACCGTGCTGTGTCCTCAGTTATCACTTCAGTTATATCCATAAGAAAATTTGTGTGGGATGACTATTCACACTATAGTGTGGGAAAAATAAAATTATATTGTAATGACAAGTTTGATGCAGATTAGAATTTTGCTTAGCATGCAGAAAGATCTTGATTTTCTTTCTGGTTAACCTGAAGTTTCTGATGTTGATGAACATTGTACGTATATGTAGATCTATGTATAGTGCATACCTACTTTGTTTGGGAAATGAAGAGTATTTGTTGGTTTGTTACAGGAAGATCTGAGGCTTTGGCTCCCTTACCCCGACACACAACCTGCCGATTTAGACATTGATATGGCGAGATTGCTCTTGGCTCAAGTTGGCGACCAGTTCTGCGATTTACTTGAACAAGAAAAAGAGTCAATTGAGGTTCACATGTCAGAAGGTATGTGTTGTCATTTTTAACAATTCATTCAATTGAATAATCTTCCTGTGCTATAGGGCTACTATTTCGAATAATTTTTGACCCCTATTCTGAAATTCGTTTTGAATTCATCAGCTGAATTATCAACTCTGCAACTCATTTGTTAAATCTCACCAAGTTAGAAAAATTTTGTAACTCATGAACACCTTTTTTGTGATTGAGCACCTCTTTTATGTATCGCTGAAGATTAACTGTTGTCAGGTTATTGTCAGATTTCTAAATGAAAATAAATTTAAACAGTATTATTGGAAAACGTACATCAAACGTAAGCACAATATGTGTGAGTGTGTGTATCTGTAGGTAAAGTAATATTTTCAGAAATACTACACCATTTATAAAAAATTAAGAACAATATAACGCCCGTCTATTCTATATTAGGCCTATGTGGTAAAATAATGAATAGGCCTAATCTTGTTTTTTTACTCCATTATACTTTGTTTACTCCATTCCCAAAAGTATCATTTTAGATAATAGTGACTAATTTTTGTTTTTTTGTTATTTTCACAGATAAGACGATAGCTTGGAAAAGGGTTGTGCAAGGAGTGCGGGAAATGTGTGACGTCTGTGAAACAACTTTATTCAATTTCCACTGGGCTTGTGGCAAGTGTGGTTTTGTTGTGTGCATCGATTGTTATAAAGGTCGCAAAAACGGTACTGTTAAAATTTGGGGTGATTCGGGCAAAGAAGGCAAAGATGGATTTTCATGGCTTTTGTGTATTAACAGGCAAGCTCATGAACAAGATAAATTGATGTTGACGCAAATAATTGCAGGTGATTCATTACTTACATTAGGACGAAAAGCTCATGAAGTACGAACTCTGTGGAGGATTCCTCAGTATTGCGGTTGTCCAGTTAGTAAAGAAGAATACCCTGTACTTAAAGGTGGTTCAAATGGCACGTCCAAAGATTATCTGAAAAACTTGATCACTTCGGAAACTTGGAATGGACTCCTGGAAGTGAAAAAAGTGAAGGAAAATCTTGAAAAAAAGAATGGTGCATCAAATGGAGATATCAAACAGGAAGGCAAAAATTCCTTGAGTTGGCTAGCTGATGTTGCTTTGTCAAATGAAGATAAGAAAGGAGACTCGAACAGCAGTAGTGACTCTGATGTTGATAAGGATGGCAACTACTCAACGTTACGCGAACTTCTTATTCGTCCATCTCATAAACCAAATGGCAGTAGTAGTCGATCATCTTCCCCGGCTAACAACTCGACCAGCTCAACTTCTACAAAGAACTCGAAGAAATCGCGTTTAGATACTTTGGATGATATTATTTCAATTGTGATTGAACGTAACATGCAACGCGATTCGGAAAATGGTGAAGCTGTTGATACAAAACCTGGTGCTGCAGCTGCTAGCGAACTGAAGCATTTTATCAGACGTTCAGCTCCGAGAGGCCGTGAACCGCTGCCAATACGAATCATGACTCTCGGAGAGAGCAAGTTGCTTTATCCAGATGTACCACATGCTTGGCTTTGTGATGGTAGATTACTTCGGTTAAACGACCCCACTCATTCAGGAAACAGTCAGATCTTCCAGGACCAATGGAAACGTGGACAACCTGTGCTTGTTTCTGACGTCTCAAAACATTTGGATATGACTTTATGGCGACCTGAATCCTTCTCAAAAGATTTTGGAGATGAGAAGAATGATCTGATCAACTGTATGACAGGAAATTTAGTACCTCAACAACCAATGAGAAAGTTCTGGGATGGCTTCGAACATTTTTCAAAACGTCTCAAAGATGAGTCAGGAAACTCGATGTTGCTGAAACTAAAAGATTGGCCACCCGGAGAAGATTTCGCAGAGATGTTGCCTTCGAGATTTGCAGATCTCATGAGGGTTTTACCAATGCCCGAGTATACCAATCGGTCTGGACGCTTGAACCTTGCTAGCCGGCTGCCGGACTGTTTTGTAAGACCAGATCTAGGACCGAAGATGTACAACGCATATGGTTCAGCGTTGTACCCAACGAAAGGTACCACAAATCTTCATCTGGACATCTCTGACGCCGTCAATGTAATGGTTTACGTTGGGATACCCAAGGATGGAGATGACGATGAACATATCAAAGGTAAGATTCAAGTGATGTAAAATATATTGTCTCGACTACTAAGTAGAAAGTACCTCTAAGTTACTCATTACTTTTAATTGGAGCTTGTGATATGCCAATGCTCATATTCCTTGTTCTTATATATATAAGAAGATTGCAATGTTTCTTCATTCGGGCATGTAATATCCCTTAGATGCCTAATATCCTAATACTCATTATAAACTGATGATAAAATGAACCCCTATATAACCTAGCTGTTGGTGGGGTCATTAAGCAGCATTAAAATAAGCATAGCATTGATGAAGTGTTGTATAAACATGTTGATATTGTACCCTTCTAAATACCCAACATTCATTTTTGTAGAGGCTTTCCGTGCGATCGACGAGGCTGGTTGCGACATCCTGACACGCAGACGCGTCCGCGAGAAGGGCGAGCTCCCCGGTGCGTTGTGGCACATCTACCACTCGCGAGATTCGGACAAGATTCGCGACCTGCTGAACAAGGTGTCATTGGAGCGCGGTAATCGCCTGGAACCACATCACGATCCTATCCACGACCAGAGCTGGTACCTTGACACGGAGCTGCGCGAGAGATTATACAAGGAATATGCTGTGCAAGGCTATGCTATAGTGCAGTGCCTTGGAGATTCAGTGTTCATTCCAGCAGGTGCTCCTCATCAGGTAAACATTTTGACATTTTCTCTTCAGTTTTGTATTGAGTAGAGCATGGATTTATCAGTACTGGTAGGGAATTATGTGATTGCATAATATATTGATGGATTTTAGTATTAAATATTACAATTTATAACTAACCAATGCATTGTGTTATCAAACTTTCTGTATGTAGCATTTATTTGTAAATCTTCAAACTAATGGCTTCCAATGTGCCTGATACTATTGTAGTAAAATATTGTTGATGAATTTTATGAATGCCAAGTTGACTTGAGTTCCTTTAGTGTTCATGCACTGAGATTTGACTTTTGATGCCTGCGCATTATGATGATATATAATACGTTTTGTATTGACACACTGATGTTTTGTGTTGAGCTTTTTAACCGTCTGATTGCAAGGCATTTGATAACAGTGTGTGTGCCAACTGAAAATTATAACTTATACCTCAACTTATCTAAATGAACTGCATCTTTCAGGTACGTAACTTGCACAACTGTATCAAAGTGGCGGAAGACTTCGTCTCTCCGGAGAACATCTCCCACTGTTTCCACCTGACACAGGAGTTCCGCGAGCTGACTAACGAACATACAAATCACGAGGACAAACTTCAAATTAAGAACATTATTTATCACGCAATAAAAGATTCTTTGGCTGTCCTAACAAAGCTTACAAACAACGAGGTGGTTGATGAGAACGTAGGTCCTGTGGGAAACGGCATAAATCCGAATGATGATACGTCTGTTAATGGCAGTAATGATGATAGCAACGGAACGACAGAAAACACTAACCCTAGCAATGGTGAAGTTGTAATCAAGATTGAACCCAAAATACAGAATGAACCTACAGAGTAAAACTATCTACCTCTTCTTAAGGACCGGTAATTCTGTACAGTTTTTAAATTCACAAAAACTGCCTGGTGCAGATTTTATTCATTGCTCATTATCGTGTGTGACTTTGATATTGTTGTTGATTGAAGAGGATTTTGTGCCTCAATATATTTGACAACATTGGTTGTACATTTTAATATCTGTTACTATTTTAAAAAAGTACTTTTTTCTCTTAAAATAACATTTACTTCGTCTACAGTAAACGAGCATTTGTGCCCGATCTTTGATGTACCACAATCGGAACGATAATTAACAGCAATGAAGAGTGCTACGTACTTCTAGTGCCAATGTGCGTGTGTGTTGATCGTATTTGTGCTACATGAAGCCTTTGAATTAATCATAGCCACAAGGAACTGAATAATAGTAGTTCCTATTTGTTTTATGTACAGCAAACTTTCGTTTTAAATTTAAACAATGAACTTGCACAATTTCTTTGATCTCAGTTCTTGC
Source organism: Brachyptera putata (assembly GCA_907164805.1). Lineage (NCBI taxonomy): Eukaryota > Metazoa > Arthropoda > Insecta > Plecoptera > Taeniopterygidae > Brachyptera > Brachyptera putata. The sequence continues at coordinate 30,821,331 of OU015462.1, forward strand.
GAGCAAACAACGATTGAAACTACTGTCACCGCGCGCGGTCTCGGGCTCAGGTCTAGATAGGAGCTTACAGCGGGCAATGCGCTCGACCGCACTCGACTCGATGTGCCGTGTCTGTGATGTGTCGGAAGAAGCGCCGTGTTGTTGGCCCGTTGTTGGCGCGACTGTAATAATAATGTTAATATGAAAATGTCCAAGTGGGCTAACAAATAGGATTTACTGCCCGTGATCTGTATTTTAGGATCATCGGGTAGACAGTATTTTGATGACTGATGAGTGACGAGTGATATATTATACTATTTGTTCCAATTTTCATCCCTGTACATTTTTGCATTATCATCTTAATTAATTGTTTTGTCTTAGAATCATGATGTTCTATCTCAAGTGTATAAATTATAAAGTAATATTCAAACCATACTATTAATTTTAATGAAAGATATTGTAATTATTTATTGTGCTTAATTTGATGGGGGCAAAAATCAACTGCTGTTAATGTTGTACAGTTAGCGTTATGTTTGAAGAGGACTTTGTGAAACCGGAACACAAATTTGTTATTTGAGACCAATTGTGGCCCAGTTTTTGTACAGTGCAGTTGTATTAGTGTTTCTGTAACCCCTTGGGGTGAATAAAATTTTGTACTGTGTAAATGTATAACAGATAAGAAAATATGTTGTTATTATTGCCTATGCTATGTAACCTTGCTGCTACCGAATATTTTCAAGTTGCCCATTCCATCTCCTGCATTAAGATATTATGAGCGGTAATTAAAAAAAATATATAAGTTATTTTCAGTTACAATAATCGTTGCAATGATGGAGGCCAAGGCGATACACAAGTGTTTTTATCTGCTCATGAACAAAGACTTCTATTTAGTCTTTATTGACGAGCGGGTCGGTAGAGTAAATTTAGAGTTCAAGCCACGCCCCGTTCGACCAATCACAGTCGTGTTTTAGGTATCGTTTCCCGCGTTTCAGTAAACGTCAAATTGTTGTCTATTTTTGCCCAAAACACCAAGAGTGAAAGTTTAGTCTTTTAACATTCAAAAAGACAAAAACCTAACCCATCTAACCCTAACCATATAGCTTCTCTTTAATTCAAGAAGACAAAAACCTAACCCACCTAACCCTAACCATTATAGCTTATCTCTGCCCTAACCAATTCCTCGTACCGTAATAATAATTCTTACGACAAATATAACTTCATATATTTTTTAGGTTTTCAGAAAATAGAGAAGGATAGTAGAACATTATCAAAAACATCATTTCATGAAAACAAAAAAGATCCTTAAAGTGGGATTCGAACTGGTGACCTTCGCGACCATAAGCGAGCGACTTACGGCAGAGCCACCGCAACATTGCTAATTTGAAGAGTTATTAGCCCTTCTAAGGGATTGACCGAACGGGGCGCGGCTTGAACTCTAAATTTACTCTACCGACCCGCTCGTCTTTATTGTGTCCTTTCTGTTTTTTTGTCATAGGTTGCAAGGCACTCAACATGAAGAGTCCTTACTCATATTATAAGTGGGAGATCTTGCTTGGTCAACAATTTGTTTGGTTAAAATCATGATTAGATTTTTTAGAAATCGAGATTTACATTTTGAAAATACCCACAAGTATAATCATTGAGTTCACGACTCGATGTTATCCATGGTGGACAACAAGGCAAAAAGATGAGTGAAAAGATTTCATCCGAAACATGAAATTTTGAGATGTGGGAGAGAAATCGCATGGCATGTTCTGCGGTTTTGTGGAGATCAGGTGAGTTTCAAACACTAGGTGTGTAGATCTGAGTAGTACATTTCATTGAAATATCTGTTATCCTATAATGCACATGTGTCGATTCAAGTTCCACACATGCAGAATGCAGAAATGATGAATGAGCAAAATTCTCCAAGTATTTACTATGCCTTACAATGTGCTATCACAGCTTTGAAAGATGAGAGTCAGGTACTTGGTATGAAATTAATTCAAAATCTCTACTTAGTCCTGTAACAATTATTGATGAGTGATTCACTGCCTTTGTAATTCAGTTATAATTTATTGCACGGTACTCTGGTTGATCATATTTAATTGAATAATTTATCTAGGAAGTATATAAATTCATTTTTTATTGAAAACTGCTGATTTAGGCCTATTAATATAAAAATCTGTGATAATGGATAAGGAAGGTACAATATTACATTCTATACCATTCATTTTAGTATTATAATAGCGTTCTAGTTGTACCATTGTACAGACGTCCAGTGTTTTTTGAAACTGCAATATGGGTGCGTGTCTATGTGCACATGTAGGGTACATGTAGATCTTAGTAACAAATCGTTTCAGAATGCTCAAAAGGTTTTAGTGTACGTCCATGGTACGTCAGTTCAATTTAAAATGTATGCAATCAAAATGTTAGCACAAGAGAATCACATATCTTATTCTGGTGTTAATTTATAGTACCATATTATAGGACTGTTATTGTTGATGTTTGTTACTGCATTTCATTGATTGCTATTTTACAAACATTTTTTTATTTTCCAGCTTTTGTACTAAATTTAGTTTGGGTGTACCATTATAGAAGCATATAGAAATGGTATCTACGGTTGTATCAGAGTTTTTATATCTCTATTTCAATGTAATCTTGAATGATCTATCTAATAATTTAAAAAATAATTCAAAATACATTCAAAAATTGTCACAAATTCATAAACTAGAGAGGTTTCCCTACGCCATCAGTGATGGATCTAGATCAGCTGGCACGTCAACCAATAGCAAGTGGCCACATTTTCATCATGTAGTATAACAGCTGCCACCTGTTAGTAAATATTGAACTACCGGCGAAAACACCAGTGATCGCCATTATTTTCTATAAATCTACTCTGTTTGTAAGGTTAATTCAGGCCTGCTTATGTGGAATAATAGTAGAATAGTGTATATTTTACAGGTAAATCTGGTAGGAGCTGTTATTTATATAATGAAACATGTATTTGATTAATACACTCTTGTTTCGTACCTATATAGTTTTGTAATTTCTGAGCTAGCCTATATGGCCTGTCATAGGCCTAGGCTCAATGCCTTGGGCTAGGTCTAGTAGGCCTAGATTCTCCTAGAGCCTAGGCATAGCCTAGGGCCTAGTCCTAGAACCAGATTTTGGAGACCCTGCAACACGTAGAACAGGCCTGGGCCTAGGCACTTTGAGTTTGATTTGGCCCTATGGCCCAGGCCACTAAGTATAGGCCTAAACCTGAACCATTGCCTAAACCTACCTAAGATTGACAACGCTTTTTTACCTAGGCCCTAAGATTTTTACTTGAAGATAGGGTTTAGTATTATTTATCAAGATATCCATTACTTTCAGATAAAATGAGACATAAATTATCCACACTATTATTGGTCATTGTGCTGATACTAGTTTCGGCAGATGGAAATACGGCATCGAATAATGAGAACGAACAAAACAAGAAAACTGCCACTTCTGCACCTCCAGCCCATGGAGGTGATGAAAATGAGCATACATCAGAAAGTTATGGAGAGAATGATTATTCAGAAGAAAAGGTCCGTGCTAATGCAATAAAAATTGTACCAGCCCCAGATTTAAGTCTATCCAAGTCAAACGAGCGCAAGTCACAGTGGAGGAAAGATACTCCTAACCATGATCCAGATCAATCAGGAGATATACCTGCAGACAAATTGCTGAACCACGCAAAGTGGTTACAGAGTTTAATGTCGGAAGTCGAATCATTACGAGACACACAGGAAGAAGATGTAACGAGTCCCGATGAGGAAGAAAGTGATGCGGAACCTGAAACGTCATTACCACCAGCACGGGAACTTACACTGGAAGAAAAGCAAGGTTAGTTGAGACTGGGCTGTAGGTCTATAGACAAACTACATAGGCCTACAGTCTCAGGCAAACATTAGGCTTATTTTGGGCCTATGCCTACTTGTCGTGATGATGGATGAACGACTTGTGAAGCCGCATATTTCCTATATGTTTTGTTATTTAGTTGGCCTATACCCATGAATATATTCAAATAAAGAAACACATGAATTTTCACATGAATATATATTTTACATGTTAAATGGGGGGGGGGGGAGGGGGGAGAATGTTACTAATAATAAATTTATTATTATCATAGGCCTAATAATGATGAAGCTTGGTTCCCGTGATGATTTTTTCAAGTGAAATCCATCAAAACGATGGATGGCATCGTTGGTGTAGCATAGATCATGTTCCCATAACTTTTTCCCCTTCACGTAAAGTATCGGCAAAAACTACAACTTTTTTTAAAAGACAACCGTCGAAATCAAATGGTTGAACCTGACACCATCGTTATAGTCTCTAGGCCTAATTGCCTGGGCGAACAATTTGGGATTGAAACACATCACTAAAAAGGAATAATTGTGTATAACCTCAAATCATAAAACAGCGTGTGACTGTGCGCGATTAGGCCTATAACAGTAATGGAAATGCGACGATGCGATCCTACATTCGATTGTTGGTAGGTCTAAATCGTTCCCTGCCAACGATGCTTTCTCTTGAGCGTGATTGGTTGAAAGTTGCCGTCGGCCGAAGTTCGTATGCCCCACATGTGCCCCCTTCTCCCCTACGGTAGCCTACAAGCAGTGGACCTACTATAGACATGTCTTGAGTCTATGCAACAAACTTTCTGATACAAAGTGAAATGATTAGGTCTATTGAAAAAAATAGTTGAAGAGAAGTAATTCTTTTTACTAGGCCTATAAGCTTAGGCCTTACATCAGAGGATTCATTTTGCAATAGATAGGCCAGATGGCTAAAACTCGTAGGCCTATCACAGTGTTTCAACACAAATAATCAGACTCATTGCATGTTCTTTGAATCACCTGAAAAGTGCAGTGCAATACCCCTATCCCTAATTAGGCCTAGAACTATTAAAATCCAACAGGTGTTTTATTTTCAGCATTAGAATTTTTTCGCACGGGAATGGAGTTTTTAAATGCAACACGGCCAAACAAACCTGAAGCTTACCGATTACTGCGACAAGCTGCTAATCTTGGACACAACCAAAGCCGAGTTCTAATTGCTTGGGCACAATTATTAGGTTCAACATTAACACAGGATGTACAAACAGCTAAGGCCACATTTCAAGAATTAGCTGATGAAGGTGTACCCGATGCACATATGGTAAGAATTCGTAAACCATCACTCTTTTTTGAGATATATCTTGAACACTTGGGAAAAGCAGTATTAGTAGACCTAATAGCAACACAAGTTAGAGATCCAGGTAAAAAAAATATGTCTTGTACTTGATTCTAAGTTGAAACCATAGATTTGTCTTTTGTGTGTTTTGTTTGTCTTGCACCAAGCTACACTAAAGTGTGGCTGGTGCAGAAAGGAAGTGCATAACGGGTTTTGTGCAGGAAATGATACCTAAATGTTGAGGTATAAACGGGTATAAACAAACACAAAAGTTCCGATTTTTCGGTTCCCAATCCGAATTTTGAAATGGAAGCAGACCCGTTGATGGAGAAAGCTATTAACTGTCATGGAGCGTGATTAATGTATATTCAATATTTTATAATGACGACCCTTAGGCCTATTCAGTTATATATATTTTTTCATTCTCATCGACACGAATCTCGTCAACAACTGGTGAGCCAACATAGCGTCCACTTGATTTTGGCGCCTGCCATTTTGCATTGGACTAAGCACACCAGCTCCGCAGCTGGTGTTGAACTACCGGAACTAGTGCAAGTGAACCCGGACAAACAAAAAGAAAGTGTGGCTTTGATGCAACACCACGGTTACAAACAAACACAAATTTGCAAGAACTGAAGAACGAGTTCAGATAGTGTACGACAAACAAACAGACCTCGTACCGGTACCTTAAGATTTTGAGTCAGTGTTTTTGAAATTTTGTAAAATTACAAGTTTTAATTGGTCTCGGAAAAATGATCAACGTATTTCACTTCAAAATTACAAATGTTTCCCTTGAAAATTATATCAGTTTCAATCAAGAATCGTTGTTTAGTCATACATAGGCGTAAGTCTATGTCGAAAGATCGGTAACCCATGGGGAAATTCTCAACTTACCTTACACACCGGTACTTGAATTTGTGACAGTTTTCAAAGTATGAAACAAATTGAACAAATGATTAAGTTATTTAAAATGCTTAAATTTGTGAGTAGCTAGCAAAAAATGTGATTGTGCTAATAGAATTTAAGCAGTGTCTGCCGTTATTGAAATACAAGTATATGCCGTAGTGCAGTAAATAGTAAAAGTAATAAGCCTACTGGTATTAAATAGTACCAGTACAATATTTGTGTATAATACATACACACTGAATACTGTAGTAGTATTTTACCGGTGCAGTGGGTGTGCAACTTCTACGACCGTTGCTATGATCCATGTTGTTCTATGATGGTTCACTCAGTCTGGGATATAAAACATACATTAAGTGAATCAGATAATTGAACACTAGTACAACTGATACAATAAATCACAGTGTGAGGAACTAGCAAAGCTAGATTATCGTGTGCACGTGGATTCGATGAGTGAGACTTCTAAATTCTAATTAATGACTACTAAGGTAATATTCGTTGGACTATTTCAAAATATCATTTCTTTTACAGGGCTTGGGATTTTTATATGCATCAGGAATTTCAGTAAATGCCAGTCAAGCCAGAGCTCTTGTCCACTATACTATTGGTGCTATCGGGGGCAGCCACTGGGCACAGATGGCCTTGGGCTACCGATACTGGTCCGGTGTCACAGTTGCAGCTAGCTGTGAAAAAGCGTTGGATTTCTACAGAAAGGTTGCCAACAAAGGTAGGTAGCTAGTGGTTCGTTAATATCGATTTGATATATGATTTGTAAAAAACGATGACCGATATTAGTTATATATCAGTAATATATTTTTTGTATCCTTATGTGTCTTCTATGTGTATTCTACGTGAATATATGTAGATATTCAAGTTGTATTTGGCAACAAATAAATACATTTCAAATCTATTAATAGGCCTATTTCAGTAACATATTTGGTTGTAACATGATGTTGCTAAGTACTACAGTAGTCTATTTTGCTTCTTCAGGACTACTCTAGAGCGATAGCTCGCTTACTCTGTTTGGAGCGAGCAGAAACAAAAGTTTTGCAATTTGCCCATTAAATCTTCGTATTCATATCTTTTTGCTTGAACCTCAATATCATTGCGTTAGCATCTTAACAGGCCATGTTTGTTGTGCCATCGTTTATAAATTGAAAATGAATTATTTTCGTGCTATTTTAAAACTTCAGTCCATCACACATTATTCATCCCCACAGAAATTGCGATTTGAAGTGTAGATCAAATTTGGATTCAATGTTTAACCAAACTCTCAGGACATTGTTGATGAAGCAAGTTTATTCGTTACATTGAGGCAGGTCCTGTTGAATATACTACAAGTTGATTTTTCTGGTTTCTGTAGGAATCGCAACTGTAACATCAGCCAATTTTCTCTGTCAAACAAAGGAAATTGAATTTTAAAAAATGTATATACATTTGAATTCACAATTCCATTGTCTCCCCCCCCCCCCCCCCCCCCCCCCCCCCACACACACAAAAACAGCGCCTGTTCTACCAATAGAACATTACAGTAGGTACTGAGACAAGTGGTCGAGTGGTTATCACACTGAACTGTCATTCAGGAGACCGGGGTTTGATTCCCGCCATGGTCGACCATCCTGGCAGGATTTTTTTCGTGGCTTCCCTCTGTCGTTCAGGTCAAATACTGGGATAGTTTCTTAACAACAGGCCACGACCAACTGCTTCCCACTATCCAAAAACACCTACAAAAAGAGCTTTCATCTCACCATCCCTTCGTCTCATTTATCATTCACCGACGGCAATAGATCGTAGTCATCAGTACAGTGCGTTGTTAAACCCAATATGAATAAATTTAAAAAATAACAGTAGGTGGCAGTGCATGAAACCAAGTGGAGCTGCAAGCCTGTTTGTTTCCACTCGTGTTAAAAATGCCGAAAGTCAACAGTGCACATGACCGGGAGCGCAAATTTAATAGTGGAGAATTTTACGTGTTCGACTTGACAAATGAAATAATGATGTGCAAATTCTGCAACATCAGAATTGATTGGTGTAGGAAGGATTCCTATAAAAAGCACACTTTATAGAGTGAATTGTATCTATTGCATTTTAAATTATATTTTCGGTTTCTATTTCACTGTTGTCTTTGTAACTGTTTATTGTCAAGTAATTGATGTGCCCAAACTATGTGTATAACTCAGTATCATACTCTTACAGTTTTCCTCATCCTTGATTGAAGTGAAGAATTAAATTCTCTTCACTGCTTTGATATTTTTTCTACGCCAAAATGACCCACAATCAGTCATTTTTAACACCGTTCCTTTTTATTAGACGAGCTTTAGCGAGGATTCAATTTGACATACTGAAAAAAACTGGTGTTCGTTTTTATGTTTTTTTTTTTTTTTTTTTTTAATGATTTTTTGTCGGTTCTCCACAGGTCAAACGGCTACATCTATCACCCTCAAACTTTTTTTCAATATGGTTCCTCATCTAACTTAGATCTGTATAGTTTTGTGGCATTATCGGGCGGTAATTTTTTTTTTTTATGAATTCAAGAAATTTCAAAAATTCCCATTAGAATAACATGGCGCAAAAAAAAAGAAAATATTTTTATTTTCCAAAAAAATAAAATTTCGCGTGAAGTTGAATTACATTTTGGTACACATGTCTAAAAATTTTCAGCTTGATCGGGTCAGCCATTTTGAAGAAAAAACATAAAGTGTGCTAAATTGGTACCACTCGAAGCAGTTTGTACCCATCTGTACCCTTACTATTACTATCCGCTCGTCTAACAACGCATATGGCGTTTTCCTAGTGTAGCAAAATGAAGGGTATTTAACTATTTGTTCACTAATTCACACTGTCCCTTACTATAAGCTTTCACGAGTTCGCTCAAATGGTATTTATGGTGAAGTAGAGAAAACGTTTCAGTTGATTCGTTTGCTTTGGATTTGGGATGTGAAGAGCAAAAATAATCTTTATTTCAGATAATGTTTTTATATGTAATATAAACGCTAGAGGTTTCAACATTAATCTTTACGAACTCTTCATTGACTCATTAGTTGCAGAGGAAGTTTCACTGTCGGGTGGCCAAGCTGTTCAAAGAGTTCGTTTGCTTGAGGAACTAGAGAATCCAGGCTATAACTCGGGAATCTTGGACAACGATCTTATTGAGTATTACCAACTGCTGGCAGAAAAAGGAGATGTACAGGCACAGGTATGATATTTTTACTGTCCTTGATTTCTCAATACTAGATTCTTGTGGATGATCTAGCTATATTATCTGGTAAGGTCATTGAATAAGCGAAGCAAAGACTCTTTTTCACAGTACCGGTACTTGAGAAAAACAAACGTGTTTTTTTTGCGTTCCACAACGTCAAACGAAGGTACAAATTGTGAACAAAGGAAGTTAAGGGAACAAGTCATTGAAAAAAAATAGTTTTTCTCATATTTTTTTGGTAAAAGAACCTCAAAAAGTTTCGTCACTTTTGGAGACAATTTTTGTATATGCAGGTCTGTTACACTGTCAAGATCAAAAACTTGTATTGCCTGTAACTCATTTCAGTATTTTCATATGTATGCGATATTGAAAAATGAAGATCGCTACTCCTTTTGGACTCCTTTTTAGTGGTAATACTTGGAGAGCTTATTTTTTGAATGTGAGTTCGATGTAATATTCTTGACAGTAAATGGGAAGCAAATTTTCAATTCAGGCCAAATTTTCCATGAAATAAATTTTAAAATTGAATTAAGTTCTCCAAAACTGAGAAGAAAAATATTTGTGAAGTAGGTCTACCAGTTATGAAAAAAAAATGAATATCGGAATAAATTCCATAATATTCACCCCATTTATTTTTTGATACAATTTTCATTGCAGAATTTTGCTTGCAAATGAGTTTTTTTATACAATTTGTACTGAAAGATATGAAAAAATGATAACTTCAAGAACATGATAAGTTTGAGAGGAGTAGTATTCTTTAAAAATGTGCAATCCTTATCTAGGAAGATAGGAATTTCAGTATCTTGTCCCCTTAAATAACCATAGAAGAAAAAAATCAAAATTGTCTTTGAGGAATGTAGATCGTTGTAATTCAAAATATAGGTATTAAAAATGAAAATCTAAGCAAATTACTTTCTTTTTTGTAAGAAATTCACCCATTTGCAGCCGAGATACGGAAATATGTTTGAAAGCGTGATTTCTGTTCATCAGCTTGGGCATCCTACCTGTCCACGACAATGCAGTTGATAGAACCCCTCAACTAAACCCTTGAATCATGCTCTGAACATATTGACATACTGCCAACATATTGCCGTATCTATGCCGCATATGAGTAATTAGCTTAGCTTTTCATTTTTAATATACACAATGATTTTTGAATACGTGTAATGATCTAAATTCCTCGATGACGATGTACATTTTTTTATTATGGGATGGTCATTCACCTTCTGTAGTCCCGTCAGCGCAGGCTACGACACCTTTTAGCTCTGATGCCTTCAACGATGCAAGTAGTGGGGGTCACGTAGTGGGGAAAAGAGCCGTGCCATCAGACTCATCTCTGACTGACTACAACTGACTTAATTATCAAAATAGATATACAACTCTATTTGTTTTTAACTTACCAGGTTGGCCTTGGACAGCTGCATTATCAAGGAGGTCGTGGGGTAAGACAGGACAATCACCGAGCGTTGCATTACTTTCTCCAGGCTGCGGAAGCTGGCAATCCAATCGCCATGGCTTTCTTAGGAAAGGTATTTCCATGCTGTGTAATTGATGACAGAACTTGAAAAGTTAATGCTTCAAGTAGGGGTGTGCGAGTTTGAGAATTTAAGTTTGAGTCGAGTTCTAGTTCAAGAGACGCGAGTTCGAGTTCCCCCCCCCCCCCCCACACACAAAAAAATGCCTTTTTAAAAATTGAGTTTTTAATTGGTTCTGAGTAAAGTTCATGCCGTACAGTAAACCCTCGTTTATTCAAATTCCAAGGGACCCCATGAATCAGAATTCGAAATTAAAACAATTCTGGACCCTTGAATTTGGAATAAATTGGATTTGAATTTTTCTTTGAACTCGAAATTTTTGAGTTTAGCTAAATTTGAACTCGAACTTGAAAATTCGAGTGCTTGCACGCCCCTAGCTTCAAGTCATAATGATTAGTGCTATAATTGTATGCATTCAACAAGTAATCAACTGATGTCATTCTCTCCCTGTAGTTTTATACTTGAAATTAACCTTATATATAGGTTACTTGTATCTGCAAGTGATGGAAAGTTCCAATCAACCGTCTCCTCTATCTCACACTACTAGCGTACTGGTGGTTCGCACCTTCATTGCTCTTGGATACACATGTACAAAGAATTCTTTTATAACAATTGACAAAGTAATATTCTGTACCCTTTCATTTTTGTATATGTAACTAATCTTTCAAGTGTTGATTACTTGTTACTCTCACATCTCGCAGGACACTAAATATCAAATAATATCGCCAGATTATTCGAAACTGGCGTGAAGTGAGTTTTTGCTTTTTGAAGAATTTTTTTTACCATAATAAGTATGTGAGTGCAGATTTTAACTGTAATTAAAACTAATTATTAATCAAGTAATTATTTAGTTCAACGATGCACTCGTATTAATAACAGCCTTAGTCCTGAATTCTGTAGTTAATACATATGACTGTTTCACCTACGTCCCAATAGGTTGCACCAGGCAGCTTTATACTAAATTGAGTTAAAAAAATGCTTTCTCTCTTTAGATCTACCTTGAAGGCAGTGACATCGTCAAGCAGGACAACGAGACGGCATATACATTCTTCAAGAAAGCCGCAGATTTGGGCAACCCTGTAGGCCAGAGTGGACTTGGTCTTATGTACTTACACGGCAAAGGAGTCGACAAGGACTACAATAAGGCTTTGAAATTCTTTACACAGGCTGCAGATCAAGGCTGGGTTGACGGCCAGTTGCAACTTGGCAATATGTATTTTAGTAAGTGAAAATTAAATCTAATGGCAAATAAGACAACTGCATGTTGCTTGGTGTAATTTACGTGGTTCTGTTGAACAAGTTACAGTGTCACACAATTAGTATTGAGTTAATTACTTAATCATACTTTTGAAAGCTTCCAAACTTATATCTAACGTGAAACTTAAAATTTCAAGTGATGACATTTGTTGTGGATCTGGGTGATTCTTTGTGGTACAGTATTATACAATGTTTTATGAACTACCTGTGTCAATGTATCTTAATCTATTTCTGCATGTAGTCTATTAACTGTCAATTTATGATTGCTCTTTTGCAGGTGGTTTGGGAGTTCGCCGAGATTATAAAATGGCGAACAAATATTTCAGCCTGGCATCACAGTCCGGCCACGTTCTAGCATTCTACAATCTGGCACAAATGCATGCAACGGGTACTGGTATGATGCGTTCCTGTACCACGTCAGTTGAGGTAATCTCCTTCAGACCTCTTACTTGTGAATTTATTCAATCGAGAGAAATGTCCTATAATGTTTCTAAATCAGTAATCAAACTTCTACATACCTACTTAGTACGTATCTCTATATATTTGAGATTTTAGTCTAGTGTGTGTGATATAAATATAATCCAAGCAATTAGCATAGGAATCTCACCAACAATCAAACCTGCACTAGGGGAGTGGAGAAGAGTGTTTTTATATGTTTTATCATAGTCAAAATGACATATAGGTCCTATGCCATTTATGATTTTTTTTTTTCAATCCTGAGTCGTTTAATGTCTGAGATTTTAGAGCTTGCCTAGATAATAGTAGATAGTAGGCCCTAGATAGTAATCGACAAATAGTTCTCCAGCACACAAATATTGAACAAAATGAAGAATAAAGAAAGAAAGAAAAATATTTTCAATAGAAAAGCTGTTGGTTTTTTAAATTGCAGTTTTTACAGTATTGTTTTTCTCTTCCTATCTTGTATTTTCTACAGGCCTAATTCGAAATATAGGCCTACAAATTGAGATTTCTCTGACCAAAACAATTTATTTTTTCGGTATTAATTAGTCATTTTACTTTGGTGTGGCTTGCAAATGAGTCTTTTCATTTTCTATCAACCTTTAAGTCCATTGAAAATGTTTTGTAGAACTGATGTAATATAGGAAAGAATACCACTGACTGGCACCGAGTTCCTTGAAGTAGTGTATTCAGTGACAATATTTACTAATGATTTGCTAATGTCAATTAAATTAGCCGTCAAGAATTTAATCTAGTATGCCTGCAGTGAACCTCGATGCTACCGTATCCGTCATTTTCCGCTTCTATCATTTATTTTGTCCCATACTACCGGTATTCCTAAATAAACAATGTTGCAAGTTTCCTAGAAGGATTGTTTTCCTGAATGCATGGTTTTTCTTTCCTGGTCCCATGAAAAATGATATTCAATATTCAAAGAAAACGATAAGAACTCTGAGTCTTAGTCAGATGTTTTTGTCTGCCCAACTGATAATTCTTTGTGAGTATTGAGTAGGCCATATTTGTTTTGGGCAATGTCGTTCAAACGTTCATGTTTTGTGTTGCCAGTTATTCAAGAACGTTGCTGAGCGCGGAAAGTGGGGTGAGAAATTGATGGAGGCTCACAATCACTACCGAGACGGACGCTTCGATGAGGCTTTTGTTACGTACAGCCTTCTAGCAGAGCTGGGCTATGAAGTGGCTCAGAGTAATGCTGCATTCCTGTTAGATAGAGGTATTACACTACTAATGTCATTTGATATCAATATTTTACTGTCGTACATTTAAAACTTGAAGGTACAATCTACATGTCGATTGGTCAACTCGGGAAGCTACGAACAACGTTGTTTCGACAATTGAGTGTGTATTATTCTTTCCTGATAACATTGATTTTTTGGAGTTTTTTTGAATTTTTTACATTTGAAATGTCTTTTTACAGTCTCCCAAGTTTCGAATTAACGAGCGTTTACTTTAATACACTAACCTAACTAAAAATATAATAGTGTCAGTACGAACACAATCGTTAAATTTTTTGTTTATCAATAGCTTTTCTATTGTAGGATGGTAGTAATGTAGACGAGTTTTAGTGTCTTGTAGCAGGTTATAGGCAAACAGAATGAGTTCAGTGTTTTATTGTGTTCTCAGGAGACGTGTCCTTGTTCGTGGATCAAGAGCCGTTTGTCCGTGCTTTAATGTACTGGGGTCGTGCTGCGGCTCAAGGGTACTCGGCCGCTCAGGTGAAGATGGGCGACTACCATTACTACGGGCTTGGCACGCCGGTGGACTACGAGCTAGCCGCCACCCATTACAGGCTCGCCTCTGAGCAGCAGCACAACGCTCAGGCCATGTTCAACTTGGCGTACATGCACGAGCAGGGTCTGGGCATGCAGCAGGTTAGTTGGCGACTGTATGTACTGTGGTAGATTATATATCACAATTAGTGATGTAAAATTTCACAAAATGGTCATTCTGAAATGTCACACGAAACTTTTTGTGAAAGACGTCTAAAAGTTTGAAAATATTATTTTTCAAGAAAACCATTAGCTCGGAGGTGCCCATTGCGACGTCTTTTCTAGTCGATCCACTCAATCTAGTATACAATTTTGTATTGAAAATTATTGGAATATCAATACCGGTATATAGGCCTATTTAATTGAAAAATCTTTGAAATCTTTTGTTTTTTGAAATGTTAATTTTCAACCAAATCTTGATGGAATTTAAACTAATTCTCAACGTTGTGGGTGATACGTTCTCAGAAAATAGTACGTAGGGCTACTTTCCATCTGCTAGTACTGTAGGGCCTACTGAGAAAATACACTTGCTCTGCTTTGAGTGTAGAATGTCAACTTTACAAGAACTTGACCCTACCTCTTTCCACCTACCCAGCTTATTTTTCAAGAATGGGTTTGTTTTCAGTTCAGTAGTGGTTGAGTTCTCGTTCTGTGGAGTGTGATATATTTCAAGAAGTGCTCTTGAAGCAAATGAACAAATATTTAACTCTACAGAACGTAATATTGTTAACATTTTGTCGGTCAATAAAAAAAGCAAAACTTATTACTTCCACAATGAATGGGTAGAAAAATATTTTTTCACGATAGCTCGCGACAAATGTACCTATATTGTACCAATTTTCCAATTGTGTCAATGTACCATTTTATTGACCTTTGACCCCTGACTCTTTGTCCTTTCACTCTTTGGGGTTTGCTGATATGAACGTATAAATTCTACCACATACTTAGAAAAAAATAGCTCAACAAAATATGCTACGGAGGCAAATTTCGCCACCATTTCGGAAAATTTTGATAATCATTCTATGATCATGAAATCTCCTTAGAATGGTGATATTGTTCTAATACATATTTCTACCAAGTTACAAGAAATTGGATCAATTATTTTTTTCAGAAAATGAATGATTACAGAGCAAAACTGACCAATACGGTAGTGAGATTAAGGTTTGTCAATGAAAATCTACAGGTTGAAAGGCTATGAGCTATAAGAATTAAATTACATGAATAAAATAAATTACATCAATAATTTCGTTGATTGAACTACCGGTATACTGTAAACTGGATGTCGTATCAGGTGAAGGCAAGATGGAGTGAAGTGCATGATCTACTTCCTAGCCTACTGCCCAGCCTATTGCCCTCAAGAATTAAGGCAAAGAAGCTGTACCTGAGAAACATAACCTCACTTTTACTTGACTGTTGGCAGATTATTAAATTGTTGGCACACTGGTAGTCTGGTACACATTGCGTCAAAGCCTACAGTAATTATTTTTGCAGAGCTAACAGAAATTTCTATGCCTGAAAATGACTACAAATATATGGGTCAGTAATGGCAAACACCCAAAAATTAACAGCTATAAATTTCAATATTTTCCGTTCATTTCACAATTCAACTTTTCACAAAACTTCAAAAAGATTAATTTCCAAAAAATTTGCCAAATTTTGAAATTTTTGTATTTCTTTTTTAAAAAAAAAAAAGAATGTTTCATTTGCCCTTAAAAAGTAATTTGTGCACAATGAGTCGTTTTCTTTGTTGCAGGATATCCACTTGGCTAAGCGCTGCTACGATATGGCAGCAGAGACAAGTGCCGATGCTAAAGTACCTGTTGCACTGGCGCTTATGAAATTATCACTTGTGTTTAGTACCAAGTTCTTCCAAGAGGTAAAAGATACACCCAGTCGTTGAAATAAAGAACATGTTCAAATTTAAATATCAATTCATTGAAATTTTGATGTGTTAATTGTAGGGGAATTGTAGGGAATTCAATTTGAATTCTGATTTTTGGAGTCCCTTGGAATTCAAATATACGAGGGTTAACTGTTTGTAGGCCTACTTTACTCAAAACCAACTGAAAACTCAATATTTAATAGAGGCCTCTTTCTTTCTTTTGGAACTCGAACTCGTAACTCTCGATTTTCTCTTGTACTCGGAACTCGAACTTAAATTCTCGAACTCGCACACTACTAGGTAGGCCTACCTAATTGTTAATTTTGGAGAGGAAACCTATGAATAGTACCGGTAGGCCTATGCCCAATATAATAATGAAAATATTTTTATTTGCTATAGTATTTATTTACTGCTTCCCAAATAAAATTGTTTTGAAAATAAAAACCTGCAGCAGCTATAGCCAAGATGTCAAGCTGCTATAGCAGTAATATTGTGAAGAATAAGCTATCTATAACTATCAAAGGTAATAGTGGAATGCATTTACAATTACACTGCAGTAGGGCTAATACCCTTTCAGAAATAGATTACGGTATATGGTTTGCTCGTCCGATTCTCTCAACGTGCGTGTCATTCTATTACCTAAAAGGATCATTCCATGAGAATTTACAACTGAATTCAATGCAGTCTTCTAAGACTGCTTGCCGTCACATTTCAGTTACTTATTTGGCCTATTTTCTATATTGGTGACTTCCCATATTCAGTCATAGATTGTGATACCGGTTTATTTGTGTGTGTTTTTATTGATCGCAATGATGTGGTTGAGGGCTTAATAAGTTCAGCCATCATCACAGAAATGGTACTTTCAAGATTCAGCATTCATTGCAGCCACTGTCATAGAGGACAGAGGAGAGGTACACCAATGTTAACTCGCACATCTTTTATTCCAGAACAAGTGGCAGGAATGGTTGTTTCTATTCAACTTGGATCAGATCCTTGGGCCCAACTGGGACTTATACCTCATCACAATATTGGTAGGACTTCTTGGAATTGTCGTTTACTTCAGAAGGCCCCAGCCACAATAACAGCACCGCTAGTCAACATATGTTGCTGATAATGATTGGATATGCTTTTTTTAAAATCTTATTCACTATATATTATAGTAATATATAAACATTGTACAGCTTGTGTATAATTTAATATCGAACCGTCGTGATACTTGTTTCCAACTATAATAAAACAATTTTTAATGTTTCAGTTTAATGTTATGTACTACGTAGTTTATATAATTTGAATTTCCTCCTTGTATATAATATAAAGTTATAAACTTATTTTATTATAGTTGTGTGTAATTTTTGCTATTTGTTAAGCCCTACTTTGTGATTTTCCCCTACCTACCCTGAATAGATTAGAAGCACTGTATTTAATCTAAGGAAATGCATGAAATAAGACTTTCATGTATGGAATCGGATGCTCGTTCAGACTACCTAAGAACAGTACGAGGCAGAACACTAATATTCACATCGTTACTAAAATAGGTCAAGTCTACACCTAGCTTTGTACGTTTGTTACAAAACTGAAAAAAACTGATCAAATCTTCCATAGTACCATAACTTGAAAGAAGGGAAATTTCAAAAATAAAATAAGTAGGCCTATGATATTGATATAGTGTGGCTACATCGAATTGTTGATTTACTCATTTTTCTGCATCTGCTGAGGGGAAGGAATAACAGGTGACAGGATTATACGCAAGTCGATTCTAAAAATTATTGTACAGATTCAAAAGATCCGAACTCTTACTATTTATTTATTTTGATATTTTCCTTACTATTGTGATGTTACGTGACCACAAGTAATTATTAATAAAAAGAAAATGTTTCAAAGTGACCAACTTAATTTATTGTTTCATTTCACTTTATTCGAGTTTCTTATCACATTTTTTCCTGGTTCGTTTTTATGCACTGGCAAATTTCAAATATAGGATGTTTCTTGTTGGAAGTTTTTTGAAAAAGAATTAGATGACCACTAGCCATCACCAGTTTAAAATAGTGATAGTCGGTGACTCAACTACCGTAGGCATATATACATATATACTGATGTCTTTGGGCTCAACTAAGCCCCTTAGGTGATCAAGATCTTACTTTTAAAAGTGGAACACACAGATTTCCTATTACGCTCTCATGTGACGTCAAGATTTTTGCCTCAAACTTGCTCCCAGCGGGACGATCTTTTCTGAAGTTGAACTAGCTGCTTTTGAACAATATTGCCTGCAGTCAAGCAATGGCTGACGCTAGTGTTGCCACACGATCATTTGTCATTGATCAACTAGTTTTCTTCTGATGCTTACGTGCCACACATGTATTGTTTCATTGAATGCGAACCCTGTAAATGGCTAACTGCACTATATTTTGATAATAATTGTTGCTCATATTGCACGAAATACAAATGTCAGATGTAGGCCTATTGAGTTGGGTTACTAGACAAAGACATATTTTAGTTTACACTGTTTTATAAAATTAGCTTCAGCAGATGTTGTTTTTTTAGTTTTCATTTGTTTTTAATTTCAACCATGGCAAGTTTCGAGTTTCTGACGGCACGCGCGTTCAACCATAGATAAAGACAGCTTCCTTTAACAAAATGAAAGGTTTAACACTCAACATGAAACTGTTAATATGTTGAGAGCAACTACTATCGTTTCTCAATGGACCAGTATAATAAAACGATTCATGCATGAAAATGTGACATTGGTTATCTGGGAATAAGGTGCAACAAAATGAATGAACAAGTGGGAAAACGGTGGATGGTGGATCTGGGAACGATGCATAGAGGTTTAACTGTATAGTCCTCACAGTGATTGTACAATACTAGGCTCTAATGTATATTAGTTGTTTGTTTTAAATTTATTTAGACACAATGTCACATTAAATTGAGGATACTGGAATTGGCTGAGTAAAAACTATGAAATATAATCAATGCATAGATTTAGGATTAATAAATTGGCTGAGTAAAAACTATGAAATATAATCAATGCATAGATTTAGGATTAATAATTTTTTATAATTACTATGAAAAGTGCCAGCCCATAATTGATACCACAATTAGTTCACAAACCTTCATAAGCCTGTTATTAGTAACTTGCACCAGTGGATCATGTAAAATAAATAGTTATAATAATACTTGAAAGTACGAGTAAGTAAAGCTCAGAAGCATTTACTACGTACAGTAATAGCGCAAATATATGTACACAAGGATTCGTAGTCTTCTTAGCTTTGTTCGTCTGTGGTACAATTTTTATTCACACTTTTACATCGGAACGCAGAGAGTAGTTTCGTTCACCATTTCCCTGTCTCCAACTTGAGTAGTGTAATTATACGATGGCTGTTCATGCATAGTGTACAGTGATCTAGTGTAGAGTGTAAGTTTTCTTACTCTTGCTCAAGATGTTGGTAAAAGGAGTATGCACAGCGTAAGCGAGGGCAAATGGTGCAAATATGAAAGTGGTAGCCCTTTAATTATATCCTGAGAACATGAATGGCGTACCTACATTCCTGTGCAAGGTTAGTATTTTTATATTGCAGTCGAGTTTGGTCAAGGTTTATCATCATAGAGGACGAATACCATACACAATATTATGATAGTTCATATAGTTGAGCATATTCATGTATACTTTTTACTCAGACACATTTCATTCTACTCCAACTAGTTCTGCTAATAATATGAGAGAGTAGGTTGTGTTCAGCAGATCATTCCCAAAAGTATTACATATACTGAAGTATGGTATATTGAATATCAAAGTTGAGTACAGTGAAACCTCTGTGCATCGTTCCCGGATCCATCGTTTTCCTGCTTCTATCGTTCATTTTTTCGCACCTCACTCTCATACAAACGATGTCAAATTTTCCTGGATGGATGGTTCAAAATTCCTGGTCCCTTGGAAAACGATGGATAGAGGTTTCACTGTACTGTATTATAAGAATTTTGATGCACTAAATAGTCAACTAGAATCTATGACTATCAATAACGTAACGGGATAAGCAACTTGATCATTTCCTTTCGCACCATGCGGGAATCAAAGGGATGCCGTCATACTCAATTTTACTCAATTTACTGGTAGTATTATATATTGATTCATAAAAGTAATACGTGTAATGCACTCTGTGAATCCAGCTCTTCCCAACTGTATTAAGCAACGTTGGAATACATTTCATTTGAATTAGCCAATCTAAATTTTAAATACGTGTGTAAAAGCATTGGACCTCTAGTCAAGAGCCATACTGCCACATTTACCAATTGATAACTGGATAATTACGTGACATCTACGAGAAAGAACAGAAACAATGCAAGAACTCAACTATGTACTATACATTGAAATACGAACCGAATGCGTACGTTTTGATTTGAAATTGCGAATCTCAAAAATGTACACTTCAGCGCGTCACATTTTTTGCTTCCATCATGGTGAGAAGACGTCCAATGTCGAAAGTATATAACTTACGCCATGTTGCTTATCCCGTTACGTTATTGGTAGTCATAGCTAGAATACTAAAAACAGGATACCCAGTAATATACCTAAACGGATAGATGAATGATACTTTATTATTTCACAGATCATATTTTGTTTGTTACATAAGAAATATAACACCTGCATAAAATTCTTGTACTTAATTACTACTCATAAATTTAGACCTTTTACAATTACGGTAGATTAGAAAGATTTGTTTGGACGTGAAATATTACACACCTTTTACTACTAGCGTGGCAGAATTTATAACCTATCCGTAGTATGTTAAATACAAAGTAAAAATGAATAAAAAGGCCTTGCTCAGTTGAATTGTCTACGAAAAAATTCAACTTTTTGGCCATCTTAGTAGTCTTGAAAAAATACTGATAAGGACTTGACACAATATTGTCAGTCACCTATTTCATCTGGTTTAGTACTGTACCGTAATTTATTACATAATATAAAATAACGTACAAGAACAATGTTTTCAATGTGATTTGGACACTTAACACTGGTGTAAAATAGATGTACAGTTTAAAATACAATGTTAGTAGCTGCAATATTTCAAAAGCACTTTTTGGCAACATATAGAATATTTTGTATTAATAAGCGTATATACTTTATATAACTACACAAGTAACACAATCACACATAGGTGCACTATAATAATTGACACTTGTAAACTCTCGTAACAGCATTGTGCTTTTTTGTTGGTATCAACAATCTTTAAGAACTCCACACATAATTAATTTTCAAGTTACGATAAGCTTACCACTACTATTCAGTACGGTAATTGTGAAAAAGTGCAATAAGTATGATATAACAAAATATCTATTATCATTAACATTAATTATATGCATTTGAATTGAAGAATTAAAAATATAATGTATTAGTGGACGTTGTTAATTGAATTACTATATTACAAACCATGAAAAACTGTCTAGACTACCAATAAACTAGACCTAGGCTAAAGATTTAACAATTGTAAAGCACACATACTTTTATAAAATAAGAAATGCAAGATATGACTTGTAATATACGGTAGATCAATCATAGAATAAAAAATATTATTGTTATTTCGATTAATTCTGAATTAGAATTCCATTTGAATGAACCGAGTTAGAAAGCAGTAGCACTGAGCTAGAGTAGTGCACATATTAAAGCTGCAATCGTATTGATCTATTTGCTTTTGGCTGTGGCAATATGCCATATTCATGTAGAAGATTCAACTTGTCGTGGTGTTCTGCTGATCGGAGTTTGAGTTTCCGAGATACGTCCCCTGAGGAAATAACATCAATTGAAATTACCGGTAGGTGGCAGCCACGACGTATTTAGTGCTTATTCAACATTTTCTATTTCCTACATATTTAGTTATCTACACATGAAATTGAGTACTGTACCTAAATAAATTTTCTAGTAAGTTATCCTCTTTAAAAATGTCTTTAAAAATATTACTGATCAATTTGGAAATATGTAGTGAGTTCTGAAAATGAGCCAAAACTTTGAGCTTTTTTGCGTTTTTTCTTCTTGTTTTTTAAACAATGAAGTGTGATGTTAAGCCATTACTCTAAATTTTCAAACTGATGCGCAGAATTTTGATTAAATGTTAGGGGGTGAAGGCACTTATTGAAGAAATATTAGCATTGTGCTGATGAGCCAAAATTTGTTCCAACAATTTTTGTAACTGAAGATTATTACAGCTAAAAATGAAACTGACACACTAAAGTGTCTAGTGGCGTGGTGAACCATACACCACATAGACACCGCATTTAATATTTGATAATATCTAATGAATTATTGACAAGTTGATTATCAAGTATTTTCAATGAAAATAGGCTTGAGAAATCTCAACATTTTTGTATAATGACAAGAAAGGGAAGGGGACTAGAAAGAGAGAGAACGAGAGAACCAAATGTATATGGTATTTTTCATCTTGGGATGAACACAATCATTATTCTTCAAGCGACAACACAACCCTGAGCTAGATTTGAATGAATAATGAGTTCATGATGATTTTTTCCCCGTATTTTAAAGAAATATAAAAAATTAAATTGAATCTTGAGGTTTACAGGGGGGTCAACAGCCAGGTAATTTTACGCGAAAACTAGTAAACAAAAAAAATTACAAATTATTTATTTTTCGTCCAGAGACTCAGAGTCCAGAGATGTATTTATATTGGGTTGGTTTTACTACACTACAATGAAATTTAAGATCTATTGGCGTGGGATGAATGATTAACGAGATGATGAAGGTTTCTTAGGTAATGGGAAAAATAGTGAGAAGGAAGCGGTCGTGACCTATATTGTAGGAACCATCCCAGCATTATCCCAGACTAAAGAGGTAGTCTGATAGCGGGGATCAAACCGAGGTCCGATTTACCCACACCTCTCGGGTCACACGAAGCGAATGCATTAGCACCGAGTTACATGTGCCAGGCGCTAGAGACCCACCTCTCTTCATGGGGCATCACATAGGGATTACCCTATTATGTATGGAAACATAAACAGAATCGGTCAATGTCGACGTCAGACTCAGGAAAGGGATCACAAATAAATGAATAGGAATTTCTGAAATTGAATGATCTCTAGTTTTCTCTAAAAAATTCGTAAAAAATAAAGTTATTATTTATGGAAATCTAGCCCCAGGGTTGTGACAGCATTTAGTAATCTCAAAAGCATGAATGCATGGTTATTCTATAAGCACATGGACTCATATTATAGAGGTACATTTCGAGTTTAGACTAACCTCCAGGCTCTCACTGTATTAGTTTGTTAGTCATACCACATTACGCAGTTTCCATTCTCCAACTAGGAGATGCTGATATCAAACCGCTGAAAAGAATAGTGTTATTCATAATATTTCTAGTAGTAGTACTTAGGTGAGACAAGTCACACATCTCATGTAAGCAAATATTACATGAATACATAATTTTCATTTTAGGCTCAGAAAGAAGATGGGAAGGTTCCGTTTATGCATTACTAAAAATATGTAGTCTTAGCTTTAGAACAAATGTAGATCTACTATTAAAAAAAAATGAATTGAATGAGTATATTTTTGGATAAAAATTGCATCAGAAATATATTCTAATATTGGTAGATGTATGCATCATAATTTCTCTTCCCTACAGCACCTAAAAGTTATAGAAAGTTTATGTTTTGGCTGCATTGAAGTTAAAAATCATATAGGCCTATTTTCCATTCCGTTTGATTCATTTCGTAGACTATCCTAATGAATGTGATATTGAATGCAATTTAATATTATGTAATGTGGGACTATTATATGAAACGTAATGACAGGTATATTTATTCACACCTTGAGATCCAAACAATCTTCTTGATTTATTGGTGACACTTGTTGCTTGGATTTAAATTTTTTTTAATAGCTTTGAGCAATGTACCGGTATTAAAACTTCATTATATACCGGTATTTTGTTACATCAAAACGACTGATTCGATTCGAGTGAAAGTTTGGAACTCGGAACTATTTTGGAACTATTGAAATTCGGTGAAAATTTGAATTTACTCAAAAGAATCATTTTTTACGAACGATCTCATCTCGCTTATTCTTATGAGGATTTTGAAAACTTGTAAATAATTTTTCTCAAAAGTTTCAATTAATTTTGAATTTTCGTTTGACCTGTGGAGCGCTAACAAAAAACAACAACATAAAAACAAACAAAAAATGTGTTGGCCTACTATTTTTCAAGTCGAGTGAAACTGAATCTTTGCTTCGCTTATCAAATTAGATGATGAGATGAAAGGTTATTTTATTACGAGTTTTTGGATATGGGAAGGAGTCGGTCATGGCTTATTATTAAGAAACGATCACAGTATTTTTCTGATCAGAGGGTAACCACAAAAAAAACCCTGTCAGGATGTTTGACCATGGCGGAAATCGAACCACAGTCTCGGAAATGATGGTTCAGTGTGGTAACTACTCGACCACTCGTCTCCATATGCTAATCATTATAATGTGAATTACGTAATTGGTTACTTTACTAATAATTTATACATGACAGGTTTGAAAGTTAAATACATACTTCTATGAATCAATCAGGTAACATGTTGAGATAAGATAAGAAAAGAAATTAATAACAAATTATAATGCTTAGCTTTAGGATGACTTTGATAAATATGGATCCATACAATATATAAACATCAACTTTGGTACAAACACAAACAGGGCAAATATGGACATGTCAGTGAGAAGCATGCAACCCCAATAATCATTCATTAATATAAACGTCATATACATACCTTCTCATCCGAAGTTTACTCAACTCACTGAGTTCGCTAAGACGCTGGTGCATTTTACTTTCAGTTGGCGTGTCCATCATGAGCGTAGTCGATAGGTTGACAACGACAAACAAGCCGCATAAGACGACGGGGCCAATAATCGCGCCCTCGGCACCGAGACAGAAAATTCCACCCGCAATTGACAAGCCAGTCAAGTATGGGTGACCTCCACTGTATGAGGAAATGATTTGATGTAATGGTGGGTGGAACAGTGAATATATCCAATTGGAGTTCAATTAAGGTGGATATTTAGCATTTGAACCTTTCGAAAGCTAGTACAATTTTTGATATATTTAGATTATTTACTTAGTAAATGCCAGAAGTGTCAAGGTAAGGTGAAAAGATAATGGCTTTGATTCAACTGAATCTTTCATTCAACTTGAGAAACTAGAGAAACAAATATGGTCAGTTTTGTGTTATTGTCTTCATCGTTTCATTGACGTCACTTTCTTCTTCCTTACCTTCTAGTGCAAGCCATTTATTTTGGTTCTCCAAGAATCTTTCTCTTTTACATCTTCCCCCTTTTCCATCTTTCTCCTCTTCAAAAACTATACAATCCATAAATGAATAAGGCCACATTGATCTAGTATTTTCAATTACTCAATTAGCATTCTTTCCCAAGAGAGAAAATTGAAAATACTTGTTGGGGAAAATTGAGTTCATAGTGTTGAGTTATTTTTAATTCACACCAAATTACCTCTTATTTAATACTGTATCAATTACCATATAAGAAATAAATTAATAGCAACGTACCCATCTATTTCTTTGTAAATAGCTGTATCTACAACCGATGTTGGTAGGAATTGAAACAGAAACAGTAGAAGTGCTTGCATGCCACAGCCTTGTGCAAGCCAAAGGTCCAGAACAGCAGGAATACAAGCCCAATAGGTTCCAAGAAATGGAACTGCCGCAAGTAACGCTGCCAGCACTGAGGGACAAACAAATTATTGTCAAAACATTTCAATTTTTAGCCAAAATAATGTACCAGGGAAAATTCCAATAGGATGCTATTCCTCGATGAAATGTCAATGATATTGTATTGATATATTTTGCAAAGATGTGATGCAAAAATAGACTCACCAGATGGAAGATAGACAATTTTCATTCGAAATATGTTGTGAATAAGCCATGTCCAGAGTCCATAAAAGAATGCCATTTTAAAAGACGCTTTAAATACTCCGGTGAACGCAGATTCAAGAGCTACAGCAAATCTGAAAATGAAAATAATAACAACTTTTTAATATTTCACTTTTACAAGCATACCATTTGATTAGTCAATTTAGAACTATTTTCAATACAACAGTAATTCAATTTGTATTACACCTTTACAATTTTGATATATTATTACATTAGAATAATTAGAGTAATGGAATTAAATAATGGAAATGGAATGTGTATGCTAAATGGTACAATTGCACTTACCTGTTGCCGTACGTAGGACTGAAATTTGTAATCATGTCAACTGGTTTGTACAAGACACCACTGGAGCTTAGCAGATAAAACAAGGCGGTGAAGAAAACTACCTAATACAAATAAGATCAAACATTAGACCCCATTCCGATTTTATTTTGTATCTATTTTCATTCAAATTCAAATTCACACACACCTATGTAATTGACACATAGGCCTACAGTAAATTATATATGGTTCTTTATATTAATTTTGTTTTGAAGTTTTCCATTATCACGTGAAAAAATAGTGCAATTCAAAGACTGAAGCATTGGAGCAGAACAACAAGTGCAAATATAGTATTGCAATATTTTTTATTATTCATTAATATGCAGTAAACAAATATTCATACTTTATACTCTTGGAATTATTTCACTTTGCTATTGACAGACAAACAAAATAAAAGTTAACTTCAAGAACTAACAATAAAACAAACACAAGATCCAGGGCTGTGCAACACTGCTACATTACGACATATACTCACTACGTCTATTAGCAGATTCAGTACGGCAAAACCACCACCAAAAACCACCGATATGATTGCAGTAATGGAATGAAGAGCCAGATTGACATTGCCTTTCGAGATTGTCCATACAGTTTGCAAAACTGATATAAGGGAATCAGTATTCGTCTTGACAAAGTCCAGTAAACCGTCAAAGTTGAAGAGCAGTTCTGAAAATAGGTTATCATTTTAGTTGAAGTAAAGAAAAACTTTGGTAGATCTCAAGTCAAAAATCAAAATGAGATAACAAAATTAGTGAAAATTATCATTAGCTAAGCTAGTGGATTAGCTACTTTTACGTTTCATCCTTGCACATACAAGTAACAAGAAAGATTTCCAGAAATAACACTTGGACCTTACATACCGTCATTACTTTTATTTTAGATCCAATACAAGCCTAATCAGCAACCATGATTTTAAACTTGAGGCACACACTAAAGTTCAAACACACTGTTTGACACTGGAGACATAAATATACGATCGATATATACGGTAATACGGTCACGTACGAGCAAGATTGTTTCAAGTTTAAAAGTACGAAATTGTATGACGGTCTTCCACAGACAATATAATCAGTCAGAAGTTTTAGCTACCATATTTTAAAAATGGCTTGGAACATTTGTTTAATAACAATTGTTATTAAATGCATCTTTTTATGCTTTCAACAAAATCTTCGTAGTTTATATAAAATGACTGTATGGACAAAAAGAGATTTTAATACTGTGACGATTATGAGTAAAAATTGACACCCTATTTGTGAATAATATTTTAATATGGTTGTATTTGTCATTGTGTTGTAATTTTATATTGAGGGTATGTTTGGAATGATACATTACTCATGAAATGGTTCCATTTTGAAATGAAAGTTGCAAAATGGAAGTTGAAGCACCATAAGAGATCGGCCGACCACCGCAACCATCAATACATCGTGGTAGAATCAAACACATACGCTACCTGGTGATCGCTGCACTCCATCCACAAAGTTATCCCAGACAGCCTTAGGTGGGACAGTTGGTCCAATAAAGTGAGCCTCAGTTCCAGACATCATCCATGACTGATATATCCTGTCCCACAAGTCAAGAACTTGTTTTTCTAGATGAGCAGCCTTTACTTTATCGACGTCAACAAGCCAATGACGTACCTGCATAAAACATTTTACAAGTTATTGATTGTTTACATTCTATTTACCCACTCAGTATTCATCAAATGTGTCAAATCTCGGATACGATTGCTCACCATATTTGAGATTCCCTCCCGACCTTGAAGATACGCATTGCCCAATACAGAGTCCATCTTGTTGTACCACTCAGCCGGAACTATCTCACTGAAGAACTCAGAGTTGGAAACTAGTGTAGAATTAACAACGTTAGCACCTACCTCGATGATGTGCATACCCTCAGCATACACCTGTACAAAAAATTGACATTGTTAGCTTGTCGTCTTTTTCTTATTATTGATATTGGGTTTAATGATACATTGTACTAATGACTAAGATCTACTGACGTCGGTGAATGACGAGATGAAATGTTATTTTGTCAAGTGTTTTTGTATAATCGGAAGGAGTTGGTCGAGACCTGGTGTTAAGGAACCATCCTAGTATCAAACTGAAAGTCAATGGGAAACAAAGAAAAACCTTTGTCAGGATGGTCAACCAAGGATCGAAACCCGAATGATGGTTTAGTGGGCTAGCCACTCGACCACTTGCCACACTAGCTTGTCAAGTTAGCTTATATCTACAAATATAATACAATATATTCAACAGTTTTATATGCATGGTCTTTTTTAGAAAAATATTTGAAACAATCTAATCTTACTTAACTATTTTTTAGAATGCCAATTCTCTTGTAGAAATGCCAAAATAAAATTCAGCCCAAATAGTACCCTCCACAAATTTTAGTTTGTTGAAGAACTAGAGTGCTACTACTTTTATGAACTTTTTAGTTTTTTATTTGAATCAATAACTTCAATAGTTCAACAGAAGGATCAATAGAGTTGTTACCTGCACAGCCACAAAGATCGTTGTAGCAATTGCAAATACGATAACTCCTATTATAACAACCACACTAGCTGCTGGATCTACTGTTGTTTTCAGACAGTTTATTGCTCTTGAATGAACTTCAGAGAGAATCTAGAAACAATCAATGAATTATATAATAACTAGTAAGTCACATCATAATATAAATGTCATCATCATTAATTCATTGTATGAATATCCAGACCTTTCTAAGACTTTTGATCGGAATGGGACATAAAGCCAATTGTCTGGGTTTACACCATTCACTTAAACAGACCAATAACTTTTGAAAGTGAATGTTGAACTGCTGCCAGATTCCAAAGTACTGTCCTATTAAAACGAATAAAGAGCATTAACATAAATAAAAAAACCTTTTCGAGTATAAACTATTAGTATCAATGTTCCAGCACATTTTACTTTGTTTTCCATTATTATTCGTAGTTTGATTACAATATCAAGAAGACCCACTTTGACACATGTCAGAAAATTATGTCACTGAAATGACTGATTGACTATTACTCTTCAAGATTATAAAATATTTTCAATGAAAATAAAATTGTCACATATTTTGCTCAATAAAAACTGCAATGAAATATTTTGTATCAGTCAACACGATTTGACTTATGCCTATGTTCTGAGAATTTCATTTTTTTTCATGTAGGCCTACCTGGTTTCTTATTTCACATAAATATTTCATGAGTCATCTTTATCTTCATCCAGATGCAAATGAAAAATACTAAAATTATTTTAGTATATAATCCCACATAAACACAAATAGATAAGCGATTTATTGCAATTCACACATATCTCTAATTTATACCTAATACTTGTAAATATAAGATAATTACAACCAATACTATAAAAGACTACCAACAGTAATCCATTATCAGGACAAAAAATGGTCAACATTTTCCTAGAAACTTACCTATATGCTTCACAAAATAGATGAAGATTGGAATCGGAACAAAGTACAGTAACCACAAGTGATTAAAAACGAGCATTCCGAAGCAAGCCCACACAACACCGTACATGTATTTATCGCTACTCTGTGATTCATCCAGGTTACTTATAGTCAGTTCACTCGGAGCTGCGTTAGCCGATTTTAAGCTACGATTTCTATCTCTTAGCAGATCAATAATCTGACCTTCCAGAGATATTTGAGAGCCTTGTAACTGATCACTAGATAAACTTCTAGGTTTTGCGCCAAAAGCTACAATATTACGAGGTCTTTTGTTCTCTACTTTGAGAGGTTGCATTTTATCAACACTTTCTTTTTCTTCTGTTGTTGATCCCAACACTTCTATGACATCTCTTGATGGTTCGACCTTTTCATTTTGCAATACTTCTTTATTTTCGTCACGATTCATGGGAATATCGTCAGCCTAAACAGTAATGACCAATCATTAATGTTTTATTTCATAGAAATATGAACACAACAACTCACACTTATAAGAGGGAATGTAAATGTAGAACACAGATCAAAAATGATTAGATGATAAGCCGCTAAGAGTCAGTCACATGAACTAGAAAAATGTTTCTTTTTAATTTTGTTCGTGAGCCAATCAGAGAAAGATTCACCAAACATTACTTCCATACCAGTCCAGAAGTACTGAAGGCCTACGTTATTTGCCAAATTGGGATACTAATGTTGAGAAAAGTGTGTTGAAACATACAATATAGGCCTACCTGTAATCTGCAGAATAACCAAGGAGAATTTATTTATATTTAGTTCAACGACGCACTTTACAGATAACTAAAATATATTGGTGTTGATAAATGATGAATCAGATAAAGGGATGGTGAAGTGAAGGGATGATGAGATGAAATTATGTGCTTTTAGATAATAGCAAGGAGTCAGTTGAGGCCTGTTGCAAAGGAACCTGCTACGTAGTAACAACCTAAACGACAGAAGAAAAACCAAGAAGAATCTCCATGAGGATAGACGACCATGGTGGGAATCGAACCCCCTGGTCTCCTAAAAGACGGTTCACTGTACTTGCCACTCGACCACCAGCCTCAGTGAGGATAAAAGAAAATAACATTATATATTATTATAGAACATTTACGTCGAAGAAATTCTGATTTTTACTGCACATCTGCCAAATACTGGTTTACATCTTTCTAAGGTTCACAGCCGGCTGTTCATTTATTCAATATCGAAATAATCAATATTCGAAGGACTTATTTCGATATTGATTGAAACCTGATATGGAATATCGACCAGAAATATCGAAATCAAACGACAACGCTAATTTAATAATTTACATTTGTTAATATAGCAAACATATATAACAAATAACAATGTTAATATAACAAATATACAGTCTTTAGAAAGTTTATAAAGCACTTACTGATAACTCCACTTCTTCCACTTCCTCCTCTTTTACATCTTCTAGTTCGCCAGATAAGGATCTTCTCAATACATCAATGAATGTTACACGTAATCCTGGAACATGTGTAATTGATTACCGCACAAAAAAATCCCCTGATACAATTCCCCCCCTCCCCTTTCCCACAAACCTCAGACAACAATTGGGGAAATAAATATCGTAATTATTAAATATTGAGTATCGGAACTTTGAAATTCAAGTTCGGTTGAAGGTTAAAACTAGGCCCAAGTGTTAATTAGGACTTTTAGAGGAGGGAGGGATAGGCCTACAATATGCTATGGAGACTCACGGTATATACAAACTTGTACGGAATTAACGAGACGGCCAAAATAACAAGTTTTATCAACACTTTCCCGTCAAACATGAGAATCGACTAGTTGCCCTGGTACAAATCATTTGACGTCATGCCCGGACCAGGCAGATTTGCCAGCCAGTAAATACTCTACGTCTTTATGAATGTATCTTCATAGTTTTAAAATCTAGGTATGAAGATTTCGAGTACATTCCATACAAATATTTCGCTCGTCTTAAACGCACATGCTGCGTTTGTGTAGTGCATAAAGATGCTTATACAGCTAAATAAGAACCAAGTAAAATATTATCCTCAATGACATTAACCTTCTGATTTTTCGTGTTCAAGAGTTGACCTGACATCTAGTAGAAAACCTGCAACCAGCGTTACTTGGATAAACAGGAAAATCGGAACTTGGAAGCTGCCAATCATATTTGCTATATACGCAGACAGAAGCATCCACACTGGCCACGATCCAGTTTCAAACTGGCGGGACAGTTCTGGTTTCCAAAATAATGCAAGCAACACAAGGTGACTAACAACAACTGATGCAACCTGCAATCCAAATTAAAACGTTATTAATATTCTACGGTTCTCTATCTATCTACAACTCATTCATGAAAATAAAATTAGCCTAAATCGTAAAATTTGAATTACAGACATATTTGACTTTAGTTTGGCATATCTAATATATGCCTACTCAGTTTGAATAAAACGTTGGTTTAAATAGTCCCACAGTTGGTAAAACCAGGAATAATGTCTCGATCTGTTAGATCTAAAAATGAAACTGGACTATTTTGGTTTAGGCCTAGGCCTAATTATGTTACAGATTTATAGAGATGTCTTTATTTACATTTGAAAATGAAATATAAAATGTAAAAGGGCAAATAGAGCAAATATTAAATAAGTAAAGAAATGCATTCACCAATGTAGTACTACAGTGACTTATACACCACGATATTGTTGTCATAATTAGTAGTCCAATTCGCCAGCCGATACAAATACATAGGTGAGGAGTGTAGCTGTACACAAGATGCATACTGAACAAACCAAGTAACAAGTACAAAAATGTTTTAATGTACTTCACAAGAAGACCTCCAATTAACTCCGAAACAAAATTGGTCAACTCGATTGGAAGCATTATGAGATTCAAAACTGCTGGTGAGCGTGAATATTCCAAATCTGTAATCCACTGATGGAACTGTGATGATATTGAGTGTTGAAAGGGATGAAGAACTGACCCACACATCAATGCCCATAAGAGAGGTCTGATAAAGGGACCCAGGATAATGTACAAAGCCCATCCTGCAGCACTAGAAATGACAAGTAGGAACAGTGCCAAGGCATTATACAAAGCATGTTTTAATGCCTTTTCGTGTCCTTGAGGTAGTCCTCCCAAGAAATTGATGACATTATCGAAAGGAGATCTCGTTAAATCTAAGGACGACATATTTCACTCAGTTTACAAATATCACTGTCTAGGCCCTACATTTACGATGGATGTCGGCGTGCAGGCTTCGGCTAGGCCCTTGGTCTATTGCCTGCCTGCCTAGCTAACCGTGAGACTACACTATGATAACCAAAGATGACAGCTACTGTACTGAACCACTGACAGTGACAGCTGCTGATGCTTGTTGGATCAAATTATAGGTTAGAACCATAGCCTTTTTCATTCGGATCATTCTGTTCTGGTAAGACGATACTGTCCTAGAAGGCGGTGGTAACTGGTATGCACCGCACCGATATGACGTTGGCTTCCGGCGCCCAGCTCCCTTCGCACTCAACATAAAGTACACCCTGACCAACGGCTACTAGTATTGTACTGATATACCGTACTATACTTTGCTTTTCTGTCCCTTGAAAATGTGGAAACAGTACTCCCATATAGTGTGCCTTGAATAGATTTGTGTCCAAAGATAGTGATATGTATTTGTGTCCAAGTGTTTGTGTCCAAGTTCGAGCCTGGAGCCTGGAGCTAACTTCACATCACCATTGGTATTACCGCCCTCTAAAATCCACCTCCACCGCCTTTTAAATCAGTGATTAAAGAGCTTAATTTTGCGGCGTCGTGAGAAATATGGTTTATGCCTGTTTATTATTCCAGTTTATTCAAGTACTTTTTGAATGGCATCGTGGTATGAACGCTGTTTTAGTTACTGCGTAACTGTTTTGTAATAGATCTGGTGCTGATTTTGATTTGTGTTCAGGACTCGGCGAAGCTGGTACGTATATAGGCCTAGGCCTTGGCCTAACAATAATCGAAGTAGATTTCGACCCCCCCATATCATTAAGTATATAGAGTTCCCCGTATCATTGAGTTCCCATATAACTTAGGGCCTAGGCATTAAACTCAATGACCTAGGCCATTATCTGATAATTATCGCCCTAGGCCCTAGTCATTAAAAAATCAATGGCCTAGGCCCTAGCTGTTGGTGGGATCGTTAGGCCTAAGCAGCATTAAAATAAAATTATTTTATTTCATGTAGGCCTCAATGCCTAAGCTCACATACATTATTTCTGTAGGCCCCAGGCCTACTTAAAACCCTAGCTGTGACCAGCTTTTCAATTTTTGGAATAAAACTAGGCCCAGGCCCAGTCTAGGAATATACTAAGCTTAGGTGCCTAATCTAAAAATCAAAATCTAAGCGTAGGCCTATACCTAGTCGTTTCACGAGTAGGCCTAGGTGAAATTGTTCAATTGTTGTTTTTTGAGATATAGGCCTTGACTTGGGCAAATACTAGTAGGTCTAGGTTTTCTAAATTGGTAGACAAGAGCATACGGAAACCAAACATAGCCTATCGGTATCCAGCAATTTAAAATTGATGGGCCTGTAGGCCTACACCTTCACCAGCCTTCACCACTCTTCAGTAAGCAAAGTACAATAACTAGGCCTACCTAAGGAAACATTCGAGAAGACAAAAGCCCAACCCTACTCAAGGCCATGTTACTCTATCGTTCAGTAAGACGAATGGTTGGTTTCAATTGACTAGCGCCGTGCAAACTAGACTTTATCACCAACCGTGTAGTTGAATAGATCCCAATTAACATGTGCAGAATAGTTCTAAAAACTCTTGATTGCAATCTAAGAATAGACACCACGTGATCCAATTTGGCTAATAGGAGACTACCAAACAATAATTGTGTGTTACTCGGTACCATTGAGTTATTATAGTCAATGTTGGTACCAGATGGTTGGGGCTGGTCAAGGTTGGTGTCCTATCCTCCAAAGATGGCTAACTATGTTCAATGAACTCTCATAATTTCTGTTTAGTGGTGTTTATTTAATTTTAGGATAACAATTTTATGCGTCAGGTGCCTTATTTCGATAGATTTAATGTTTATCTATATATTAGAAAACACCATTTTCAGGAAAATTGTTGCAAAATTAGGGGTGGTACGGAGTATGACAAATTTACCGTCTACAATTAGGTAGGCCTACTTTCAACAATGTTTATTTCCAGGAGCAATACAAGACAGGCTACAGCCATCTTCTTCTTTTCCAAATTACTAAATACTAATAATTATTATTTTATTAATTTTGCAAAATACAAGCCTATCCCTTTATCACAAAAAAAATCTAGGTTTGTAATCATTAAAATATAAACTGATTCCCAGAATGCATATTAAAATCTGGAAGTATATACCGGTAGTGAGACTTTGAATATTGCATATAACATCCTGCTCTACTCTAAACTCTCTGCTAGATGGCTCTTTCATTTCTCAAAGGGTCTGTTGAGTGAGTGAAATAAAGGAAGCCCATCTAGGCCTGTGATATTGAGGAAAACGTGTGATTTATTTTCATGCTATTCATACTACCTGCTTGCTCAAAATATTGTAGATGTAGGCATAGAGGAAGGAAGTTGATGTAGGCTTCTGGTATTTTGTTTTTATTATTTTCAATTTACTAGGGTGTACTTTAATCTAGTCTCATTCTCAAGATGAATATAAATTATTTTATGACATGTTTCCTACTACATCTACATGGTACTTTAATCTAGTCTCATTCTCAAGATGTTCAAGGGGTTCAGGAAGGGGTATTCGTGTGAGACGCAGTTGTTAGGTTTTGCGGAAGAACTGGCAGGGGTAGTAGATAGAGGGGGGTGTATTGATGCAGTGTTTTTAGATTTCGAAAAGGCTTTTGACAAGGTAGATCATACTATTTTATTAGGGAAGTTGAAACTGTCTATTGGGAATGTTGGGCTAGTGAAATGGATTGGAAACTTTCTTCAGGGTAGAGTGCAAACAGTTCGGGTAGGTTCAGAGGTCTCAAGCGAGGTTGAGGTTACGTCAGGAGTTCCACAGGGTAGTGTGTTAGGTCCGTTATTATTTGATTTATATATAGATGATCTGACTAGCGTTGTTAATTCGAAAATGAGGTTATTTGCAGATGATTGTGTGTTATATAGGGAAATCAATACAGATGAGGATGTAGCAGCTATTCAGGTAGATCTGGCGGCACTTAATTGTTGGGTTCAGGCAAACAAGATGGGGTTAAATGCAGGGAAGTGTAAGTTGGTCACCTTTGGTAGGAGGAGGGTTAGGGCAGAGGTAGTGTATGATGTAGGAGGGAAGACACTTGAGTCAGTAGAAAATTACAAGTACTTAGGGGTGGTGTTTGATAGACGTCTAGGGTGGGGGAGTCAGATTGAGGGAATAGTAAAAAAGAGTATTAATGCACTAAACTTTGTAATGAGGCAGCTTAGGGGGACAAGTATTGAGATTAAAGAAAAAGCATATTTCTCACTAGTGCGTCCCATGGTGGAATATGCTAGTTCAGTTTGGGATCCATATAGATTAGGTGAGACTAGGGATGTGGAAAGGGTACAAAGGATTGCAGCTAGAAGGGTTACAGGTAGGGTTAGGAGGTGGAAATGGGGGGAAAACGAAAGGGGGGAGAGGGTAAGAATATTGGAGAGTCCATCAGAGATGATCCAAGAATTGGGATGGCAGGATTTGGAAATACGGAGAAAGGAGGATCGGATATGTAATTTTTTCAGGGCGATGGAAGGAGAAGGGGGCTGGGGGGAGTTGAATAGGCAGATAGAAAGAAACGAGTTGGGGTATGGAGGTAGGCGGAGTCATGATAGATCGGTAGTTATAAAGGGGGCTAGGTTAGATGTCGGTAAATTCTCTTTCTTGAATAGGACAGGTAGGGACTGGAATGGGCTTAGTAGAAGTATATTCGAGGGGGATGAAATAGGGTTGAAGCTATTCCGTCAGAAGGTTAGGGAGGTGGTGTGATAGGATGATGGATAGGGAACTTGCCACCGTGCATTCATGTGCAACTGCGAGAGAGTTTAATAATAATAATAATGAATATAAATTATTTTATGACATGTTTCCTACTACATCTAGGCCTACATGGTACAAAAATGGAGGGTGAAATGGGTATAGGCCTATAGGTATAGTGTTGAATGAAGTAGCCTACCAGTAACAGGCTACAAGTATTGTTTATTGTTAGTTCAAGTTACATGCCTGAGGACGAGCGGTCACTTTCAGGACCCTTATTCTGTAACTAAATGAAATAGAAGTGCAACAAAAATGTCGGATCCCTTATGATCTAGGCCTACTCATTTAAATATATTAAATGGAATCTTCAATTATGTTTTAGAATTATAGAGTAATGGCTCTATAGTAATGAGTGTATATTAAGTTATTAACTTATTTAAATTATTCTGCAATAGACAAGGTCTACGTTAATTGATTACGATTGATATTTTCAAAACATTACAGTAAACCCTCGCTAATCCAAACTCGGTTAATCCAAAATTTGACGTATTTCGAACTTGAAATCGGTCCCCGGGTGAAGGTTAATGTTAATTAATATGGTTAATCCGAATTCCAGCTAAACCATAATTCGAACTAATATTTTGTCCATTCTATTGCTTCAACACTGATTTCGGATTGGCTAGTCCGAAATAGTTCGAGTAAATTCTTTGAATTTATCATTATTTTCCCAATTTTCATCATTTTTATTTGATGCGTCGAATGAGTCAAGCACGCTCAGCTGTTCCATGCTTTGTGTGTGCTGTAGTTACATAGTAGGCGTACAGTTCCCGATATTTGTATTTGACATTGTGAATGAAACTTCTCTCTGTAATAGGCCCTTCTATAAGAGTGATAAACAATCTTGTTGTAATTTCAGACTGCTTAGAAGTAGAATGGCTTCACAAGGATCGATGTTTGAAAATGAAGATGACGACAACAAAAGATTGACCAAAGAACTTGAAGGTAAAACTGCCCATGCTAACAAAACTTCACGAGACCTATACAATGATTCTACATTTATTATTTTGAAGCCTGGTTCCCACTATGATTTTCTTTTGGGTCAGTCAACGAAATTTCGGCTGAAATTCCTTCTCGTCCAATCACAATCCAGAATTCCACCGAAGCAAGAGGGCGTATTTCGGCCCGAAATTATATCGTGAAAGTTGGTTCAACTTCAATAATTTTAACTGAATTTATTTCGGCTGTTATGTTGCCATGACTTCTAGCAACGGCCTTTCTGTTTTTCAGACGGAATTGGATTTGATATCAAAATCACTGCAATCTTCTTCATAAAAACAAAATAAGATCCACTACTACTCTCCTCTTCCCTAATAATCGTACATATATTCAAGGAATATTATTCAGAGGTAGATATCAAATAAAACAATAGTAGTGGGTAAAATATAATTTATGTAGTAGGCCTATGGTAAGAAAAACCAATACCTAGGTGTGACTAAGTAAAAACAACAAAAACTATTCTGAATATTTTATTTTGACACCTACTCTCAACTAGGCCTACTTTCATAGATAAGTGTGAACCAAGGTATACATTATTCATAGAGTCTCCCAGATCTGTCTGTCCGTCACGCTGGTGCGTGCACGTGGGATGGTTCTAGAACATTCTAGAGGAGAACGGGAGGGGGGGGGGATCCGTGCTATTCTGAAACATTCTATGCGCGATGATTGGCATGAGCGCACCCTTCCTATCGGCTGGTCGTTTTTGTCGTTTTTCCTGACCTGTATGCCACGTACAAGATTATAAAAAAAACATAGAAACGAAGCCCATTTTTTTGGTATGGTGTGAGAAATCGCTTCGCTCATCTAAAAATGATGGAACTCTTCGAGATAGCGACAGGTTGAAGATAACATTATTGAATTATTATTCAGATATCAACACTAAGATTAATGAAGACATATATATCACCAACAAAACAGATGACAACCATTTAATTGTAACAACATAGGGCTTAAAGAGCCTGGTAATGCAAATTTAGGACCTAGCAGTTCAAAGGCCGGTCCAGGACCAGTCTCCGGATACCCGGTGTTATCGCTAATATATATATATATATAAACTTTAAGGTCTGAGTGAATGTTTGCATTCGACTTCTGGGTTTGAAAGACTGCTTTATTGGATTCAAAGACAGGCCATGGCTGGGGGCACGAACCGGTGAATTTGAATTGCGGTTTAAATTTTGTCGGCGACCATGAAAAATTTGAAGTGGGAACCAGGCTTTATACGTGTGTGATAGGCCTACATCGAATTTTCATTTTCTATTTGTGAATAAATGTATTTATTGAACAAGAAAAAATAGAATCTAGGTCTAACAAAATAATGAATGATAAGTCACTTAGGCCTACTGTCCACAAAGCTCCAAAAGAGCTCGACTATTGAGTAAATATTTAAACATGATAATTAAGAAGGAAAATGATATTGTTAATAAAATGATGAAACAATAATTATTGCATACCATATAGGTATATCCATATCTATTAGGAAACACAGTATGGTAGGCATAGGCCTATGCTCTGTAAGATTAGTGATATACTGTATAGACCTACCTATTTATGTGAAAACACGTAATACAACATCACATTTTGATTTTGAAACCATTTAGTCGTGACCTTGTTCTCATTGTTTCTTATCTTTTAATTTTTAATAATATTTTTGAATTTTGCGGGTCTTTTGGTCTACTTGATAACTTTTTAATTGATCTTGAAAAAAAAGCTTTGCCTTAGAAGTGAGTTTTTTTAAAAAAACTAGGGTTTTATTGGGTTTAAAAATTAAAACCAGTTGTACAAAATCCAGTACGGTACCTAAATTCAAACAAATTTATTTATTCATGTCTTAATTTGGCATAAACTGGAATATCTACGGGGAAAAAACTATCGTTACAAACGATGAAATTTAGTAATAATCCTGACCAGTAAAGAATAATTTACACAGAATCTTGAAACTTTCTGCGAGTTCTATTATAAGATTGAAGAGTATTATAAGAAAATGATGTCAATTTGTAGATAGTAATTAGCAGCCAACTGTTGATTAGAGTACGGTAACACAATGGTTATAAATAATGTAGGCCTATCAAATAAACCCCATTTGTTACTCATTTTTCAATTGAGGTTTTTGATGTGGCTAATACCCCATAAAACTCACTGGGTTGCCAAACCTTGCCAACCCTGTCTAATTGTAGTACCTAGACCTACATAAACAAACATTTAGTAAAAACAATTGCCAATAAGAAGACGCAAGTACCAGTACACACTTTGCAGGTAAACAACGGTTTCCCATGTTGTTGAACAAGTCGATATAAAAAATCTAGGCTAAAAAATGTAAATTATATGGCCTATTTTGTTGTTGTAACATATAATGTACAGAATCAACTCTAGAAGTAATTTCTGGATAAAATAATGTATCCAATGAAAATATTTTCAGTTTTTGTATTTATTACCTATCTATTTACCGTACCGTGGTATGGTACCGTACTCTGGTACTCCGGTTAATCATATTTTACTTGTGCAGATTTCGGTGTTTCTCCCGAAGAATCTTTCACAATGGACTTGAAGGGGAAGCAAGAACTATTAGCTGTTTGTAAATTATCAGAAAGTACTGCTCAAGAAGAAGATAGGGAAAGAAAACGCATCCAGTGTAATAGCGAGGATGTAGCAGCAACGTCAGATGATGATCTCACTCAACTAGAACTACAAGGCAGTGCTAGTTCATCGGGCTCAAAGTTTGATATTCAAGGTATTATAGCGCAGCACCAATTTGCCTCATCACACGGTTCAGAAATTGTTACCATCTCCAGTCAGAAAGAAAATAGTAGCCCTGAATTGGTTGTAATTAAGGAATTCTCGAGAACACCATCTACAAAAATATCAAATAAATCGAAGGAAGTGAGACCGGAAAAATATGAAAGTGCGCGTTCATTGTTCAATCGTTCACCTGCAAGTGATGATGAGTTTGACCAATTGCTGAGTGTTAGTTGTAAAAAAAATAATAAAGATAGGATTCGCAACATAGATGTTTGGAACTGTGTGAAAGATCCGAATGAAAAGACTTTCGATAAAAGAATCCACGGAGTAAAATATAATAGAAGAATACCATTCCACTTTCAACTGCTTGATCTCGATCGTGACGATTATATTGTGAAATTCAAAGAACATGTAAATGTTCAGTCAAGTGCTCACTATAAACAACAATGGCAAAGCTTAAGATTCATACCTTGGGTTAAACCAATTCTGCCAGGGACTGGTGCTAGAGCTGAGAAACATGTACCGGTTGCTGGTATCCCTATACAATCGATAGGCGAAGAAACGGATTCTCATCCACCAAGCTCGAATCCGTCAACCTCTCACAATACATACAACTTACGTCGGGGTGCTTCTACTTTGGGTATAATGAAAAGGCAACCTTCTTTTGCCTTTCCGAGAGATGGTCTCATCTCTTCTGATGAAGAGAATATAATATCATCAAAGAGAAAAAAGAATGGGAATGATG
This sequence comes from Brachyptera putata, assembly GCA_907164805.1. NCBI lineage: Eukaryota > Metazoa > Arthropoda > Insecta > Plecoptera > Taeniopterygidae > Brachyptera > Brachyptera putata. The sequence continues at coordinate 30,862,720 of OU015462.1, forward strand.
AAGATTGGCTTGCATCAGTAAATGAAGGAGATGGCAGATTGCAACCTCAGTTAACTAAACCGTCTAGTGGATTTACTCGAACTTTCAACAACTTTGACTTCGATGAAGGTGACAAAGAATCAACTCCGAGAGAAGCAGAACGGACTGCTCAGACGAGTGCTAACAAAAATATCCAATTACACTCTAGTAATTCTTCAACATATTCGGATACAATTATTGATGATGACAGTGATGAGGATTTTGTACCTGCAGGTAAGGAAACGTTGAATCCTAAAACAAAATTAACCTTCTCGTCCGATGCAGTTGCCAATAAGCGGAGAAGGGGACCAAATAAAAAACCTTATAAGAAGTTTAATAAGCCTACTAAAACTGAAAATAAGGAGGAAGGTGTTTGGTTGACCACCGTCAGCTCACCTATTGAAATTAAACCACAACCTATTACTGGTCTCAGCAAAACCACACAGAAACGGTTGATGACATCTAACTCGCTGTTGGGAAAAAGTACGGCCAGCAAGTTTGGCCGTCCATCTGACCCGAAGGTGAGCTATATTTAACTTTATAGTCCGGTTTTACGAATATTAAATTTGTTGATCAAGCGATAATTAATGGATTAACTTGTTATCATCCTTGGGTACAATGATTTTCTGTACCTGTACATTAATTAGGCCTACCTAATAATATATTTTTAATATCAATTCATATTAAATTTATATTGAAAATTGATAATATATTCTTCAAATCAAATCCTACTTTCCAATGATAAAAATTGATAATAATTAGGCTTAGTTAACACATTTTTTGTTTTTCGTAAAACGCAGTCTTGAAACAGGAGTCAACTCCGGTAGTATTGTAGTCACTGCACACATATTTCTGAGACCAGTTGAATTGTTATTACCGTAGTTTTATTGTTTTTGTTTGAATTTTTATAGACTTATTGATTGATGGGTAAAATCATGTCTAAATTTGAGATTACCCAATTTCTCAAGTTGATTGGTCTCAAATTCATACATGGATTAATTGAGATTGCCAGTTAATATTCAATCAGATGACCATATCAGGATCCATCGAATACCCATAACGGGATTATATGGATCATGTGTCATTCAGCAGTTAGGTATCAGTGCCATATATACCAACCAGGACCAGCAGACATTGAATTAGGGTAATAACTTGTCTTCATTCAGTGACGTTATTTAGTAACCTTGGCAATTTTTTTAAATAGTATTGAATAATAGCTGGGCCTACAATACTTATTAAATATTACGTAGTTTTTTTTGGAGGGTCAGGCTTGTTTTAAAGAATATCAATTTGTAATGGATAATAAATTAGTAAGAGAAAGAGCGGTTGATGAATGCTGATAAAGAGAAGAGAAACAAAAGTACAGTAAGAATGAAAGAAACAAATGATAGTGAGAACTAATGAGGTGTTATATTTTATACTGTAGGTCTTCTTTTTGAGAGATAATCCCTTTGTGAACTTTGTCTTGAAAAGAAACAGTACTGTACTCTAAAATTACAACAGCTATTCATATACATAATGGTAATATTTGTTTTGATTATGTTGGTAGACAACCTTCTTCTCTATTGGGTACAAGTAAAAGCAATTGCCATAAAGCAATTGAAGTATAGGCCTACTTGTATTCAGGAAAAGGAAAAGTTCCAAGCAAACATCTCCCTTATCCTACAGCACTAGTCCCCGAGCGGCCCGCTCCTTCTGTCATGAATGCAACTATGTATTGAGTTATACTACTTATGAAAGCGTCAAGCACTTGTGTGCTTAGACCTATTTTTCGTTGATTATGATACGTCATTCATGGTTTCCCATTTTCTCCCTAGCTCGACGATCAGCAAATAGCAGAGCAATTAGATGAGATGAATGATGCTAGTGAAGAGATTGCCACTGCCATGTGTCCTTTGTGTTCAAAAACTTTCTTGGCCAACGAAATTCAGGTATGCCGACAGATAACCCAACCGTAGGAGATTTAAGGTTTTATTTTGTTGAATACAATTCTTTATCCTTATCTAGGATTATAGATACCGTGCATATAGATGTTATTCAGGAGCTACGAAACTAATTGTAGGCCTACTAGCCACCTAGATCGACAACGCAGGCTATCAGAGACTTGTGAGCGATCTAGGCGGCGTCAGTACAAAACATTGCATTTACAAGCGCAGCCGATGAAGACGATAAAGTTGAGCCGCCAAAGAGAGAGTGGAAGACTCGAGAATTTTTCACTATTCTTCACTATTAATTAAAAAACATGGATTTTTTTTAAATCTCTTACTACTCGTTTATAGCTAGTTTGGATATTGTAAAATTTCCTCATAAGTTAGCCTAATGAGAGTAGGCCTAGATCAGTTACTAACATTCTGATACTCCATTCAGAAGACAGGGATGAATATGATCCCATGATGAAAGTTTGGATGTGTGGAAAGAACATGTGTACCGTACATGATTTTTTTTTTTTCTTTTGAAAACAAAAATACCGTTTTTAGTGTAGGGTGGATTTAAAATTTTGTTTTCATGTTTTGCATGATACTGTCATAGAAATGGACTCTAAAATGCCTATTGAGATATCTGCATTCAGAAAAATTAAGCTTCTAGGTCGTACGATGCAAAAGCTTTTAACGTCAGAAACAGAAAATTCCCCATGACTTCTATATGCAGGTCTAGATTTAGGCCTACTAACTTTCGTCAAAATAGAAGATTGTCAGGTTTTTTTGCTACTCGGCTCAGTTGATTTGCTACGGAATGATTCTAAGAGTCATGAGTGTATGAGATAAGGTAAGTGCAACGTCATATAATGGGTGACGAAATATGACGTATTCCATCGAAACATATTTTCCCAAGTACAAAAGACGTATTAAAACTGTAGTACTCATTTTACCCTATATTACCCTATATAGATGTATATGTTTATAGATATGTTGTATTTCTTCTTCAGGATCATGCCAATATGTGCTGTGACCAAGACTCTCATTCCCAGCAGCAGATAGATGATTTGGATGTAGAAGAAGTTGGAAATCAATGCACTCTTTGCCTCAAACGCTTTCCTGAGGTGGATTTCCACGCTCATGCCGCCGAGTGCATTCACAGGAAAAGTGCTCGTAGAATCAAACCTGGAGCACGTGGAGGCAGTTCTTTTAGGTACACAGCCTGTGATATCTTCTGGGAATATATTTATTTTATATTTTATTTATGAAAATTTGTTACTGTTTTACTTGCATACCGTACTTGAAAGGAGAGGTTACGATTGACCGTCGGAATTACACACGGAATTACACCAAACACAAATCATCAACACGAATAAGCACATGAACGAAGTAATTCTGGGCTAGGGATGAAGACAACATCGGCATCTGCCCCTGTACCCGCTCTGATTACCACTATGAAAACCAAAAAAAAAACTTCCATCTCATCCATCGTTTTCCGACCCCAGTATATCCTAATCATCATTAGAGTGTGTCGTCAACCTAACGAAACATCAATCCTCAATTTTGAAATCATATTTTGCTCTGTTTAAAAAATAGCAATCGTTAAAAGACCAAACTTTGACGTTGGGTTAAAATATGTAGGCGATAGGCATACTCATATTTTTAACAAAATTCCAGTATTCAAATGTGTGGTAATAATTGGTTTCATATTGAACTTATTGAATTTTTACTCTTTCTAGGAAGTGACTGGGCACCACTTTGAAGCGATTCTATCCAAGATCTGCACGGACAACATTTATTAGAAGACTTATTTAGACATTTCAATCGTGCCAAAGACATATCTTGAACGTTCAGTTATTTATATATTATTACAGTATATCAGTGTTGAAGTTTTTTGAAGAGTCATGATTATCTAGCCAGTAGGGCTCCGTGTGGCCCTGAAATTTTGGGTCGGGTCGGGCCTTCAACCTTTAGCCCAAGATCGGGCTTTTGATAGCCCCAAATCACACCTTTTCAGATATTTCAAATTCTGTTTATACTTTATTGCATGGAATTTTTGGTTAACTTAGATATCGGAGCACGCGTCAGGCGCTAGTTTCTCATTGTTAGATTCGGGGGCACATTGGAGTCGATTTAATGAAATATCAGTTTCTTGGTGATAACTTTTGAACTTTATAAGATCACAAAATTCTGTTGAAAAGTGGAAAATTATGTTGGAAAGTGGAAACACTTGTATTTTTAATACCTTCGAGACGTTACAAATGAAACTCATTCAACTTATAACAATTTCCATAGATATGGGCCTATAGTTGAAAAAATTGTAAACTGTAGGCCCATACTATGAAAATGTTTAGAATCCACAGTTAAAGCTTGATTCACAATGACAGCTAAGGCTAAGAGCTACCATTGAGCTACCAGCTACCAGAAACATAGACCTACTAATTCCTATATACTACGGTTCACAATGCGGTGAATGACCTTGAAATGTTATTCAACTTTTAACTTTAGTATTATTTTTAGCTCTTCGCTAAACTAATCAGATGGCTTCGTTATAAAGCCCCCTGGGCTACCTGTAACTGGCCAGAGCTCAGAGGTTCTATCATCCACAAATTATATAAAATAATATCATCCTTTTTGTCCATCATTTAAAGAATTATTTATTTATTTATCATGTATATTTCTTGTGTCCCATTTTAATTCTAACAATTGAAATTACTAACACCAATGATACATGGATGGATTACATATCACTGATAGATTATATATAATTATTGGTGAACACTGAATAATTATATCACTGCCCATAGAATCTAAACCTTAGCTGTCATTAGGAATCCAGCCTAATTAGATGCGCGGAGGAGAGACTAAATTTTACTGTAGGCCCTACTTTTTTTTTTTCGCTCCATAGGTCAAACAAAACAAAATTGTTTGTTAAAAGTTCTTGAACACACGTGTCATCATCTCACTCGATACTGTATAGTTTTGAGGTGCAATCGGTTTAAACAAAATGAGAAAAATAATTTCGTAATTTTGTATGCCCCCATAAGAATAACCCATAGAAATGTGTATTTTTGCAAATAGATTCAAATTTCTACATAATTGAAGCATACAAATGATACACGTTACTGCAAAGTTCTACATAAATCGACCAAGCTGTTCTGAAGATGAAAATTATTAGGTTCATTTTTCACATCAGTTGAAGCTATCTTCACTTTTTCTATTCCATTTAATACCACTCATCTTCACATTTATTTATTTACCGTTCACTGCATTTTTATTTCACTATTAATACCATAACCTCCCCTCCCCTTACTTATTCACGCTACATTATATGAATCATTCATTCATACACTCATTCAAATATTTTTGTAATTTCATTAGATTTAGGTAGTTTGTATGTTATATAGAGATTCAATAAATAATTCATAATTCATATAGAAAGCTAAGGTAGGCAGTGTGTTGATTGATTCAAAACCAAGGGTGGATTGCAAGAACGAAGTTTAACCCCGGTCTACTTTAGACGCCGTCTAAGTACAAAATAGCATTGCCTCGTCAATGCTATTTTGTACTTAGACGGCGTCTAAGAAGACCGGGGTTTAAACTTCGTTCTTGCAATCCACCCCAAGTGTTTAGCTTTCCACTACAAAATCGCGCTTTTCTTACAACGCATTGCTGCTTTTTTTTCTAATAATTTTATTTCACATCATTTTGAAGTATTAAAATTATCTGTGTTTCTTCCGTATTAGAATTTTAATTTTGACATCTCATTCCATTCAAAAGCCATCACCAAAAAAAACATATATTTTGTTAATCGACTCCCATTTGCTCTTGAGTTGAAGAAGCAGTTCAATCTTCCTTAGAGAAATTGATTGCAAGGGATCATAAAGAATTAAGAAAGAACATCGACTCAAGTTAGTTTGTGATTCCTTGGTTATTTCTCTATTACAAAATAGGCCTAGGTCTACGATTTAACACCGTACGATATACACCGTACTTGAGCATTAAGTTCGGTAAAGTACTGCCTATTTTTTAAATTGCTTTTTGGTATGCCTATCGCCTACCATAAAAAAGCATTCATTATCATGATTTAAAGTGTCAAGAAATGAGTTAACATGAAGATTGAAAGATGTTCTCAAGTCATACATGTACATTTTATTATTATGCGTGCTTCCACGACCCAAGAACTGCAGCTAATTTTTATACCTGACCCAAACTCAAAAAGTGTGACCCGCAGAGCCCTACTAGTAAGATGTCATCCCACGTGATAAATGAGATTATTTTTTGAACGTTATTGCTGGACACTTATTACAATGGTAGTAGTACTTTTACTTGGGCCCAATATTTGATAATTAATTTATATACCGGTACCTGTAAAGGATCACATAATAATAATGGTACGTATCACGTATAACTAGTAACATTCTTGAATACTGTAGCCTGTTTCTGTAAATACTTTATTCAAATACCGGTACCCAATTTCAATCAGTCATTCAATACATTTCAACCTAAAATCAAATCAATTTGGGTGATGTTATCAACCTGATATTTGAAATTGCAAAAAATGATAGACAAACAATTTAACGTTATAATAATTTTCATGAAAGCGTACCTAATTGTTTGTTTGTCATGTGTAGATCATTTGTTTTGATCATTTATTGGTAATTTTAATGATGATGTAATCAAAAAATCATGTATAGTCACAAATTGAAATCGAAATATTTGGCCATTAAAGTTCTGATTAAATTTGGTTAACTGATATCTATTAATTATTTATTATTAATTTTATTTGGTATAATTTTTTCAGAGTATTTTTTAGGATCACATTTAGAATTTGGGAACTCATATAGGCCTACCCTAAATAATTACATACATTAGGGTTGCTCAAATTGAACTCGAAATACTTGGGCATTGAAGTTCTGATTACATTTTGTTAACTGATATCTATTAATTATTTATTATTAATTATTATTTGATACTATTTTTTCCGAGTATTTTTAGGATCACATTTAGAATTTGGGAACTCATGTTAATAATTACATACATTAGGGTTGCCATTTGATATAAAACTTGTCAACGATATCGAAATTTGAATATTGATCGAAATACGGTAAATAAATAAAAAGGTTCAATTGATATCAAATTGAATAAAAAAATGACACACTGGAGGGTGTAAGTCTTGACGATGTATTATGGGTAGTTAGGTATAGTTGAGTGCTGGGGCCACAATCGAGCTCTTGGTTCTACCATGTCCATGGACTCAAGCTGACTGAATCGGGTAACGTATGACGGACAATAGAACAATTGTTTTGTGAAAGTATACTTTTATTTATTTTAGGGTTGTTGTCACGTTATTTACTATATTTTGAATCAATATCAATCACTCTTTCAATGTCTAATTTATCAAATATTCCAATTCGATATCGAAGTCTTCAAATACAGAATCTGTCGAAAATATAGAATTCCAACGGCAATCTTAATTATGTATACGTATATTTACCCAATTCTGTATGTCTGTCCGTGTGTGTGCGTGCGTGTGGGACAGAGGGAGAGAGAGAGAGAGAGACGGCCTGTCTGGCCTCGCCGGAGGTCACACATCCACAGCAGAAGACGCAATTCTAGATGTGATATTTTGTTTTTGTCAAGTAGTGTGTGAATCATTTTAAATCACAATTTGGCTATTCTTGAAAGTAATAGTACAGACAATGTCGTTCAAGGTCATGTGTATGTATAATTATATATACATACTTATGTAGACATGCATACATTATGCATACGGTATACCCTTCAATATGTTTGTAGAAAATAAACCATGTAAAGTGAATCTAAATCAAGTATCAGGAGTGTTTACTTGGAAGAAAGTAAATATTATTTTTTCAATATTACCGTCGGGAAAAAGTGGATAGAGGCCTGTTGTATCGAAATTCTGTAGAGAAACATGTAGTGTTAGGCGTACTCATTTATTATTAATTAATTACCCAACCATTTTTTAATTTTGGCCTACATACTTAGGATACGGTTATCTATGATCCTTTATGCAAAAAAAAATGGAATAAAACAAGAAATTTTGTTTAGAATATTTCTTAGTAAATTATTCAATAATTTATTACAAAAAAAATACTAGTGGTCTTGTTATACAGCCAACACCAGCCTTGATGAAAGTTTGGTTAAATTTGTTGTCATATAGTTTTTCTTGCAATTCTTGTTATAATGATCATTATCAATATTGGAACATATATAGCCAATATAGGTTGAAGTGGAAAATGATAGGGTACCTTCTGTAATCTATATTGTGTGTTGTTGATAAGTGAATAACTTGTCAACTTGGTTTGATATCAGTGATGAACTATCAAAGACAGATAATATGTTACAATTGTAGACCACATTTTATATGCTACCAAGTTATTGAATTATATCTGAATTGATTAAGGCTAGTGAGTCATCACTGATTTGGTCAAAGTGCACCAAAACAGATGTGGTGTATATTTTGATTTTCAGTGCATAGTTATCTTGATATACTGTCAGTGCCAACAGCAAAGGCTAGAATTCTGATGCACTGGTCATCATTGGTATTGTATATGGTGTATGTTTAAATTCATTCTTAAATCATGTTACAGCTGATGCATGTTTTAGTTATTTTTCTCGTTTTCAACTTATTTGGATACTCATATAGTTTAATACAAAGCCTGAATGGAGCATGGACAGTAGAAAATGCCAACCAAAGTAAGTATAAAGTAATAAGTTGAACATATATTAAACAAAAATAGATTTTAGGTTAGTCTTGTGTACATTGAAAGAATATATGATTTTGATAGTTCTCGTGTCTTATAAGTTTTAGCATGGTTACCGTGTATTGACTATTCACTGAGTTTGATATTCCCTTATTCACTACATGTCTTTTCTCAACTTTTTATTGATCAACTTCATTTCAACTTTCTAACCTAAAAATAATCTGGGTTCCATCTACGTCTACAGTGCAATATTATCACAGAAAAAATATATGTACCGGTACATATTTATCTCGAATGCTAGAAAAACGTAACATGCATTCTACGTGAGCGATGTAGGCATATTCGTATGAAATGTAATGGAGAGCTGCTATACCTACAACTTGATCTCGTAATTATTGTCACTAGGCCTACCTTAGTTTTATCTCGGGTGCTTATTTTAATTGTATCACGATTTAATTGTTTTACATGTTCTTTTTTATTACCTGTGCTGTAAAAGCCTTAAATCTATGTGAAAATCATTATCATTATTGTACAATTTATTCTTCTTCAAAACGGCTGCTCTGATTTATGCAAAACTTTAGAAAAGTGTGCGTACATTCATTGATTCAAAGAAAATATTTTTTCTATGATTTGTATTTTTTTTAATAGCACTGTACTTATTATGCACTGATCTTATACTAAGATCTAATGATGCCAGTGAATGATCTGTTTTATAATGGGATGATGAGATGAAAGATTATTTTATTAGGATGTTTCTGGATAAAAGGGAGGGTATCAGTCGTGGCCTGTTGTTAAGGAAGCATCCCAGTATTAACCTGAACGACAGAGGAAAACCATGAAAATACCCGTCAAGGTGATTGACCGTGTCAGGAATCGAACCCCAGTTCAGAGTGCTAGCCACTCTACCACCCGTCTCGCCCGTCCTTCATTTATACACTATGCAAATGGAAGTGACCAGAAGTACATTTTTTAATACACAATATTTTGTATATAAAAGTATAAAATACTTGAAAATGGTATTAAATATTATTATAATATGTTTTGTACCATCTTGAGGTATTCATATAAAAATACTTGCAACTAATCGAGCATTATTTCCCATCTATTCCCACATCATTCACTATCTTATCCTTGAGTCTCCTTCAAACCCTCTAATTGACACACTGCCAGAAATGTTCCTGCCCAATTTGTTCCATCCCAATTTGCTATTTTCTCGGGAACGCAGACTTGTCCCTATCTGTCCTTGGCCTAGTGACGTCTTCCCTTCTTCCATGCCCTCTACTTACCTTATCTTCCGTTCTCCATGCTTATTTTCTTTGTCGGTTGCGCCATTGAGTTTGTAGTTATCTACAAACTCAATGGTTGCGCCCATCCAACAAGACCCTCGCAAGCTCTAAAATTAGTGTGTTTTAGAAAGTAAGCACTTTAGGAAGTAAGCATAGTGCAGAGTGTATAAATGTATCGTGTGTGTACTATAATATGATCCTGTCTATTCCAAAAATTATTTGAGTAGCACTTGTGAAATGTTTTATAATGTAGGTTACACGGCAACTGCATCCGTTCCTGGTGGTATTTATTCCGATCTTCTATCTTCTGGAATTCTTCAGTCAGGTGATATCTTTTACCGAAACAATGATCGAGAATATCGTTGGGTGTCAAAAGATGACTGGACGTATCAACAAATTTTCGAAGGTATAACAATATATATTTGTGAATTGTAGACTACAAGATTATGTAATCCTGTGATTATTCAACATATTTGTGTAGTTTTATAGTTTACAATAATGGAAGATGCAAAGTATCTAGGCCCTATTTATGAGTGGTCAAATGTCGAATTTTACAATGCCACGTGAAACAAATTTGCTGAATGAATGTGAATGTGAATATCTATTTTCTAATGCATTTGCTATATCCAGGCCTGTGTGCCCATTTTATTAATGTCTTGTGCAAATAATAAAATGTGAAATAGACTGGCGTAAAATAAAATGCACAATTTCCCTGCTTTTTATCCATCCAACAGGTAAAGAATGGATTAGAATAGAATTTTATTAGTTCAGCATTTTTGCTAGTTTACATTGTACATTGTTCATGGAATATAATTATGATCGATAACAATACATATGATTGATTAATAGAGTTGAAAATTCAGTATATCTGAATAAATAGAGACATGATTACCTGAGAATAAGTGTAATTGGTGTTAGTGTTCATGGTCCCAGTATTATAATATTTGAGTTGGTCCATCTCCATTAATAAGAATGAGATTAATAAAAACCCTTTTTTTTTTTTTTAAACGCAAAAATAACTCTGATCGTGATGATTTTTACTGATGTCGACAGTCATTGTTTCAACTCCGGTTCAAATGTTTTCATGTTTTCAGTGACATTTACACTCCTCATACTTTTACAACAATGGCATTCAAGACTTTTGCTTGGCATATATTTTTTAAATCTACCTCGGTAAATTTTAGTGCTCGGAATTTCTTTTGTTGTAAAACAGATTTTATTGTATGTTGTCTGAATTCTACACTACGTCAAATCCTTTTGGTCAGTAAAAATATAATTTTTGACATTTAACTAAAATGCATTTAAACATTGATGAATAAAATGAATAGTTGCATAAGTGTTGCATACTTTTTCAGTGGGAAACGACATCTGGTCAAAGGACAATGTATTTCTTGTACTTCATGGCGTTGATGCTGTCGCCACCGTTTACATTAACGATGTTGTCGTGGGATCGTGTGACAACATGTTTGTTCGTTATCGGTTTCCTGTGAAAGATCATCTTAAGGTACTGATATTCAATTCGATATTTCAATTCATCCCTTGAATCTAATGCATTAGTCTTTTTTTAGTACATGTATCCTACAAAAAAACTAATTAAAATCTGAAATTGGGTAAAAAAAAAGGTTATAGGCCTAGCTGAAATGTTATTTGCCATACCGGTATGTTGATATGTACAAACTATGCTTATAAATAATTTCCTAGTTATTTATCAGAAGTAACTACTGTAGGTAGGCCTATACTTATCTGTATTTATTTTTATTTTTCATTTTTATTTTTTTTAGAAAAAGTTGAATGCACGTTTTATGTTATTATCCTCTTGAATTGTGTTCTTGACATTTCCTATATTTTTATCTGGAAGAAATGAATAAAAAAAAACAGTAAACAAACAGTAACGGTAAAATACATCCCCGTAGGCATATGCATAATCAATAATCTATAGGCCTACCAATAGAATAGTAGGCCCATTTTCTATTTTATTAATATAAATGGCTCCAATTGCTTATGAATAGGTGAGTATGGTTATAAAGTCAATGGTATGGTAAGCATATTATCCTGCTTAAGACAACTGGTACCTTTCAGAATTTTAATTTGATGCATCAAGTTTGAGAACTGCAATAGGCCTATTTAAATTCAAAAACTCAAATTTTCAAAATGTATTTTAAAATATTATTTTTTTTATGAATAGGCTTTAACAATATTTCTTTAGGTTAGGTTTTATATTTTGAAATCATATTCATCTTTATTTTCAGCTTGGAGAAAATATTGTAAAAGTAGCATTTCAGTCCCCGATCACTGCAGCAAATGAGCGCTTTGAAGAACAAGCTAAACTGTACGAAGTCCCACCATTGTGCGTCCCCCAAGAGTACCAAGGTGAATGTCACGCTAATCACTTGAGAAAAATGCAGGCCTCATTCTCGTGGGATTGGGGACCAGCTTTTCCTTCTGCTGGACTTTGGTAAGCACATAGACACATTTCATTTTATAGAAATTTATAATTCAAGTTATTATTCTAATATTTATACTTGTATCCATAGACGAATGAGGTCATCTACCAACGGAAGAAACACAAATATCACCGTTATATTTGTATAGTGACATTCTTAGGGTATTATGATTCATTTTTCAGGATTGACGTTATCGTTCCCATTAGGAAAACACAGAGTGTACGTTGTAAGATGAGGGAGATATTTATTATGGAATGTACTCGAAAGTTATATACACACCTTGATTCCCAAATTAGCAAGCTTTACTCATTCATTCATTCATATCATTTTATTTGTATAACTCAAAGCCTTCGTTACTCCATGCAACCTGTAGATTTTCATTAGGGCTAAACTAAAAATAAACAGTTTGACCATATGTGCTTGGCATACAAGACGAGGGAAGTCGAGCATTTTTGGTTGTAAGTCAAGGTAAAAGAAATGATTTATTTGGGACAAAACAGTCTTAAGTGTGCTGATGAAATCTAGTTTTTCTGATCTAGAGGAAGGTTCACTCAACCAACGTATCAATTTTTATCATTACGTACGTGCGTGAAGACAGAGAGGTCAAAGTAACCTACCTCTGAAACATTTTTACAATTTATTTTATTATTTTTATATTGCAAGAGACGTGACTGTTTAACAATTTCATAACAGATTCTTTTGTTATAGGAAGAGTGTTGAACTAGAGGCATATGATACGCTCGTTATTCGTGACGTGACTGCAACTTTGACGGAAGGTGCTTCTGAATGGGAATTGCAACTTGATGTATTTATGGAGGCTAGTCTCAATAGTATTTCAATTGCTGGTAATTTGGTAGCAAGCATCCAATTGCAAGAAGAAACATATATTGTTGCTACACGTAATGACACATTCCAGCCAGATGTGGAAGGCGAATGTAATTCTTTAATATCTCTCACTATTCCAAAGGTAATTTTTAAATATTAGAATTCATGTTTTAGAAGACGTGTTCCCTTTTTATTGCCCCTTGTCAACAATTCATGCACAATTCTATTAGTATTCACATATTTTTAATAACATTTTATTATTTTGTGTTTAAGGACATCACAACTCTGGAACTGGATCTTAATAAATATAACGACAATATTTATTTCCCTAATTTTAGAAATTACCATCTCAATTCGGACAGTACTTGATTTTGTTTATGTTTCTACACAGATTCGGGCCCCAGTGGCTAAGTCAATTATCACTAGCGGTAGTAACTGAAGTCACCGTTAGGCGTGGGTTCGAGTCCCGCATAAGACATGGGTTTTTGTGAACGTCCTATCACCTATCATCACTTCATCGTTTCATTATCATCCGCTCATTCGTACCCCTGTATAACCTAGCTGTTGGTGGGGTCGTTAAGCAGCATAAAAAAAAAAAAAAAAAATGTCTGAAATATATTTACATTGATTTGGTAATGCCATGCCATGACTCATGGTCTCTGGAGGATACAAAATTCAATTATAATTTCTGAATTAGATATGATGATTTCTAGTTTTCTTTTAAATCAGGAAATTAAATATCGTCATTATTCATGGAAATCTAGTTTCAGGGTAGTGATCGATTTCCTTTGATCATTTTTTTTTTGTATATCGTTTGATTATTCTTATTATGGTACGGCCATCAATCCGTTTGACCCTTGGCTTCCTCAAAATGTCACTTGCTAAATTACTCAAACCAGTTTAATTCACTACAAGTTAAATTTAATAAGTAATTACATATTTATTTGTTTTTAAATCCCTGTGTTCCAAGTTTTGACTACACTTAGGCCTAACAAATACCACTTTTCATAGACATAGCCAGGTATGTATAAATAACTGAATATTGGTACTAATAACTACTTGTGCAGTCGTAGATTTTTGATGAGCAAAATGAACGTCACTTTCTCGAGTGTCTTTTCACATTCTTAGTATTTATTTCAATTTCTATTTAGCCTACATTAACAATATCTGTAGGAGCGGATTCTTAATTTCTTATACATTCTTATTTAATCTGTTCATGGTTGTAGTTTAAAACTACCATTTGAAACGTACTACTACTGTATTTATACAAATGAAATTCGTCTCTTCAACTTTGATAGGATCAAGTAGATCTATGGTGGCCAAATGGATTTGGAGCTCAACGACTATATGCTATAACCGTTTTGTTTACTGGAGATGATCAATCTACAAGTGAACATCAGTTTACTTTTGGTTTCCGAACTATTGAATTAATTCAAGAGCTTGTAGGTCCCACAGATGTTACAGGTTTGTTGACAATACTGCTATTAGGTCTATATATTAAACATAAAGTAATAATATAAAGTACTGCCATTCCATGAGTATTGCAGTTTGAATGAAGTAATGAAAAGATTTTTGTAAGGTTGTGTGTTTCTTACTCTAGAGGTAAGCTGGTGGGTCACACATACATTTTACAGACACAGTGCATTGATTTATTCTCCTGGTAATTTCAAAATGTCATCTACCAAAAGTGACATTTATATACTTGAAAGGGTGAAGACATGGATACATACTGGAAGTATGTACATACATTAGATAGGCCCTATATATATTGAATATTAATGTAATATTATTATTAGATTAGTAGGTACTTAGTTGCAATACACATGCAATTAAATTAAATATATCATATGCAATTAAGTATATGCAATTAAATTGTCATATTTGATTGCAGGACTTAGTTTCTACTTCCGAGTGAATCACATGCCGATATTTATGAAAGGATCAAATTGGATTCCATCACACATCTTACCCGAGTTGTCTTATGAACGTGATGTGCTATATAACCTTCTCAATGCAGCTAAAGTGGCCAATATGAATATGCTACGTGTGTGGGGAGGAGGATTGTATGAATCACAGCTGTTTTATCAAGTTTGTATTCAATTAGTTGTGCTATTCAGACTTGAATGAATTAGTATCAAGGTTGCCGTTCAATAGAAAAATTGCAAGTGATATTTTGATATTGTAACTTGATCGAAATGTAACAAAATTTTCAATCGATATTAAATCGAAAAACTACAATTATGGGAAGAGAATGGAACAAGCCAGGCAAAGAACGTACCGTGGGGACATTCTCTGCTCCGCGTCTTTCTTTTGATCTTCCTGGCTAATGCTCAAGTTGCTCATACTCAATACAAATTCCCTGCAACAGGTATTATTTTATTTATTTACATGTTTTAAATAAATATTAATAATTTTTTTGATATTGAATATTCTAATACGATATTGAATCGAGTTCTAAATATGAAATCGATCAAAAATATCAAGCGGTATCTTTTGAAGTAATGTAAATAGTGTGATACTAAGGAAATATTTTCAAATATTTGGAAGTGGCTCGTAAGTTGAGAATGAGTTTCAAGCAATTCCATCTTTTTTTTGTTTGATCAGTTCAAATTTCTTGGGATGAGGTAAGAGTAATGCTTCCGTATGCACTGTCT
Source organism: Brachyptera putata (assembly GCA_907164805.1). Taxonomy (NCBI): domain Eukaryota; kingdom Metazoa; phylum Arthropoda; class Insecta; order Plecoptera; family Taeniopterygidae; genus Brachyptera; species Brachyptera putata. Next base: position 30,878,591 of record OU015462.1, read on the forward strand.
CTTTTGAAAAGTGGGAGAGATTAAAGGAACATTCAACTTAATTGAAGACTATATTATAGATACCGTATTATTATATAGAGATACTGAGTTATTATTTACCATAGAGAATATAATCAATGTATTAAAATAGCTTTGACTTCACGGTACGTCCATATTAGATGCATAATAGATTCATGGTGTGAAAGCCATAACCGTGGCTCAGTCAACTAACATGCACTGTGTTAGAAACTGAAGTCAAGTTGGGTGTGGGTTCGAGTCCCGCATAAGGCATGGGTTGTTTGTGGACATCCTTCTACCTATCATCATGTGGGAAAACTATTTTTTTTATAAATTATTAAATTAAATTAAACTCATTTTTGAATAACTAAATTTTTTCATTTCATTTTTTATAAGTTTTCTAAACCGTGGATATGTGGACCTAAAGTTGATGATGTTGACTATATTGACCTAAATAATGTTGTTCTAGATTGCGGATGAGCTCGGCATTTTGATTTGGCAAGACTTGATGTTTGCCTGTAGCATGTATCCAACATCACCCGATTTCTTGAAATCCGTTTCGTTAGAAGTTAAACAGCAGATTCGCCAACTTCAACATCACCCTAGTATTGCCATCTGGGCAGGAAATAACGAGAATGAAGCTGCATTGCGTGATAACTGGTATGGAACTGGGTCCAACTTCAACCTCTATAAAGAAGACTATGTTAAACTTTATGTGGATGCCATACGTCCTGTCGTAAAATTGATGGATACCAGCCGGCCTTTTGTGGTTTCAAGTCCGTCCAACGGAAAACGTTCGGAAGAGGAAGGATTTGTTTCCGTGAACCCTTATAACCCACTTTACGGTGATCGTAAGTACTTTTTTTCAATACTGAGGCTATGTGTTTTACGCTCGATATTCAGTGGTTTATAAGATGTTCAATTTGTTAATTTAGCTATTTTTGTAGTTGTTCTAATGAGTTTGAGAACCAATCTTGGTAGTTATTAAGGTAACACAGTTGCATTAATCAAGCAGAGCAATATTTTCTTCATCCATATCATAATCTTCCCCATTGCCACTAATGCCATAACACCTGTTTTACATATTTTTCACCACAAAAGAGAGTAAATTCAGCTGCTTGTGCGTCAGCATCTTTACTCAGTCTGACACAAAACCACTAATGTAACAATTAAATAATGTACTTATTATATTTAAATATCCTGAAAATGATTGGTTGTACATGTTTATACCCTGTTCATACAATCTGCATTCAGTCAAGCCTGCAATGAAATTAGTGAGTTTAAGCCGTACACTCACGTAAACCACTGACTACACCACTGTTGGTATTATAAATCCCAATTAGATAGTCATTTTTCAAATAACAAGATTAACATTTTAGCAAGATCTTTTTGGCAGTGGCTATGGTGATTTTTGTAATTTTCCTGACCAACACAAAAATTTCTTATCCAGGCTTCATTTATCTAGTTATTCGCTCATTACAATTCGAATTTTTGATTATATTATTAGTACGTGTAACAATTATCGTTTGCATGGTCACACCACTGGGAACACTGTATCGAACTATTATAGTATCTGTCTCTAAGGACAGTACTATGTAAATAAAATCTATTCTATTCATACCGACTTTTAATACTGTATCGTCAACGTGTACTTATTAGAATAGGGCAGTGTAGTTTAAAATGGGTACATCAATGATTTTAAGCAATCAAGATACAGATATGTGTAGTGAACTAATTTTTTCCTTATCGGTAGTGCATTATTACAACTATATCTCGGATGGTTGGGATGGCAATATCTATCCCCGTGGCCGTTTCATCTCAGAATATGGTTTTCAATCAATGCCATCGTTCCGAAGCCTTGCCGCCGTGTCGGTGTCTTCTGACTGGAGCATTTCCAGCGAGTTCTCGCAGCGTCGTCAACATCATCCGGCTGGGTACGAAGAGATAGAACTGCAGATTAAGAAACACATGGCTTTACCTTCTGATCATAATGATTACTTTAAGGTCTATATTTATTTGAGCCAGGTTAGTACACTACATTTCCAATTTTCATCAATATTTTGAAAGTTTAAACAAAATATGCACACCTACTGCCATTATAGCCAAATATGAAAATATAGCTTCTGAGTGGGTATGGAATAAGGAGCAAGTTCTGAGTGATATAATTATTGTTGTGAGCTTTGAAGGACTGTTCACAGTGCTTATATAATGTATTGTGAAAGGTGTTAGAAGTAAAGCAGAAGAGGCATGATGGGTTATTTAGTGATGATTGAGTGATGATTGATATGTCGCTTCAATTTATGTACATATATGTACTACAGTATAATGTTATGCTAAAAGCCAATGTAGGTTAAGTGCAAGCAGGGGTTCGAGACAAACTCAATCAACAGTCATCAAAATTCTGAATTGGTATAAGCCTAGCTCATTTCTTTAGAAACAAAGTAAAAAAATTAAATTGAAAATAAATACATTAAAAACTTTGGTCGTGCGAGGTCACGGTATTTGCATGCCTAGCAGATGCCTACAGCCTCTTAAGCAGGGATCCCACTACAACTTTTTCTTATTTGTCATGATTTCAGACTAACATTCCCTATGGTCCAATCACAATCCAGAACGTGACCGAAATTAGATGACGTCTATCGTCCTGAAATTGTGTCTCAGTAATGGTTCAATTTCATTAAAAATCGGACGTTTTCAGAAATTCTGAACTCGGCGATTGATTGATCATACGATCGTTTGAGTTTGTCTTGAACAATGCGTGTTCTTGATCTAGATATTAGAAAACCATCATTTACATTTTTTAGACATAAATTGAAGAAAGTCTTATGAACTGAATTATTATTTTGAATTGCAATTATGAAACTAAATTACTAAAATTAGACCTGTGTAGTCCACAGTATTCGTTTTAGATCAGATGTTGTAAACAGCAATTAAATTATTTGTCGTTGGTTTTATCATAGAATTATATTATATTAGAGTTGGGGACGAATATATAGCCCATGTTTAATTCTCTTAGCTGGTGTTTGAAGCTATGGATCAACATTTAACCTCTGTATTGCTAGAATCGCCCCACATCCGACTTTCGCCAATGTCTTTTGCGTGAACATCATAATTAGTCATTGCTCATAGTGACGTATTTACAGCCAACAGACGAAAGTGAGAGAAAGATCATAGTAGAAATCAGGTTTTTGTACCGAAGCACTGCATACATATCAGATGTTACACAACAGCTTGTCCTGGAGACGCCGGTCACCTAATTCGCGCAGCAGTTGGCTCATAAGTCATAAGCTGTGACGTTCTTCCCTTACTCTTTATTCTATGGCATTAGTACTCTGCAGCTGAGGTGAAAGTAGCATAACTAGAGAAGGTAGAAATGCTTTATCGGCTCTGGTCTAAAGTATTACACCTCGTTTTCATTACTGCTCAACTACATCTACGATCGTAAGTGGCAGTGTGTGAACTTGAATGAGTAACTATGATAGTAACAAAAGCTACTATCGTAAATAGATCGTTAGTAAGGTTAGATTACTGTAGTAGAACTAGTGTAAACGAAATTAAATTAATACCATCATAAGATTATAGTTCCCACTGCCTTCTCAAACCCTCACTAAGTGCACTTTATCGCTCAATAAAAGGTTGAATTTCAAATATAATGTTCTCATGTGAAAAAGCAACAACTGATACTCTCAGCAAACAAGAAATACTATAATGTCAGTGTGAACACAGTGGTAGTTACCATCATCATTGACTAGTAGCTTCACTATCGTAGCATGGAAGTAATGTAAACGAGGCGTGAGCTATGTACTGGAGTATTTTTCTCCCTGTCTAAATAGTAGTATTAATTAATAATTATGTGTAGGATAGCTTTAACATAGATCTTACTTAGATTAATAAAATGAAGATATTTCTTTGAACTAGGAACCCTTAACTCATTTACAGATCAACCAAGCTATGTCTACGAAAACAGAATCAGAGAGATACCGAAAGAATCGTAATCTTTTGACATCGAATGGGGAAGGTCTTACAATGGGAGCTCTTTATTGGCAGCTGAATGACATTTGGCAGGGGCCTTCATGGGCCTCAATTGAATTTGGTGGGCGGTGGAAAATGCTCCATTATTTTGCAAAGGACTTTTTTGCACCAATTTTGGTATCTGCTCATACAACCGCTGATGGTATGGTTCAAGTTTATGCAATATCAGACCACTTGGAAGATATCAACGACGTCAACTTGAAGATTGAAGTATTTAACTGGAATAGTCTCACCCCAACGTATACTCGAGAAATAAATCACAAGTTGGTATGTATGAATCAGTGGCGGCTCGTGCCCTTCAGTGGGGGGGAGGCAGGTTTCTTTCTAATAAATCATAAGATGCGTATGACTATATTCATTTCATTCTTATTACATGAATGAATGTTAGGGTTTGAAGGCGCGTTGAATGACTTTTTATTTTGCGTCTAAAGGATGACCCTAGTGTGAGCATAAAGTTCCCGCCGGCAGAGCTTTTAGAATTGACCCAAGCAAACCCCACCACCACGTCAAGGTGTCACTTGTAAGGGGATTTTCATTTTTATCTACATCGAAATTTGACACAACAGCATTGTACAATAATTAGGGCTACTACTCTTGTCCACGACTGAACTGAATTATAGAGAAACTAACACTAAGCCGGAATAAATTCTCAGAAATTCGTGTGATATTTTCAGTCACTGATACGAAGCAAGAATTGAAGATACCCCACTATAAACAAAATGATATACACTGGGCACAGTAGCCTACGTGTTTAATTATCTGAAGTTGACAAAGTAATCTACTGTATTTACAGAGTGATTTTTATTTGTGCACACTGCAATTTAGATTCATCTATGAGGGATAAATCCGAATTCCGATTGAATAACTAATACGAATATTATAGTTATAGTTGACTGCTGATTGTATCAACAAAATGAATAGACGAGGGGAAATAACAGTAGGCCTAATAATTGACCATTGTGACATCATATAAATGAATTTCGTAGTTTCCACAAATTTCCTTTGGTCAAAACTCGAATAAAAACAGAGTAAAAATTTGAAACACTCATTAATAGGAAGTACAAACCAAACAACTAGTAACAATCAATAATAATAATAATAATAATAATAATAATGATACAAAAAAAGTAATAATAATAATAATAATATCAATTATTATTACTATTATTTATTATTATATTCAAATAATACATATGCAAGAATAATTAGCACGCTCTTCCAACTGTGCGATGAAAAAATATATAATATTAATTTTAATGATAATTATTATAGTAATAAAAATAATACTTCTAATAATAATGATGATTAAATAAAAATAATCATCATAACAACATCAAAGAACCGAACGTAAAACGTGTGAAAACGCGTGTCGGTTGGGTGTCCAGCATAAGGGATTGCATTGTGAGGCGAGCCTCCCGAGCAAGTATTATAAAGCCATGGGTATGCATGCGTCGTCGAGAGTGAGAGAGATAGAACATCATGGTCCGTATAATACACATTAGCAACTCTCACGAAAGAAGGATGTACCGAGCGACCGTCTCCCCCATCCCAGACGACCAGCGCGCGGGTGGTTCAAGCCTCGTTCCGTAGTGATAGGAGACTCGCCTCCGCGGTACAGTTCGGACATGAGAAATTCAGCTCGGAACTATACAATGCGGTACATGAAATATGCAGCGAATATGAAAATTATTGTATGAATTGGTGTAAAATAACGATAAAAATCAATGATGATGGGCAATAGACACGAAATCACGAGAAAATATATGTAGACGAAAATTTTGAAATTGGTTCTAAGCGCTATTTTCCTGTCAAAAATGAGATGGTACTGCCTCTCAAAAAACTGAGGAGGCACTGCCTCCTCTGCCTACCCTAGAAAACCGCCACTGGTATGAATTGGAAAAAGTAATTACTGATTAGTCAAAATTATCAATTAATCAACAGTTTTCTCATCGAAACATGCTGGAAATATTGGATGCACACACTTTCAAAGTATGTTCGGTTTTTTGGAAACATGTAATCAACCATTAGAAAATATATGATGATTTAATGCCTCAATTCCATTAAGCTCTAGCCTTACTTCATGTTATATGTTTAAATGTGTCAAGTTTAATCGATAAGGTATGCCTAAATTATTTTACACTGTCCTCCAGATCCTATTAAATGGTCTTTCTGATTCATCCCTGGACTTTAAATAAAACTCAATATGTCCAAAATGTTAGTTACAACGTTCTTCCAGCCCACGCTTTAGGAAACTCTAAACAGTGATACTGTATCAATATTTCGACAAAAATGGAAAAGAATCCTATAAGCTAAATTTACTATTTAGGCAAGAGTTTGACACCACATACAGTCTCTGAACAAAAGTAAAATATGAATATATTTCAAATATACCGGTACCATAGTTGAAAGTATAGTTGAAGTGGAGTTAAAGTACTATAGTTAAAATGATATATTTTATAACCTTTTCATCCATAAAAACTGAACGTCAAATATACGTTGGCACGTAATTTTTTTGTGCAGCGTTTCTCTTATATACAATGATGTCTTCTGAGTAGAAGATGTCTTGTCAAATCGTAAAAACAGTACACTACTCGATCAAGTAAACGTTGAGGATCACAATAGTCCGATTCACAATATAATTTCAACTTTATTCACCATGCAAAACTGAAAGAACAGTTCATCTTCATGTTTTTTTTTAGCTCTGGAGAGAGTCTTCATTGGGAATTAGCATGAGCTAGTCATATATCTATATAGCCCATGTTTCAAGTTAACACAGAACCAGCAGCTTACCTCGATAATATATTCATTATTCACAGTGCATTGTGCAGTAGCCTGAGTTTGCTGCCTTACTATAATTGTTGTAGGCCTATATGTGTACAGTAAGACTCACCCTATGTTTCTGAAAATTTTCAGTTATACATTCATTAGGCCTAATAGTACCAGTATATATATATAGAGGACATTTAATCTGTTTGAAAAGTGAAAATCAAACATTCACCATGTCAGGAGTGTACAGTAGTAGAGTGTACCAGAGTGTACCTACTATTTTTCCACTATTTCACATCTTTCTATAATTTTCAATATTCATTCTTAGAGATACTAATGTCATTGGTGTGCCTGTATATGATCATGTCATGTAATTTGATCCTTTCCATTTGGTATTTACTATTTTTACCTAAAAATTCTTTTAGCATAACATATCTGGTTAATAAAATGCTTTAAAATGTTTTAAGGTCACATCAACTAAAAGCATATCTCAATATGCCTACCCCTACTGAAATAATAGAGCAAATTACGTCCCTGAAAAGTCTCTATTTTGTCCGTGAAAAGTCTCTATTTTGTCCGTGAAAAGTCTCTATTTCGGCTGGCCGAAACACAGGACAATTGGGTCAGAAACGTCCCTGTATCGGCCGTGAAAAGTCCCTGTTTCGCTCGTTGTAGCGAGTTCTTCATTACACTCCTCATCATGTTAACTAGACAAGTACAAGTGAGAGACTGGACAGTGTGAACACTGAATGCGGTGTGTCAAGTAAAAACTGGTCATTCACCCTCCTTCACCTCTTGCTTCGTGCCATGTGGTACATCGCCCAAGGCGACAAATACTTCTAACACAATAACATTCAACATTCCCATCGATTCCAAAAAACAGAAAACTTCTCAAAGTCTGGCCCCATATTGGCCGTGAAAAGTCCTTGGATCAGCCGTGTTTCGGCCGTGAAAAGGCGCTATATTGTCCGTGAAAAGTCCGTATATTGTCCATGTTTTGTCCCTTGGAGAGACAGAAATTTAGTCCGTGAAAAGTCCTTGAATCGGCCGTATTTCGGCGGACAAAAGGTACTGTACTGTCCGTGAAAAGTCCTTAGATCGGCCGTGTTTCGGCCATTCAATATCATTAAATTTTTGGCCGTGTTTTGGCCGTGTTTTACCCCTGTTTCGGCCTCTCAATATAATTAAATTTTCAGACGTGTTTCGGCCCTGTTTTAGCGGTCAAAAGGCGCTGTATTGTCCGTAAAAAGTCCTTAGATTGGCCATGTTTCGGCCGTTCAATAACATTCAATTTTCTGCCGTTTGCTCTGTTTGGGTATACGCTATACAACCGCATCTTTCTGCAGAGTGTTTGCCTACCTGATTCACGGCCAACGCTGGCCGTGAATCGGCCGTGTTTCGTCCCTGTTATTTCACTAAGTATATATAACAAGAAGATCAATTTAATGACAAGAATATATCATATTTATTCATTAAAACAAATTTGTTGAACATTTAATCAAATTTTAAGCATTTGCTATAGTGTTTTACTTTTCACCAAGTTTGTTTTATTGAATACATATTTGTTTCATCATCTTCAGTACCGGTACACTATTTTTGTTTTCTTTGCAGCTTGGTGCAACAGCTACAAAAGTTGTTGATGTTGATGAAAATGATATTTTATCAACTGCTGGTTGTGGAACCGATACCTCTGCCAAACTTAAGTGTTTATTATATTTCTCGCTTGTTGATGGAGAAGGTAACAAAATCAGTCCAGACAACTTTTTATTCTTGGGTCCTGTGCACTCTGCCATTGGCCTTGAAAAGGCTCACATTACAGTAAGTTCAATTATTGGGTTCTACCATACACAGTAAACCCCCATTAATCCAAACTCGGTTAATCCAAAATTTGACGTATTTATTTTGAAGTAAAATTACCATTTTTATTTTACTATAGTTACGCCCATTTTTATTTAAAAACGTCATAATCCTGACCATCCACTTGAATTGAATAGAATAAAAAAGCCCCATGCATTTTAACTTTTAAGTAGCTAGAAGTGTATAGGCATGAACAAATTTTCACCATAACTACAACTTTCATAGAACTTTCTGGAAATAATTGCTTCTATTTATCTTTGTAGGTGACTGATATTATTGGACCGGTTGCTGACGGTGTTTTCGGGCAATTTGACATTACCGTAATGTCCGATAACATTGCATTGTTTGTCTGGCTCGAGGCTGACAATACCACAGGGCAATTCTCCACAAATGGTTTTCTCATGGCTGAAGTCTCAAAAAAAGTTCAATTTCACACAGAAGAGCAGATAACAAGTGACGAGTTACGGAATCGCATTATTATTAAATCACTTACTGATACTTTGATGTAGTTTACATTTTACTGACCGCACTACAAGAGTATATTAAAATATTCGAAGAATAAAATACGAAATATTAGCTGGTTGATATGGTACACTGCAATAAAACATCCGTATAACTCAATGTAAACTATCATCTCTTTAAAATGGACCGGAAATAAATAATCCCTACATGCAGTATGAATTATAGATGAATTATCCGGTACACTGCAATAAAACATATGCATAACTCAATGTAGACTATCATCTCTTTAAAATGGACCTATAATCCCCACATGTATTATTTGAATTATCCGTGCATTAATTAGGTCTACGTGTGCGATTTTGTACTGTAATTACATGGCAATGTTTTGATCTAGAATCTACAACTAGAATCTATACCACTATTTTGCAAAAAGTACATCAGAAAGAGAAAACAGCAGTGTAACAACGACGGTGGCACAAACTAGCTCACCATTGTGTCGGAAATGGTTTACTAATAAATTATAGTATACTGTATTACCGGTATAAATAATAATATTACATCAAAATATTATATTAACGTCACATTTTGGCTTACAATTATACATTAAAATCAATTTATTAAATTTCTAGGAATAAGGCCAATGAAAGGGCAAAGTTCAGGTCACTATAGGTAACGATTCTTGGAGAGCAACTACTGATACCTCTCATCTTGTGTATTAGACACTGTTAGATAAACCCTGTTAACAAATTCATCAAATGGGCAACTAAGGAAATGTTTTACTTCTCTCTCAAGAATTGAAAATTGGTCAAGTAAAGGTAATTGTGATGTGGAAGTTTTTTTTTTAAATAATTTTAAATTGTTAACAGCACACTGAGTGTACACAGCTACTTGTAAAGAATCCTGAAATTTTCGGTTCTAAATTATATTGTCATTTTGTATTGTATTATCACATGTGAATCGATAAGTAATTTTCCTTCTAGCATTCCTATTGTAACTAGGAAAACGCCATATATGTGTTGTTAGACGAGCGAATAGTAATACAGTAGTATGGGTAAAAATGGGTAAAAACTGCTTCGAGTGGTACCAATTTTGCACATTTTATGTTTTTTTTTTCAAAATGGCTGACCCAATCAAGCTGAATTTTTTTAGAAATGTGTATCAAAATGTAAATCAACTTCACGCAAAATTTCATATTTTTGGAAAATAAAAATATTTTCTTTTTTTTCCGCTACCGTACCGTGTTATTCTAACGGGTATTTTTGAAATTTCTAAAATTCATAAAAAAAAAGTTATCACCCGATATTGCCACAAAACTATGCAGATCTAAGTTAGATGAGGAACCATACTGAAAAAAAGTTTGAAGTCGATAGCTGTAGCCGTTTGACCTGTGGAGAACCGACAAAAAAACATAAAAACGAACACCAATTTTTTTCAGTATGTCAAATTGAATCCTCGCTGAAGCTCGTCTAATGATACTACGTAAAAAATGTAGGAAAAATAAATGTCAACATTTTGATTAATTGAAGGGCATAGATCTTGATAATAATGAAAGGAATGTAATCAGGACTTGGTCTTGGGACAATAAAATGGATAGTATCATAGGCAGCAAGCATGCAGATGTAGTTTTGAAATGAAATAAATGATACTTACAAGAGATTTAATAAAATAGTAGTGGAAATATTTTGAAAAAATTAACAATGGGCTTAATAGGGCCTGTAGTCTTGAAATTATGTTAAAAACACAGTACCATACTGTTGATTCTATTAATACACTTGCTTGCGAGGTTTTATCTTTAGTCCTACTGATAATGACTGTCAAGGCACATAAGAAGAAGCTGAGAAACTGTGATTCTGTATTGTAGTATATAATTTTATGTGAAATGTAGCCATCCAAGTGTTGAAAATGTTTTTGTTTTTTAATTTTGCCAAACAATCGGTTTGATCAAAAATTTTAAATTGAAACTGATTCTTTGATTTTTCTTTTCTGGGTTATCTGGATATCCTGTAAAATGACAAAAATAAATGTTGCCTGTATTATATCAACAGGCATTAGCTAAAGGTATAGGCCTAGTAGTGATACGATTAGCGGTATATTGGAATGTAGTTTTACTTAGCATGATGATTTATGCTGTACGTGACAGGGAAAATGGTACGCCTATATAGTAGATATATATGGATTGCAATTTTTTAAAAAGTATGCCTTTGTAGTCTTTATGTACCCATTCTTCATTGAAAGTCAAACATCTCAGCAGTGGTTATGCAACTGGTATCACAACAATCCTGTAGGTTTACTAATAGGCTTACAATATATTTAAATTTTCTTCTCATAGATTTTGTACCAGTTGGCCTTTATAATATAAATTATAATTTAAATGGGCGTTCCTGGCAGAGTGGTCTGGAACCTAAATTGTCGTGTAACTTGATTAATACTGATATTTGTCTAAAGGCCTAGTACCGTACATGTGCACGAGCTTATAGTTCAGGAACTTCATTAATTAGCCAGCTACACATCATTCAATCAGTTTTAACTTGAAATTTGAAATTAAAATTATACAGTTATACAAAAATATCATAATATGTCCTCATTCAATCAGTATTGACTAGAAAATTTGAAATTCAAATTATATAAATTACAAAAATATCATGTAGCCTACTTGTACCATACCACTTTTCATTGTAAGTTGGATCACTCCTTCCATATACTCAACTAGTAAATAATTTGTGTGCATTTTGGGAATGAAAACATTTTTATTGTTTTTTCCAAGTTTTATAACACTAACCACTAAACATTAGACTACTGAATTAATTTACAAAGAGTACACCACACCGTACATCACACCATACATTGGGAAAAGAAAGTATAATTTCGTTCGAGTTGTATAAAAAAAATATATACAAACATATTCGCGGGGTTCCTTCGATATATCGTTCGATTTTGACACGTCCAAACCACTGAGCAGGCAAATGCACGATTCACGTGCCTTAGTATTACGATGACTCACCACCAGTCACTACCTTGACAGTGCGCGTATAAATGATTTTGAACAAAAAAAACAATTTTTCATACACTGATTGTGTGAAAAGTGTTGTGACGAATTGAGTGAAATCATGAGGATTTGGATTCAATAATTTTATCTGTCATTGTTACGCTGCAGTTGTCCTTTATCTTAAGTGTACGTTTGTGATGCTTGTGATGCAAATCTAGCGTAGGCCCAGGCTTAACGGATTTAATTCAAGGATAAATAATAACAAGGAGGCTGTGATTGAGCTATTCTTTGCGGTCGAAGCTCAGCTATCAAATTATCTGTAATAAATTTAGACAATGGCTAAGACGTACGACTATTTATTTAAATTACTTTTAATTGGTGATTCCGGTGTAGGTAAAACTTGTGTATTATTTAGGTTTTCGGAAGATGCATTCAACACTACTTTTATTTCCACAATAGGTAAGTGGTTATGGGTTAGGCCCCTTTTCATTAACTATGTGCAGGCTTAGTGTAGGCCTAGGCATTGACTTTATAATAACTACGTTAACTACAAACTCAATGGTGTAGGCCTAGGCATGGCCATAGAGGAAGGCCTAGGCCTAGACTGAGGTCTACCTAGGCCATGACTAGGCCATGCCTAGGCCCTATATATCTAACTAGGCTTATTAACATGGCTATGGTGGACCAGTTAGGCCTGTGAACAATACACATTTTTGTCAGTTGCACCTAGGCCTAAAACTTGAAGTAGGCCTGGCCAACCTATAAATTCAATGGCCTGGCTAAGTGTAGGCCAGGGCGTATCACTTACAGAGTAGGCCCTAGCCCTAGGCCTACATCTAGGCGTATGTCTACCCTGTAAGCTCATAGGCACAGATGCTGTAGGTTGGCCTTGTACGTGTACAATTATCTACGTAATAGACCATGAATTGATAATAAAAGCTTGATACCGTTAACTAAGGATATTTATGTAGGGTTACTTGGTGCTGGTAGGGCCTAGGCTGTATCGTCAGCCCTACGTTTGCTCCACTACGTAGACATAAACAGGAGTTAGACTGGAAAACTTCAGGCTGGAAAATTGCCGAATTACCAATTTTACAAACTGATATATTATATGTTGTGTCCAACCGCCGGCATTGAGATTGTAGTGCCGCCGGCCACCTGGCAAAATAATGAAAAGTTATTCAGCCGGCCACTGCCATCTTGGACTACTTTATCAACCTGGCCCCCACCAACCCCGCTAACCCTATCGACCACTTCCTTCCCCGCTCAATCGTCTTGCAATCCCTTTTACAGAACTGCCTTACTGTAGGGCAAATCCTTTTGTATTTCTCCAATCCATCTTTCACACTTCCTTGAACTTTCATGTTCCATCTCTTACTTTTAGAACCAAGCTTTTTTTGTCTCTCTCACGTGAGTGGGTCAGGAGAGGAATTTCACCGAGTACGGCCGTATCTTTGTACACCTGTGGGAATCATTAAGTAAAGAATAAGTACTGGTTGTTTAACAATATCATAGAGGAACAATATTGATGAATAAAAAAAACATCCTGACCCATAATTATAATCAAACTACCGTACCGTAGTGAGTTTTAAGCGATACACTTTTTTTTAGCAATAAACGTGTTTCAGCTGCAGTAGATCTAATCAAGATCTTATAAAATACCGTTTTCAGAAATAAAATAAAAATGAGTAAAGATAACCAGTTCTGTAAATGTACCAATTTTGGTAATTAACCCATATTTTGGTCTACTGGTAATTTGTGCAAATGTGCTTTATTTTTCTCCACTTCCCAAGTTTTTTTTTTCATGCATTGGCCACTTATGGTATGTGCAAGGTTGATTTTTTAGCGACCAATTTCGAATGTTTGTTGACTGCACTTGCCGGCTACTAGAATGATAGGCTCAGAATTTTCTGAATACTGTACCAAAAAATCATCATATTCACACGAGTTTAAAAAAAAATTGATATATCCAAAACCAATTTTTAGTGCATGGTAGACATACTTTCCTATGATTGATGTAATCAAGATCAATAAAAAAACACCAATTTTGTTGAGAAAAAAATGAAAATGGGGTGCGCTGCTCTGTAGGCCCTATCACAATTTTAATGGTTTTTACAATTAGAAACAAATTTCAAATTATGTGCAATGAAAGAAGAGTCATCGCCCTTTCGAATTTGTAAGAACAATTTGATGTATAACAGAATACTGTCAGTAATTTTTACCGTGTCAGGTCTGCTGTCAGTGTGTTCAACTCTGCTGGAACTATGTGCTGCGTATTTGAATTTACAGACCTCTGCAGCCTACCGAACATACAATTTTCAGACTTGTAAATTGTCCGAGGATTCAGCAGACTTAAAGCTCATAATTAGCCTAGCAAAGTCCACATGTTGAAGGACGGGTAGGCGTACTAATCATTGCTTACGTTTTTTGCAGGGATTGACTTCAAAATACGGACAATAGAACTTGATGGAAAGAAAATCAAACTTCAAATATGGTTAGTAACACCTATTGGAATGTATGTGTGTAGGCCTAGGCCTATGTATGTATGTAGACCTATATATGTAATTTATGTTTATATATATATGTAGGCCTATCTGTGTGTATGTAATGTATATTATTATTTTATTTTCTTCCTAAGGACATACATTTAATGAATTATAATGCAACACATACCGGTATACCGGTACGTACTGCATGTATACTGTAGGCCTATATATATATATATATATATATATATATATATATATATATATATGTGTATAGATGCTCATATATCCGATGTTTCGGCAGGATATGATGTGCCATCTTTAGGGCTTCTTTACAGCTCGGCAAACGTAGATCGAATGAATTGATCACTGTCAGGCCATCTTATATACCAGGGGTGCCCATTGCATCGATCGCGACATCTTTTCTAGTCGATCCACTCAATCTATTGTACAATTTTGTACCGGTATTGAAAATTATTGGAATATCAATACCGGTAGGCCAGATGTATTTCATTGAAAAAGCTTTGAAATCTTATGTTTTTTGAAATGTTGATTTTCGACCAAATCTTGATGGAATTTGAACTAATTCTCAATTCTCTAATTCTGTTGTGGGTGATGAGTTCTCAGAAAATAGTAGGTACCGTACCGATAGGGCTAGTCTCTGAATGCTCGTACTGAGAAAATACACTTGCTCTGCTTTGAATGTTGAATGTCAACTTCCCAAGAACTTGACCACACCTCTTTCCACCTACAATTAGCCTAACTTATTTTTCAAGAATGGTTTTGTTTTCAGTTGAGTAGTGGTTGTGTTTTGGTTCTGTGCAGTGTGATATACTGTATTTCAAGAAGTACTCTTGAAACAAATATCTAATTTTACAGAACGTAATATTCTGAACATTATGTCGGTCAATGAAAAAAGCAAAACGTATCACTTCCACAATGAGTGGGAAGAAGAATATTTTTTCAGCATGGTTTGTGACAAATGTTCTCGCATCATTTGTCATGCTTTTGTTGCGCTTCCAAAAAAATTAATGAATTAATGGGTTATTTACTAACCACGTTACTCTCGAAGAAGAAATCATGAATTTTCTGAATAATATTCAGTTGAAAGCAAGGTCGGCTGAACCTAACTTTTGGTCATTCATAAACGAAGACGTATCCAAATTTGCCGTGTCTTGCACTCCGAGTGATGTCGTTGTTTGGGTCAATATACATTTGTAAATCAGCTTTCTCTGATATGAACTTTGTCAAGTCAAAATACAGATTGAAACACTTTCTTTTTCTTCATTCTTTATTTTGTTCAATATTTGTGTGATATGATATGATATTTGTGCTGAGCCTACCTACCTATATACAAGATTACAAAACTCTAGGTCTTTCCATAATTATAGCACGCGTTTCAATAATCTTACTATCCCACTACACGCAAAATCTCTTTCTGAATCGACTTTTTCAATTTTGGCACCTCGAGCATGGAATGCGTTACCTAATAGAATACAAATTCAAAATAAATATAAGTTCAAAACTGAATGTAAAAAATTTCTACTACAAATTCAAAACGATAATAAACATTTTTTATAACGCTGGAACATAATAACTTGAATTCATTTACTCTCCATTACATTTATAGTTTAGTTCCCATTATTGTTTATTTTTCATTTTTATCTTTGTTTTTTGTCTCCTATGAATGCTATATAAATTATTGGAATATATTTTCATTTGGTAAATCTACTGGAAATATTTTGTTATACTTATTTGAATATTGTTATATGATGAATGTGTTGTTTGATTTTGTTATGAATTTGTTGTGCGCTGGTATTGAATAACATGCATGATAACATCTCTGTGTATACAACTGTATGTATTTACATGTATTTATCTGTATTTTGTTGAATTTTTCGTATATCCAATTTTGTTTCAGAAATTTATGTAAATTATGTTTTATTTGGTTAAATGTAAGAACGGCTCTGCCGAATTTCGCCAGTTATAAAGACCATATAATAATAATAATATAATACAGTATAATATGTTATAAAATTAACATGATATAATACAATATGATGAAACACAACTATTGCACAAAGTAGGCGGGGTTCACTATTAAAAGTGGTCTTCCACCCAAACCTTCAATTAAAATATTGTAAGTTAAATAAGTTGAAATTAATAATTAATAAAAATGATGTGATGGTTAGGATATGAGAGTGAAATAAGTTAATATTGATAATTAATAAAAATTATGTGATGGTGAGGATATGAGAGTGAAATACAATGAGTGAAACTAGTGATAAGGGTGAGAGGCACTTTGACTTGGTGTTTATAGGTGTTGACTAGGCACTTTGACTTGGATGCACACTTAGTATGCGGTTGGCTGTTACCAACTATTCACCAGATTATCCCAAATTAGCGGATAATATGCAGTGCAAATCGTCAAACGTAATTGAATGGCAAGCCCATTCACAAATACCGTACCGGTACTACTAACCAGACATTGAATTAAAAAGCTAGATATTGAATAATTTTGTATGATGTTTGGTTATTTGGATAGGTGAATTTGTTGTAGGTGGTCTTTTACACACTCACCTCTTAGTTTTGAGGAAAACCACAATATAATTTCTTCAGTCATGAATATTTTTTTGATGAAGAAGTAGATCTTTCCTCTAGAAAGTCTGGGCATCCCTGTTCTCTAGAACAAGGTCTGTTTCCCTGTTCCCAGTGGTTCTCTAGAATGGCTATTAACTAATCGGTCCTTGCGTCGCAAGTGGCCTCTCACTGCTCGTCTGTACATGCGTTTGATGCTGTGGACGTTCGTCAGTGAATGATAAGAAAATAATTAAGAATAAGAATCTTCTTAATCAAGAATAAGAATCTTCTTAATCTTCTTAATAATTAAGAATTAAGAATAAGAATCTTCTTAATCTTCTTAATTCTTATTCTTAATTATTTTCTTATCATTCACTGACGAACGTCCGCAGCATCAAACGCATGTACAGACGAGCAGTGAGAGGCCACTTGCGACGCAAGGACCGATTAGTTAATAGCCATTCTAGAGAACCACTGGGAACAGGGAAACAGACCCTGTTCTAGAGAACAGGGGTGCCCAGACTTTCTAGAGGAAAGATCTACTTCTTCATCAAAAAAATATTCATGACTGATGAAATTATATTGTGGTTTTCCTCAAAACTAAGAGGTGAGTGTGTAAAAGACCACCTACAACAAATTCACCTATCCAAATAACCAAACATCATACAAAATTATTCAATATCTAGCTTTTTAATTCAATGTCTGGTTAGTAGTCCCGGTACGGTATTTGTGAATGGGCTTGCCATTCAATTACGTTTGACGATTTGCACTGCATAATATCCGCTAATTTAAGATAAGAAAGAAATAATTTGTTCAAGATAAATTCACAAAAAACACCATAAATTTGGCAAATCATAGGGAGTGCTGCCATTCTGCTGTGTATACACACGAGCGGCCACTGGTAGGTTGACCGTGTGACAGTACCAATATACTTTACGCGCTTTAATTGTTCATATTCACTGATTTCTGTTCGGGTTTCCGCCTTATTTTAGTGATTTATTGCACGTCATTCTGCAGAATGCAAGCTTTTTAGTTCACAGTAGCGACCATGCTGCTTCTGTCAGTATTCAGTTGTGCCATCTGTCATAATGACTGATTTTTGCTTGGTTGGGATAGGAGAAGATTATGAGTCATACAATTTGAAGTGGCACACAGAACTACCTTCCAGAAGTGAAGTTGAACCTAACCTTGCACTGATCTGTAAATGTGAATTGTGCAATTTCGTTGCTTTTGGTTTGAACTTTTTTGACTTCAAACTTCAGAGACAATCTGTGTTGTGGCTTAATTTTTCACATTTTGTCAACAGGGATACTGCTGGTCAAGAACGGTTCCGTACCATCACTACTGCCTACTACCGTGGAGCGATGGGCATTATGCTTGTATACGACATCACTAATGAAAAAAGTTTTGAAAATATAAAGAACTGGATCCGAAACATCGAAGAGAATGCATCGGCAGATGTTGAGAAAATGTTACTTGGCAATAAGTGTGAACTAAATGAAAAGCGACAGGTAGGTAGTGTAGGTGTAGTTGGGTGAGCGTAATCAAAGACTTGAGTTGACGCTAGGCTAACTTGAAAAATTGATTTTTCATGCGCATCACAAGTCAAACGAAGGCTCAGATTTTGATAAAACTTGGCTTGCACATATGTCATCAACCAACTCGCTATTGTATGGTTTGAGGTATAATCGGTTGTAGCACTTTTGAGAAGAAACATTTTGAAATGTCGAGTACACCCATAAGAAACTGAAGTTGATGAGTTTAAATAATGATTTGTTTGATTTTGGAGACATTCTCTAGATCCAGCTTCTAAGAAATATATATTTTTTTATTACCACCTGAAACTTGTACCGTAGGTTGTAATTCAAGAACAAGGACAATTTAGGTTTTAATGAGTAATATTTTGTTGCAGGTAACAAAAGAT
The DNA here is from genome assembly GCA_907164805.1 of Brachyptera putata. NCBI lineage: Eukaryota > Metazoa > Arthropoda > Insecta > Plecoptera > Taeniopterygidae > Brachyptera > Brachyptera putata. The sequence continues at coordinate 30,897,681 of OU015462.1, forward strand.
AGAGGAGAGCAATTAGCTATAGAATATGGAATCAAATTCATGGAGACTAGTGCAAAAGCTTCTATAAATGTCGAAGAAGCATTTTTCACCCTCGCGAGAGATATTAAAGCAAAAATGGAGAAGAAATTGGTAAGTTATCTTATCCAAACGTACTTTTCCTCTACTTCAACTTTTCGGTTGACATCTTTTTTATATATCTTATTGCAAAACCCAAATCTATAGAGGCTTTTTGGCTGCATAGTTTCTTTGCAACAGGTGGAGGAAATGACTACTGATCATTAGCAGAGCCTATTCATTACTTATTAGTTATTACATTTAAACAAAAACAGATTAGGCCTACGCTGCATACCAGGGGTCTCCAAACTACGACCCACAGCCCAACACCAGCTCGCGAGTACCATCAATCCGGCCCGCCATAGTTTATTTTCATTACATTGTAACCGGCCCGCCATAGTTTATCTTCATTACATTGTAAAATTTATAATGTAAGTAAAATCGTACAAAATAATAATCAGATGTAGGCCTATTTCTATAACAACGAATTAAGAAACATAATGACTGACATAGGCCTACATATGAAATTGAACATTTTAACTGTAATTAATGATGTGATACTTATCCTACAAATTTACAATATAAGTGATACATAGGTAATTCACATATGATTATGATAAATGAGCTCCCCACAAGATGGTGTTGCCCCGGTGGCTAGGTCAGCTATCGCTAGCGGTAGAAACTGAGGTCACCGTTGGGTGTGGGTTCGAGTCCTGCATAAGGCATGGGTTTTTGTAAACGTCCTTTCATTTATCATCACTTCATAGTTTCATTATCACCCACTCATTCGTACCCCTGTATAACTATAACTTATCTGTTGGTGGGGTTGTTAAGCAGCATTAGATTGGTGGCCCTTAGACTTGGTGGAGGAATCAGTGTGGCCCTTAGGCTAAGGAGTTTGGAGACCTCTGTTATACCAGTTTTCATGTAACAAATTAGAGCTCCTTTTGACTGATAGTAGAAATTTTGTTTTTGTAGGCCTACTTAAGTTGCTTGATTTTGGATGCATTGGTTTTTCAAATATCATTGGTTTGGGATAAAACGTAGCATAAGCCTATCTAGCTTTCACAGTGTACTGCTATGCCCAGTAGCAGTGTGCAGTGCCCAGTAGGAATGTAATATAGGCCTACATCTCAATATGTTTGCGTGGTTGTTGATTAGAGAATATGAGTGATTTCTGAAAAAGAACACTTTTATCTATGTGTAAGAGTGCTGACTGTGTATTGGAAGGCTTTTAGAGTGACATGTGATTTTCTGTGTATCCCTGTTCAGACTATTTTCACTAACTGCTATTAGCACTAACTTACATTAAGCGCTAACTGTTTACAGAACGAAGCTATAGCGCTTGATGTCAGTGAGTACTAACTGCATTCCGTTTATACTACGTTGTTAACACCAGTTAGTAGCTTAACAGCAGTTCGTGATCATAGTGTGATTGGGTGTTGGTAACTGATGTCAAATGGGAGCAAGCATTAAGCACAAAATGTGAACATCTCTTCTTATTTACTCTTATTCTTTTGGCCTGTTCTGTGAAAAATGTATTAAGGTATCAGTGTTTCTATGCTGTACAATAAATGTATTTTTTTATTGTGTTATCTGATTTGTGTTTTCTCTTTATTCTCTCTTGGTCTTTGCTACTGGTCTTGGCAGAAGGTAAACTTCATATCTATCTATCATTCTCATTGATGCTTTATTAATATATAAATCATTAGCACTAATTAATTATATATAGGTCTACATTAGGTATTAATATTGAGTGGTTATCAGTGGTGTTGTGCAAAATATGACAAACCCCCATGCTAAATTCAATTTGTACTCCCCTTCCAATGATTGGATATTTTTAACCATTTCAGTTTATCTACTCTTGTTCTCCTATCCCCTCACATATTTGGATGGTTATAATCATAAACTCCATTTTACCGAGTAGGGCCTACACTTGGAAAAATCATTTTATTAATTTCGAAATCATAACTGTGATGGATCTTGGCATGCACATATGACATCAACTCATCATCTAACTCTATACCGATACTGTTTAGTTATGAGATGCAATCGGAAACTACTCTTGAGAAAAAAAAAACATCAAACAATTTGGAAAGCCGCTCTCGGTAGCTCAGTCAGCTTAGGCACCGTTTCAGAAACTAAACTCACTGTTGGGCGTGGGTTCGAGTCCCGCATAAGGCATGGGTTTTTGTAAACGTCCTGTAAATATCATCACTTCATAGTTTCATAATCATCAGCTCATTTGTACCCCCGTATAACCTATAGCTGTTGGTGGGGTCATTAAGCAAACAATAATCATCATCACAATTTGGAAAACTCCCATTAGAATAACCCAGAGGAGAAAATTATCGAAAAATATTCTCTCAGAATAAATTCAGGTTTTTATGGAATTTAAGCTCAAGAGATACACATTATTCCAAAGTTTTACATAAAAGGGAAAATATATGGTGTAATTTTTTACATCAATCAAGCTATTAAGAAGATCTGCAGGTGAAACAAATTAGGGATCCATAATAATCAGCAAGTAGAACAGTGACTTAATTGTTTCAAAATCAAGGTTTGTGTTGAGCTTTCCTTTGCAGTTTAAATGAATATGCCTATATTGCTCATCTACAATGTATATGCTGAATTTTTCTAGTTGGATTGCTCCATGGAAATCTGATACCAGTAGGCCTAGTATCAATTTAAAAATATTGTGGTTGCAGTTTATATGTATAAGCATATAATAAAATTTTGATGCCAAGCATCCATGGATTGCTCCATGGAAATCTGATACCAGTAGCCCTAGTATCAATTTAAAAATATTGTGGTTGCAGTTTATATGTATAAGCATATAATAAAATTTTGATGCCAAGCATACTATGACATGGCACTTCAGCTTTTCAGCATCCGCTTTCATATTGCCATACAAAGTTATTTATGGATTTCTAATGATATTTCAACTTTTTTGCACTGCAGTATTTCTCTATATTAGTATTTATAAGATACCAATTACCTTGGGTACTTCACCCTACTAATTATTACGCATTCCAACTTACTTGCAGAGCTTTTTATGATAGTGGAATGATAATGGATACTAAAATTGTGATCTATTTATAAATAAAGGAACACAAAATACCTGTGCGGTACTAGTATTTTCCATTGCAGTGTCCCGTCTCGATCCCTATACTAGGCCGTTTGCATAAGGCTCTTTGCTTCGTGGGAACTTCTGGCAACTTTTGAGTAGTCTCGATCACCACTGATGATTACCAACTGTCATTATATTAGATTGTTGGCTTATCTTATAGCTAGGGTGACCATATTCAAAAAAGGAAAATCCGGGACAACGCCAAGACATGGGTATAGTCAAAATCATTTGTTCCAAATTTTATTAGGGGGGGAGAGGGGTCGAGGGCTCAACAGCCCCGCAGGGGAATTTTTGGGAATTTGTAGTCTTCTAGTCATTTTCTGGATGTATTTTCTAGTCAAAAAAATCAAGAATATATTTTTTTCTATTGTAATTGCATACAACTTTATACTCTGAGGATGTGACAGATACATGTTAATGATAGAAAGAAAGGTATTTGAACTTGATCTGCAATTTAAAAATTGATTCAACAAATATCACAGTTTTTTAAATAACGAAATTTCAAAACGAAAATAAATTATGACTAGATGAGTTTTACGGAAATGAAAGATACACAGTTAGGCCTAATTATATTTCTTCCGTTTTTGAAAATCAGGGATAATTATTCACCCAACGATTGGGAAGTCTGTTCTTTTGAAACCGGGAACTGAAACCGGGACAAATACGTGTCCCGAAATAACTTTTCGGGACACCGGGACAAAAGATAGAAATCCGGGACAATCCCGGTTTTCCGGGACGGATGGTCACCCTACTTATAGCAATATGGGCCAGCAATAGAAAATGTGTCAATTTTTTTACATTTAAACTTGTTTTCAATTCAATTTTATTTTATTCCAAAAGTAAAATGCATGAGTAAGGCCTATGGGTACCAAATAGACAACAAGTGTTATTGACAGTCAAAGGCTACATATACATGAGTATTTTTAAGTATCCAATTTTTAATACGTAAATTAAATACGTACCGGTAAATAAGTTTCAAATGTCGGAATTGTTTGTGATTCACTATTTCTTGCTTTTGATTTCTTCATCAAGCTGAATCAATTGAAATTCAAGTAACTTATGTACCTAGAACCTACCTATTACAGTAGGCTCCGGTAGAAACTGATTAACTACATGTTTTTAATAAATATTCAGCTACCACATTCAATTAAAAAAGAAGTTGAATATGAATTCACAATTTAGGTCAAGAACTTGGTAAAAAACTACAAGTTTCAAGGAATAGGTTCATGTCAAAATATTTTCTCTAAAACAGGTAGGCCTACTTTTCAAATATTCAATTAATTTAATATTCAATTATTTAAGCCCATATATATGCTAGTGACATTTATGATGCTAAAAGTCAATTAACCGTCTACTGTTCAATTATACTGTATCTCAAATCTCAAACTGAACAAATCGCGAAATCTAACTGGTCAGTAGCAGGGGACCGCGATACATGTAAACGGGCCTATAAACTTCACTTAGAGCTACTCAACTTGACTTCTCAAGTTTTTGAAGATAGTGCTATGAGCAGTCATAATGTCTCCGTTTGCGGCCTACACTATCAAGAAAAAGTTTCTAATTCTTTCATTTGTTCTTCAATAGTAATAGTCATGCTGTTGTTGATTATTCTTTTTTAGGATTTTTCCCTTCATTATTAATACTTACAAAATGATAGTCTGGAAAAACCCGATACTTTACTGCACACACCAAGCGTGGCAGTTTCATACGTGGCAGTAACTATAATTATATAGGGCCTAGTATTAATAAACAGTAATGACTTGAAGCATTTGAAACTGAATGATTTAGAATTTTCCTATCAATATCTATGTATTGGACAAATATATAGACCTTCATTCAATAGTGTTCATATCATAGATGAATTAATTCAATTCATATCGGAAAAACAAGTAGAAACTAACGGGGTAGACTGGTGACTTCTCTTACTTGAATAACTTCTAATTTCTCAAAAAATGAAATGAAAACAACTTGATTTTTATTAATTATTTACGCCATTGATAACCATCGACCAAAGGTTACTAGTAGTAGTAGATATTTATTTAGCATTTTTTGCTAATTTACAAATTACAAGGTTAAGTACACTTACAAATCCATTACATATATCACTATCATCAATGGTTACAAAATGAAATACATAACTATAATACAATTAAACAGTGGAGTAAATAATTAGAAATATAAATCAATTAACAATTTCAAAGGTTTTTGGGAGTTAAATTTTGGGAGTTGAATCAGTTGGTACAATCAGGTCTAACATAATTAAATATACAGTATGAATTAATAGTTAAATAGCTTGGTCCCAGTATTTGATAACCTCATAAGCCTGATATTCGACATGCAAATGATTCCACTGCTAGTGTACCGGTATAGGTTCACTTTATTATTATAAATTTAGATAATAATAACTCATCATAAACATTACAGAACGTTTTTTTATTTTCATTTCAACTATTTAATCTTAAAACTTATTATTATTATCTATATTATTTTTTTTCAATAACGTTCATTTTTTTAAAATCGTCGATTTTTATACCTAGATATAAGTTAATAATTTTAAATACGTAATTTAGTAATTCAATTGTAATTCTGTATAGATTTATAAAGCTGGATCCAAGTGGTCAATCACATTTTGTGAACAGCTGACATTAAAATTGTTATTCTCTTAGAATGTATTTTAAGCATGTTAACTCTTTATAAAAATGTGGTCAACCTTTGTAAATCAATTTCTGAAATAGTCTTATTTTCCAAGATGCTGTTTATAATTACTTCATTCCAGTAAGTAGTAAAATTGAAGCACGTTTCAGCTTCTCAATTTCACAGATGTATCAAGATAGCAGGGGGCTTAGACTCGACTTTCACGTGGAATTGTATATTTTCACGTTTCAAATCCACGCGCGAAAGACACAACGTGAAAATAGTTAGACTCGAGAGAAATTCTCACATTGTGAAATTCAGAGCGCGGAAATCTGTGACGTGAATTCTAGAAATAGGGTTATGTCGATATTTTTTCCATAAAACGGAATTTCTTCAAAATTTTAGTACTTGAGAATACGCATGCCACAATTATGATGTTAAAAATCATTTTTCCGAATGAATCGAACAAGAATTATATATTTAAATCAATATCTCGCATCTCGAAGTGGTATTCTTGCCGAGTGGGCAGTGACAGCGACTGTATCTCAATACTTCGACGGTATCAAAACATCTCGATGTGTATGGTTAAATTTATTCATTTATTCATTGATTAATTCATCCGATTATTCATTATTTTTTGAAATTTTGCCCTATATTGTTATTCATTCATTCATACATCATTCTATTATTCATTCATTCTCATTCTCACTCATTCATTCATCCATACACTCGGTTATCACTCCATTTATGCATGTGATCATTTTTAAAAGTATTCATTCTTCAAGTCATATATTAATACAATCAAGGTATTCGTTCAATTATTGATGATTTCCATTCATGATCATTACATTTATTCATTCATCCAATCGTTCGTTTGTTCTTTCATTCATTCACTTATCGATTCATTTATCCAAATTCATATGGCCTATTAGCGATATGACAATAATTGAGACGCTTATAATATTTAAACTCTTCGCACAATTTAGAGTGGACATAATTTCAGGTTCCGAGGATCATTGAAATTGTATTCCTTTTTTTATCAACATCGAAAACTTGATACAAAGTCATTGTTTCCCAATGAAGGCAAAAGATGAAAGCTTAGGATCGTTTGAACGGGGCACCACAAGGGCGATCACCCCGAGATATAAGATTGAATACATTCATAATTTTGAAGTATAAAAACGTGAACCAAACGGGCATCGGTGACAAATTCTCACCGACCTCCAATGATAAGTCTTTGAATAATAATTCGGATGAATGATATATTTTTATAAGCCTCATATATATATATATATATAAATATATATATTACATATATATATATATATATATATATATATATATATATATATATATATATATATATATATATATATATATATATATATATATATATATATTACATATATATATATATATATATATATATATATATATATATATATATATATATATATATAATCCATGGTGACACGGCATTTATTTCTCCATGCGTCAATCTATCCTACAATTTGAAAGAAATAACTTGTTTGAGAGCATCGGGCATTGCCTGTGACGTCACTTCCACGCGTGGAATTCATTTCCATGTAGTAAAAAGGTGGTGGAATGAAAGTGGATTTTCACATTCATATTTTCACGTGAGTTCAAGTCGAGGCTAGGATATTCTCGATTCCACGTGAAATTGCTCGATTTCCACGTGAAAATAAAGTCGAGTCTAAGCCCCCAGTAGTTTTTTTTAATGCTGCTTGACGACCCCACCAACAGCTAGGTTATACGGGGGTACGAACGAGCGAGTGATGATGAAGTGATGATAGGTGAAAGGACGTTCACAAAAATCCATACCTTATGCGGGACTCGAACTCACTCCCAATGATGGCTTCAGTTACTACCGCTAGCGATAGTTGACTTGGCCACCGGGGCGGCGGATAGCAGTTTGTAGTTAGAGTAGTGTTTCTTTTTATGTTGGCATATCAACATTCCTGCCAGTCAAGATGCTTGACAGATTTTGTTACTGTAAGTGGACCAGGTTGTGAAACAAATAAGAAAAGTAAAACAGAAGCATACTATATATAGGACTGTCCCCTGATCACTGTTCAGAATTAAAAATGGCTGTAATATTGTTTCTGTTTCAATTCTTGACATTTACCAGGGAAAAGTCTTATAGTGCAGTTCAGTTGAGCTTGTTGTAATACAATTTTTCATTTTTTCTAGTTTGTATCAAAGTATTTTAGTATGTATAGTGTTAAATGAGTCTTTTTTCATCCTAGGAGGCCAGCAATCCACCAAAAGGCGGACATCAACTCAAGTCGTTCGAGCCTCAGCGTAAGCCACCCAATTGGCTGTCTCGTTGCTCCCTTCTCTGACCTCATAACTCATCGCTTCTCGCCAATCAACACTCACCTTGTAAGACACAGGGATTTATAAGAACACGAAATGTTAACTATCTTTGTCGATACTACATTTCTACGTAATTTAGGTAATTATATATATATTATATATCTTTTTTTAAATCAGATATTTGAAAAATCAGTGCACAAGAGGACTGACTGGTGAATGTTTCAGCCAAAGTTATTGATGTGATTTCTCAGTTTTCAATAATCTTTTGTAAATGAATGTCATGTGTACTATCGTTTTGGTATCAAACTTTGTATATGTCATGAATATAAACACACCTCGAACATGATTCAATAAATCACTTTTATTGTTTGCATCTACTGAAAGTTTAAGTGGAAACAATATTCCCACTTTAATGCACCTGACACCCGAGTATATATAATTTGTCAATTAAGAGCTTCTACATACTAATTTGGTTCTTGTGACGTGCTTTGATGATCTACACTGTCATGGCTACATGCTCTAAAACTCGGCACTGCTTCAAGTTCATTTTATCAAAGGTTAAGACTAGTAGTCACTGTCCGCTGTTTGACTGCGTTACTGTGCCAGAATTAAGGACCGTCTCATTTTAAGTAAATTCTTTTTTTCTCATTGTATGTGGTTTGCAGACAGATTTGTGCCATGAATTGACACAAACTAGTAGGATAGAATCACATAATTGTGGCCAATTATACCCTGCTATACTATACTCTGAATAATAAGGGAGAACCAGAACTGCACTAGTGCATGCATTATTTGATCATTCATGTTTTCCAGTTTTTACTCTTTATTTGGTACCTTTGTTCATTTTTAATTAATGCCACTTGAAATACACGTCTAATTTAAATACGGTAATATGATTTAATTTTCAAAATTTCAGTTGGTACGTAATTCATCGCTGATCAGCGATATTACTATCCTAATGAATATTGAGAGTGGGTATGCCCTGTCTGTAATCATACTCTATTTGTAGTGTGGGAGGCTAGGTATTTAGAAAACCTATATTTTGTAATAGGTGCCTGGGAGCATTGGTAGCGTATTGTGACACCGGTACCAACATTTAGGGGAGAGAATAACGAAAAAATATAACTAGCCATGACAACTACTTGTCTCTGCTTGATGATTTGTCAATTTGAAATTGTGGAGACAAATGAAATACGCCTACATTTATAACATTTCTGTAAAATATTGTTTATTATTAGTTTTAAAAATGCAATCATTTGTGTTGATTACTGTATTTTCAAAATCGTTGATAAATATATTTATATTATATTAATATTTGCATGAGTCATGATTCATGAATATTTTGTGCCCTACAAATAACAATCCAGATTACTGAAAGTGTTTACAATTACGATCCCTGCCATTAAAATTATAATGCTGTAGGTAATATTTGATAGTGATTGAATAATGCTGAGTATATTTTTGCTCCAAACTAGGTTGTAGTGGGCTACTCCTATCAAGTTGTCCATCATGAGAGAATGTCGATGATTTATTTACTACAGTGTACTAAAAAATACCGTAATCAGTTATTAGATGAGCGTACCGGTAGCGAAGATTTTCATTCCATATACCGAAAAATGTTGGTCTTTTTTTTTTTTTTTTTGTTCTGTGTAATTTTGTACGCGGCGTACAGGTCAGGAAAAAGTTTCAATCAACTCGAAACTTTTTTTACAAATTGGTGTTATACCAGAATAGGTTGGGATTGTTTTTCAGAAAAATCGGTCGGACGGTTTTTCCGGAAAAAAATTGGAAAGTATGGAAATTCCCCATAAGAATAGGCCAGGGGAGAAATACTTGAATTTTTTTTTTCAAAAGCTCTCAAATTTATACTAAATGTGGAAAGATCTATCATACCTATATTAAGCGATTTATGGAACAATCGGATGTGAAATAACGAAGAAAACGCATGTTTAATGTACTTTTGTATACATCAATAAAAGCAATTAAGAAAGCAATTAAATCTGTGATGGATATGAAGAAGTCACTGGTATAATTGTTTGGAAACCAAGGTTTATATACCAACAGACAGCCGCGGTTCTTGAACCTTTGAAGTAATCCATGGCCTGTATATGTACATTGAGCTGACAAAATGTTCTTAATTCTACATTTCCATACTTCTAAGCTCATCTCACAACGCATATAAGGCGTTTTCCTAGTTTCATTAATGGAAGAAATAATTGTCAAAAATATCATTCAAATGTCATATAAAAAATATCATTCACTACTGGTATTTCGAAGACTCCCAGGCAAACGTACCTCCTAAGCCACAATTTGCAAATTGTTTGGGAGACATAAAAAACTACTTTCTAGAGACATGCACTTCAATTGTGTAAAACCAAATTGACCCAATCATGAGAGATTATTTCCCCTTAGTTATCAATAACCCCGTTTACTTAGGAAATGCTCTAGTATTGAGATAATAGCAAAATCATGTACTTTTTGTGGCTTGGACCTTTTGACCGGTACACTATTTGATAACTGGCCTGGACGATTGCTGATTATATCTCATTCTCATATTTGCTTTTCTGAGATTTCAAGATGAGTTGTGAGAACTGAGGGTGAAGTCAGAAGTCAGTAGGGCCAATCATCAATAAAATATAAGTTTACGCGTACTCATTTTGCTACTCAATGGCTCCACGTTTCACCTCTCATCACTTCATCGATTTCTTATCAAGTGCTCATTCGTAGTATCAACCCTATCAATTGAAGGCACCATTATGATCATACGTATTCATATCTTTCAACTGTACTAGACCTATCAACCACTGTATTGCTTTCTTTCTTTCATATGCCAATTGTTTTATCATCAGGTTCGTAATGTCTGTCGTAACAGGATCTGTGTGATATAAACTACAGTCTTACTTTTATCACAATCCTTACAAAACGTGGTTTAGTTAACTTGACATTGTTATTAGCAACCCTCTAGCCAATGTAGGATGCATGCTCAAGTTCTAGAACAAAATTATAATGGTTGCTATAAGTATACGTATAAGTAACAGGCTATAGTACTATAGGCTATAGGCCTATAGTACTGATCACTTATTGAGTGATCAACATCACAGGTAATTAAAAGTTTAAAATGTACGGTAATTGTGATCTATGTACCATGCAAAACCTCACTGACAAACTTTATTAGATACACATTAGGAATTCATAATCAGGATGATCATGAGTCAGGACACTGTTGTATTCAACATTTTTACTTTATTGAAGTACTCACTATCATTAGGTATGCTGATACAGGTACACTGAAATTCTAAATAACTCATTATGGAATATATTATAATAATAGTACACGATGATATCTTTCCTAAGGCTATTAAGATTCAAATTCAACAATTCAGTTTGATGGAATAAATTGACACATTTTACAATTTTTAAGGTTCGTACTTCTTAGCATTGAACTGTTGAAAATTTAAAACAATATACAGTAATTAATTAAGTAAAATTACTAGACTAGATAGATCTCATGAAATATATAATATGTTGAAACAATGAATTGAAAACATGCAGAACATATTTGATTTGTAGATATTGAATAATAAAATATCAAGTAATAATCAACAAAACAAACACGGATGTATAACTATAAATTAAAAACATTAGTAATGAAATTAGAAGAGTTCTTAAGAATCTTTGCATGATTGCACAGACCATCCAAGAATTAGTCGATCAAATCCGCATGAGAAAAAGTTGCATGGTAGATTCGTATTCTCCTCAGCCCATGCAACGGAGCAAACCATTCTACGATGACCTTGACGGCTTGTTCGTGGTAGCCTTGCAATGCGTTGGCCTGTTAGATCAAATAGCCGTACTTGACGATTGTCGTATGGGATGGCAACCACTCCAGTACTGGACACGGCAAGCCGATTTGCTGCGGAATCTGACCGAATTGTAGCCAATGGCGATCGCATATTACGTAAATCCCAGACCTTCACACTACGGTCATCAGAACCAGAGACGACTTTATCTTCACGGGTGAATACAGCACACGACACAGCCCTAGAACATTAGAACACATTGTAAAAACTGCACTAGATTTTGATTATAGTATTAGCATATCGGTATCTACCGATATGCTAATACTATAATCGAAATCTTCAAGGTTTAATAATTCAAGGTTTAATAGACTTGTTTCCATGAAAGGTCGGTCATCTATCGAGACAACAAAAGTAAATATCACTGTTATATTTGAATACCTAGGTGGCAATTTTAGGAATTTTTATAGTTTTTCAGGATGAAGTTTACGATAAGAAACACAATTGCATCTTTCGAAAGTATTAAATCATTGAAGTTACAGTGAACTTATGTAAATACCAAAGTTGATCTTTTGTGAATACAAGTGTACATTTTTTCGAAAGTATTTCAACTAGGGCTAGACCTACAATGTTAATGAAAGGACAATGCTAGATGAAGCCATATTCTATGTCTCATTATCTGTACACTTACTCTGTGTGCCCTTGAAATACTGAGACGGAATGAATTGGCTCTCGAAAATCCCACAGCCGAAATGTGGTATCTTTAGATGAGGTGACCACAAGCCGCTGACTGTAATGTGATGACGTGTGAGTTAGCTCTTGATCATGGCCACATAAGGACTGGAGTAGATCGCCTGTTTCTACGTCATAAAGACTCGCAGTTCGATCCCAAGAGGCAGTGATTACTTGATCGCCACCTGGTAGCCAATCAGCGGCCATAACAACCCCTGTGTGACCGGTAAACTCGCACACAGGAGTCCGGAGAGTGGGGACACCTTCACTCGCTCCAGGTTCTTCACCATACTCATCTTTCTCGCAAGAATCAAGATCTTCATCGGAAGCATGCACTTTAGGTGGATCCCAAGTGACCACTGCTTGCCAGATATGTGCTGTCTGGTCACCACTCGCTGTAAGTACTAGATCGCGAGTAGGATGGAATCGTATCGAATTGACCGATCCGGTGTGACCTTGATACTGAAGAAGGCATCTGCCAGATTCCACACTCCAGATACATGCGGTGTGATCAACAGATGCTGTTCCAATGATTGGCTGCCCTGGTCGCGCAACGGCAACCTCCCAGACGCCATCTTTGTGGCCGGAGAATTCTCTTAATAGTGAACAGTTGACAGTTGGACCCTTGAAGCTTGAAACAATCTTGCTGGTTTGAGCCTTCAGTTTGTAGGCTGCTTTAATCTTCTGTGAGGATCCAGTTACAGCTAAAAAAATACACCGATATAAATTAAATCTTTATCAGTTTCTGGCTTCATGCACACTAGTAGGTAATAGGTATATTCTGAGATAACATATGATATGATGAAGCAGTCAATGCCATTAAAAAATTGTATCAATAAATTAAATAAGTAATAATTAAATTATTTTATTCTCATTTCCTTTATTAACATTTAAAATGGTAATGTAAATTTAAAACGGTGGAACTCGAGTTAGATCTGCTTAGACGATGGGCTAAGAAAGAATATGGTCTGGGTTCGAGTCTCGCATAGGTCATAGGTTTTTGTAAAATATCAATTTATCTTCCATTTGAAAGTCCAAATAACCTCTGTTGAAGAGACAGAACAGCCCCTTCGATTTATGCTCCACAATTTACAAAGCTTCCTTTACATATCGAAGACAATGCAAGTTTTGCCTCATTTCATTCTGTTCTCGAATTATTCCTCACTCAAAACCATTTGCAATAATAGTCTTGAAGAGTTCTTCACTTCTTCATCTATAACAACATATTAATAATTCATACATTCTCATTGTTAATTTCAATATTCTAGAAGAATATAAATAATATATTTACTGATTAAATTTGAGTTGCCATCAGCTTCACGACAATTGTATTTTAGAGCTTACCCTCCCAAAAATCCACTGACTGTCCCTAATAATGTAGGCCTACATATCTAAGAATTGATTGAGAAATAAATAAATATGGTACAGTACACAAATAAATAAACCTAGCTGTTGGTGGTGTCGTAAAACATACAATAATCATTACAAAATGAATTGCTAGCCCATATATCCTTCATGACACGTGGTGATCACTCTTTAATAAACAACAGCCAAGTTATTTGGGGTTTGAATGAGCTGGTGATAAATGAATGATGTTACAAAACCCATGCCTTACGCGGGACTCGTACCTTTGCCCAACTTGACTGACTTGGCCAAATGTACGGCTTCCAACGGAAGTTTTAGGTACGAAAGACTTACATTTCTGCTTCAATAGGTTTTTTGATGATGAATTGTCAAAATCAGTCAGATCAAAAGTTTGCTTGTCCCCAATGAAAGACTCGCGTTCAAGACGTTCGTTCAAAGTATCAATCTTTTCTTGTACTGTAAAATCTAAACATAATTAGCCTAAACATGCATAATTCACTTTGATACATGTTACTTACAGTATAATTGACAGAATATAACCAATTTATTCCCCACAGCAGTAGGCAAATGTGGCATGCATCCAAAAATGTATACTACATGAGAATTAAAATAAAATGTAATGTTTCGACTACATGCGACTAATATTGTGACACTGACTGTGCCTAGCTATCTCACTGCAATAAAACCTCTTTAATGTCAATTTGGTTAATTAGTTAATATACTGTACTACTCACACGTTGCATTTTCAGTGTACAATGCTTCAAACTCTTTCTCTATTTGTACAAAGAGATTGTGTAATCGAGATCTAAATACAGCTGGTATGGCGCTATCTCCATCCATTTCTAAGAAGCTTGGACATTGATATGCCTGTATATCACTTTCAGTATTACTCGAGACTCTTGGAATGTTGATCCGTTTACTTTTTGGTGGTTTTACGGAGTGGTTTTGTAACACGTCCAGAGGCATTTTATAGCTACCTAAAATGGAAACCTATTAAAATATTATTGAATGAGTTTTGAGTAATTGATTAACGATTATAGTGGAACCTTGAACCATTAATTCTAATTTGTTCCACTCCTTTTGTCATTTTTATCCATTTAGGCTAAACACGTGGCATCTCTTTTTCCCCAAAAGCCCTGTCCAGCAAAGTGGAATTTACCAAAACTGTAAGACCTTTGTATTAGGCCTATCATCGTGTTATCACAAATTTTGAAGTATGGCGGCTAGGTTTTCTTTGTAGATAATATAGGTTTTCAGGTGCTTGAATGAAAAAAAATCTAACCCGCAGCAGAAACTCATTTTTATATTTTCAAAGATGGGCTAAAAAAAAATGCACTGCACCCCAAACCTTGCGACCAAAAGCCTTTAAATATAAATACTAAAAGGAACTAGAGACCACTACAATGCATTAGAAAACAAGGAAACCAACTGTCAAAATAGAGACGTCGAATGGAGACCTCTCACGCCAATATAGCGGGGAAAAAAAGTTATGATGTCAGACTCAACTCTCCCTGACACAAACTTTAAGCCTAGCTATTGTTTGTTTCAATACATAAATAGGACTACAGACTTTTGGCCACGGGTCATAGGGCGGGATATTTTTTAGCGGCTGATTTTGGAATTGTTTTTCATCCAATTTATTGGCTGACACCTTTTGCTTTGACCGAGTTTGGTGGTTTGGTAGGCCTATCACTCAGTTTTCTGTCATGTCACCTTTTACTCTCAACGAAGGCCAACGAAGGAACCTAAAAATAATGTTAGGATGCTGAAAAGGCACAACTAGGCCATTGAATTTGTAAGCAATGGCTAGGCCAAGACACTAATTGGCTAAGACAGGCTGTAGCTTAGTGTAGGTCTATGCATGGACTTGATAATACAATGGTGTAGGTCTTGCCGAGGCCTGGGCCCTATTCCTTTCGGTAGGCTCCTAGGTTGGCCTATGAGCTCAATAGGCAAGGTCTAGGCCTAGCCATTAATTAAGAGAAGCAATTAGGCTTAGGTAGCCCCTGGCCCTACCTTTATCAATCTAACAAACCATTGTATTTCAATCAAACCATATATGTTCGCGGTAAGTACAATCAGATATTTCAGTAATGGTTGTCTACGCCAAGCAAATGTAAATTACAGTACAAACTGCACAAACAACTAGGCCTATAAATTAATTGCACTAGCCTGCCAGGCCTACTTTTGACAGCTGAAAATGACCTTGAGTTGTGATGGACAGATGTTCACCGCCATCTCGATTATACAGTAGAGATATTATAGGGGCATTGCCTGTTCTCAACTTCTCACCTTTGAATGCGTAGCAAAGTAGTGCTAGTTTGCACTACAATTTTGTCGCTAATAAGACCTAATGATTATTGAAGTATTGTGTTTCATATGAAAATGGAAGATATTTCCGATTGGAAGCGCAGTATAACTAATTTTCTAATTTTCATCAATGTTCTGGAATAGATATTTCAATGAAAAAATGTACCTTTAATGGCCGTTCATCCGGTAGATGCCTATTTCTTCAATTTTACATGTTTTTCCATTTATTCTAGAAATAACTATTCACTGGGTAGATATTTATTCTACTATTTTCATGAAATTCTTATCGTTGATTTTTTTTGCGCTCCCATTCGTGAATTATAACAGAATAGCAATGTTCTTTATACAAACACGGAAAATCATGTATTCATACGCGGCAGCCATTTTGCTGTTAATTTCTGACAAATTGTTCTGTGTTGATCTGAGAATGCAGTCGCTCTTCGGTTTCTGAGAAAATCATACTTGTTATATTTGTTCCCTTATTTTAATAAAGTTCACTATTGTTGTACCAGCGTGAGGGATTATAATTCTAATTGTTATCGAGTTCTCATTCAGGTAGGCCTCCCAGCGTAGGCCTAACCCAAGGCCAGGCCTAGGCCTAGCCATTAGGCTGAGCTGTATTTTTTTAGCATGCAATTTTTATATTTTTTCATATTATGTATTACCAGATATTGCTTTTGAATGATTTCCCCTATGCATGAAGGACTTACCATCCTTCGTGGTCACTGAATTTATATATCTTTGCACATTGTGGCATGGATCTGTTATCGCCCTAGGTAGGCCCAGACCTGGAACTTGATCTGTTTTGACAGTTGTTTGTATTCCTAGGTAGCCCAGGCGCTAAGCTGCCGCTGTAACCAAATGCTGTTCAGTGATTGCTTGATCTTACGGGTGGAACAGCTGGTTCAACATCATCGTTTAGACTTGAATAAGGATCACACGAGAGCTATTTTTCCAAATGTTAGTAATCTTCACAACATAACTCATACTGGGCTAACACCAAAGCCTAGGCTAGGACTAGCATAGGTGCTATGCTTGGTCTAGGAACCCGGTAATCTGTTACCGAGGTTTGACTACAGCCCTCCGTTTGAAAAGCAAATAATGTAAAATGCAAGTTTAGTATCGACCCAGGCACCAGGCTCCTCAAATTTTATAAGTTGACATGTGATCTGTAGGCCTATTCTCAGTTGACGTAAACGTAGGCTAGTCGAAACTAGGGCTGTGAACAATAATTGATATATCGACTACGAGTAATATTTTTTCAAACGATACGAATACGATAATCAATTAAACTTTTACGATACAATATTTTTGAGTACCTATCGAAACCATCTTATTTCTTTCAAAACATCCCTCCTTTCTGTCCACTCGATGACAAACATGATAATGATCGCCTTTGACGAAGACACGGCTCTTCGGGATGCAACTGAAGTGTCAGTTCATAAATCTAAAATTTGAATGCGGTACAATAGTTGGTCATTTGATAAATCAAACGGGAGAAAAAATATCGATTGGTCTATTAGGCCTACGATTAATTATCTTTTTGATGTGAACGATAATCGATGTAGGTTATTGAGGAATAACCCTAGTTGAATCACAGGCTTATTGTGTAAGATATAAGATCACAACTTGAGTAGCTACATTTACTTTGACAGTTAGGCCTATTCTGTGTTCTAGGTCTACTTTTTGACTAGTTTTTCAGTATAGGCTAATGGTTGCAGCATTATAAGGCATATTTTATAAGGCATATTTTTACGAGCTGGATGAATAATGCAAGATAATTTCAGGTCCATTTCTCAAGTTACAGTTATGTAAGAAGTATGGTAAACCTAGGCTAGGCCTAAGGGAAGACAATTTAAGTACTGTGAATTTGCTAACTATCGCTTAATCCAGTAGCAATCAGTTGGTATAACCAGACCTAAGTAGTTGGGCCAAGCTCCAAATAAGTGATGGAGTAAAGTATATTTATGAATTGTAATAACCTTGGGTAAATAGTGAATACACTTGAGGGGTTAGCATTACTAATTTATATGTTTCAAGATCTTTAGATCTAATCAAGATCTATCAGAAACTTCTAATGTTGGAACAAATGAATCAAAATTAGCATTGGTAATGGCTCTTTAAAATTGTCTTACTCTGTATTTGAGATTTTAATAATTTGAAGAAAACTGATAATATTGTCCATCGTATGCTGGTTCGGGAAACCCTTCAACACCTTTATCAGTCGACACAAGTAGGCCTACCGTGCAAAATTATGTGTGATATATGTTCATCTGAGCTAACAAAGTATGGTGTAATAACAAAACAAACAAGAGGATAGTTGAATTATCAATATTGGCAGTAGGGCAGTACCGTAGTATATTTGATAGATTCTACTATAATAAGTATAAAATAAGATAGGCCTATTATAATCTAGTTCATATGTAAATAGTTTCAGTAGTGTCACTTTCTTTGTTCCAACAGTTATTTCTACTGAAGTCCACTTCTATATTTCTACTGACGACCATTTAAAAGTGACACTACTGCTGTACTTGGATCCACGAATGAAGAAGGCCATCTACCAAAGTAACAAAACAAATATCGACGTTATATTTGTAAATTATCTGTGTTATTTTGAGGGTGATGATTTTTCAGTCCTGATGAGATTCACAATTATAAATACAAAGTCTGCATCTTTCAAAAGCATCAAAAGTTGAAAAGTGAAGTGAGTTTCTCTACAATTACCAAGTCTCTATAATTATTAGTGATGCCTTCGGGTACCCGGGTCGGGTACGGGTAATGCATTACCCGGGTAATATTCTGTTACCCGGGTACCCGTCTAGGTTCCGGGTAATTGTGCTAACCAGTACCTATAATATAGAAAATAAGTTCTATAAATCACTCAAGCTACCGAGAGAAATTCAACTTCGCATTCTACATAAGTTTTTTCACCTACCTTCCAAGACCTCCCTCAACTTGTCATAATGCGCTTGTCAAATGTAGTCGCACCACCTACCGTTATCTGTAGTAACACGTGCAGTGTACTGAATCCCTCTCCTGTCAACCGCTCTCTAGTTGCCATGTCAAATACTATTCTTTACCGAGAACTGAGAAGCATATATAGTCATATATTTGTTAGTTTTTAGCTTTATTTAGTTTTTTAAATTACCCGGGTAATTTCGGCGGGTACCCGGTTCCTAATTTGTTACCCGAAGGCATCACTAATAATTATTATTTTTGGTAAATAACCTGGACTTTTGTGGATACAAGTACTAGTAGGCCAATAGATATCTAGCAGCATAGGCCTGCCTGATCATAGTGCTGATAAAACTAGTCCTACTTTATGCTGATCCTATAGAAATATAGGACTATTGAATAGGCCTATATACGGTATTGTAAACGGAAGCCGCCCCTGTGGCTCAGTCAATTATCGCTAGCGGTAGAAACTGAAGTCCGGTTGGGCGTGGGTTCGAGTTCCGCATAAGGCATGGCTTTTTGTGAACGTCCTGTCACCTATCATCACTTCATCGTTTCATTATCACCCTCTCATTCATACCCCCGTATAAGCTAGCTGTTGGTAGGGTCGTTGAGCAGCATTACAAAAAAAAGGAATAGAAATAGATGACTGTATGAAATATTACCATAGGTCATTTGTTCCGTAGACGCGTGTCTAATATACCTTAAGTTGTGTGCAGGTCATCATAGTAGACTTCTGTTTCATGACCAAATCCTCAGGAAATTTTGTTTTATGTATGCCTGCACTTTTATGGCTACTAGCAGAGATCTGCAAAAAATGGAGGGGTAAATCATAGTTTCTCTATTGGCATATTTCAATCTTTTATAATACACATAGCAGTCAATATAGCTTACGTGTGGTCGCAGCAATTACACCCACTCCACAGGCTAGGCATAGGCCCACAGTAGTGCGTTATCGTGGCAGACCATGTGTTGTGTTACACAATGCTCTGCGATACACTCCACGAAAGCAAGCAGTATCCTGTGTCTAGCATCCTATGACATGACATGACTTGCTATTTGGTGACAACTCTGCCTTCGTTTTCCTCATAGGGTACGGTAACTTCGTTATCACTTGCATAAGCACACTTGCACTTTCCCACAGGTTGAAATAGATTGAATTTTTCTGGCAATTTGCGAGATCCTTCTTTTGGTGACCTCCATTTCACTCCAATCAATTTGGTGGTCGTCTCATGCTTACCGTATTCACTGAGCTGTTACTGTTATGCTGTGCAAGCATTTCACCATGTCTCCATGATACATGAACAACGTATTACAGGCTTATGTAAATCCAGGCGCTCCAACATTGACATTGCATTACGTCCCGACGCCAATGAACCTTGTTATTATTGGGCAATAGGACTCTGCCCCCCCCCTCCCCCCTTCCCTCCTCCAATAAAAATTGTGTATTACATAATATATCTACAGATTGATGTAGGTGTTCACCACAATAGAAGTACAATGTTAGAATTGAAAGAATTCAACATATTGATTCGTTTCATTTGATTGTGATGTATCGTTTTTCCCATATTTGGGTTACCTGTTGATAGTCTTGGCTACTTCATTCCATATCGATGAACAAAATGGGGACATTTTAAGGTTGAAATAATACTCAATTTCTCATGTTGATATCCTCATGTGAAATTCTTGAAAAATATGAAGTGTAGTAACACAATTATGAACTTTGTTTTTTCAGGGAAGTCGAGAAATGGACTTGAAGAAAGAGTATAATATTCACGAAAATATCAACTTATTCTTGGAGTTTTCTTTCAGAAGAAAGTGTAATGCTGTTGGCATTAGATCAACAAGATATTGAACAATGTTGCACAGTGGATCAGAAATGTATGCTAATTTAAACTTGGGAGAAAATGCCTCAAGGTAATTTTTGTTCGGTATCAAATCATGTAGTGTTTACCAATGTTAAACTATACTACATATTTATATTCATCTCACTTACTTGAATACCGTAAACTTGAACGTTTATAATGTTCAAATAATAATTGATTTCAAAGTGGTCTATTAACATATCTTAACTCGCAATTTGGTGCTCTCTCATATTAGATATATTAATGGACATGTGCAGATGGCCACTGGTTCAGCAACACAGAAAGATATCAAGTTTAAGAATGGTAAAATGGTTCCAAATAAAGAAGATCTACCATCACCAGGCTCTCCTCATACAGTCGATAACAAATTGAAGTTTGCTGACAGACTTAAAGTTCTGTTCAAGACTGGTAGTGGTCTCATAGATAATGGCATGGAGCCCGATGATCCATATGCGTTTAGTGAACCGGAACCACAAGTTTATCGCTTGCATCAAAATGTCCCTTCTCCTAATAACACATACTCGCGCAAGTGTGTGCCAGTGAGCCAAGAGATGTCTAAAATAATTGACACTCGTAAAACTTTTGTAGAGCGAGGAGTAATTTCTAATGGCCAGGTTAATGGTCATAGTATAACTCGATTATATCCTGCATTGTCAGCGTCTCTAGGCCATTCTCTCCCGTCTGGCCTCGTGAACAATATTGCTAGTGAGACTAAAGTGACTGATGATTGCTCATCAAAGACTATGAATAGGCTTCAGGCAAAGATAGCTCGCAATAAAGTAATTGGGAAACACAAGAAAGTCCGCCCATCTAGTCGAAACTCAAATTCATCTTCTCATATAACTAAGCACACCAGTCCTAAAAAAGAGCGGAGCCTTTTAGAAGAACAGTTATTAGGTATAAAAACGGAATTTTTGGTAAAAAAAGAACCCGAGGACAATGTTCCGAAATCTTACAAACCTCAACAACATGGCTCATCGCATTTGGTTATGACGAGTATCCCTGCTAAACGAAGGCGCAGTTTGATGGCGTCTAGACATAATGCAACTCCTTGGCACGAGGCATTGCAGAGAATACGCCTGGCTCGGGACTCGGTCCGAGACTATCATCAGGATTTGTACCCTTTAGGTAAGTTTGAAAGTTTCTATACTTTCTCTTCAAGTAGAAAGTATATGTATATGTATATCAAGTATAATTATAGTACCATACAGTATAAGTATTTATAAATAGCATAAATTTATGTGGATGATCCACGTAATACATTATAAATTTGTAGTAGGCCTACAATTAATTTATAAATATAAGTAACTATAGTACCGTAGGCCTAAGTATACATATAATAAGTTCAAGTATAAGTATTAGTCTTCCTAAATTGACTGGTTCTTAGGTGGAGAGCTCATACGTATGAATAATATTCATGTACACCCTACCTCTCATATTATTATTTTACTGCAAACTACCGTATTGTCCCGAATATAAGCCATGGGTTTTTCTCGAAATTGCGAAAAGTCATTCTCGAAAAGACACTCTCGGCTTATATGCAGATCTCGGCCTAAAATCGATTAAAGCACGTTTTTCACTAAATATAAGTGGGCGTACTACACATGCACTCTCAACAGTGGAATCCACTTGAAACGGCAAAATATTGCACTAAAACTACGTTTAATAAATGTTTTGTCATGAGGAAGCATGATTTCCCCAATTTCCATCATTTTATTTTGATGCGTAATTAGATGAGCGAAGCGAAGACTCAATTTCACTTGACTCAAATGAAGTACATTTTTTTTTTTGCACTCTACTGGTCAAACGAAAATTCAAATTCAATTGAAACTTGGCATGCCCAAGTGTAATCATCTGATTTGAATCCCATTGTTTTTCATGCGCAATCGGTTGCACCACTTCTGAAAAAACTAATTTTCCAGTTTCCAAATTCCCCATAAGAATAAGCCAGAGAAGAATTTTCGTACGAAAAATGTCCTTCGAAAAAATTCAAATCTTCACCGAATTTCAATATAATAATGATACACATTATTCCAAACTTTCACTGGAATCCAATCGGTCGTTTTGATATAAAAAATTATATAATGACAAGTGTCACCAATTAATAAAGAACTATTAAAACAAGTCATTCTTTATTATCGAAGAAATTATTGAGAATCAGTAATGGATAGGCCTATAAAAGGAGTCTGATATTACGTATAATATTAATATTGAATTGCATCTAATATTAGTCTACGAAATAAACCATAGTACTACGAAATAAACCAACCGAATGGAAAGATTTATTTTTAACTTGAATGCTGTCAAAACATCAACTTGATATAACTTTTTGAAAGAATTCAATTTCATTTTTAGCTCATCCTCAACGCGGAAACACATAACGCGTTTTACTAGTAATAAACATAGTCATGTTGAGCTGTTAGCTGCATTGTCTTGTCAGACCTTGACGAGTAGGCAGGCCATATGACGATTGCGCGTCATCGGCACTAGCCGAGTACACACGATCGTGAGGCCCCTCTCAACGGTTTCTCACACGCAGTTGACATAGTTGAACCCAGATAACCAATTAGATTGGGCCAGGGGGTATTTCCACCACTTCTTCTAGGGCAGTCTTCTTATCAGTCGGTTCCTGCCAGTTCCGACTTCTTCTTCCTATTCTTCACTACTACTACTATCCTCTCCTTCGTCTTTTCTTCTTACGAGTTCCCTCCACCTTTTTCTATCTTCCCACCATCTCTCGTCTAGCACTTCCTCCCATTTTTCTCCTCGGTTGACTACCCCACACCTTACTCCCTCCTGCCACTTCTCTCTTGGTCTTCCTACTCTTCTCTCATCTCCATTGTTTTCTGCTATCTCAAACATTGCTCTCGGTATTCTCTCCTTTTCCATTCGTCGCATATGCCCGTACCACCTAAGTATCTCACTTTCCATTTTAAATAATAACTTTTCCACTCCCACTTCGTTCCTTATATTTCTACTTCTCTTCTTCTCCAACTTTGACACTCCTGCTACGCTCCTCACAAACTTCATTTCTGCCGCCTCCATTTTTCTTTCTTCTCTCCAGTTCATAGACCATGTAGCTGCTCCATATGTTAAAATAGGTATGTAGTAACCATTGTAAATGAGAATCTTCCCACTCCTCGGAAAATCTGGGTTCCAAATCAGCTTCCTCACTCTTTGAATATCCCGTCCGCCTTTGCTATTCTCTTATTTAATTCTGGTTCTACTTTGGCCTTATTACTCACTACACTTCCCAAGTATGAAAACTCTTCCACTTCTTCTAGTTCTTGACCTTGCAGCTACACTTTTTCTTGGATCCTTCTCTTCTCTTTGCTCATCACCATTGTTTTGCTCTTTTCTGCACTAATTCTCATCCCAAACTCCTCAGTCATTTTTTCCCATCTTCCCATCATCTCTCTTGCACCTCTAATCTGCTGTCTCCCCACACCAAGATATCGTCAGCGTAAATCATTGTCTTTGACCCCGGGCCTTCCATCTCTGGTTCCACTTTTCTCATCATCTCATCCATCACCATCACAAACAACATGGGTGAGAGGACACTGCCCTGTCTAACGCCACTCCTTACCTCAAACCACTCTGTCCTGCCGCCACTTGTTTGTACCGAAGCCTTGCATTTCACGTACAAACTCTTCACGCGGTCTATCATCCCTATCTCTATTCCCTTTGCCCTCAGACTCTCCCACACTCTTTCTCTAGAGAGATGATCGTATGCTTTTTCTAAATCTAGAAAAGCCATAAACACTTTTCTCCCCTCCTCCCATCTTGTTTCTAACAGCTGTCTCACCGCAAAGATTAGGTCCCTTGTAGATCTACCTGACCTAAACCCATAGTGCTCTTCCCTTAACCTCGGTTCCACTATCCCTCGCAACCTTCTTTCAATAATTCTTTCATACGACTTGGCTGCCTGGCTCATCAGCGTCACTCCCCTGTAATTTTTACTTCTTTTTCTATCTCCTTTCTTGAATATCACTGTTATCACCCCTTTCACCCAATCTTCTGGCACTCTCTTCTGTTGCCACGCTGCCTTCATCACCCAGAATACCCATCTCCCCCCCCCCCCCCCACTGCCCTGCTGCCTTCATCATCTCTACCACAATCTCATCTGCTCCTGCTGATTTCCCATTCTTCATCTTCTTCATTGCCTGTGCTACCTCCTCTCTTGACACCATCGCCACACTTTCCTCTCCTCCTTCCTCCTTCCTTCCACACTTTCCTTGCATTCAGTAGCTCTTCAAAATGATCTTTCCACATCCTCTTCATTTCTCTGGGTTCTCGGATCAGTTTATTGTTCTTATCATACATGATCTTCTGCTCCTCTTTGTCTCTCCGCTTCTCTTTCATAATTCCATACAACATTTTCTATTTCAAAATTCAAAATTGACTAAATTCCAACTAGGAAGAGTGATGATTTAGGAGAAGGAGATGAATCCTTTTTTCAATAATTGTTGATCTAAAAGTTTGGGGGTCGGCTTATATTCGGGTCAATACGGTAACATATGAAAAATAGAAATTAGACGTAGAGTTTTATTACAGTATGTACAAATTGTTGAGCCTAACATACCGGTCGGTACCACAAGGGCCTATCTAGGGCCTAATGTTATAGTATTTTGGTGAAGTGCAATCATTTGTTACAGTGAATAATATGCAGTCTACAGGTGTTTCGTACATTGTTTTAAATGAACAATATTTGCGGTGCAGGGGAAGAAATTGTTTGCTTCTATTACAAATTCAAACTTGATCATGTAGATTACTGTTGGAAGTCAACTGGCTATAGGGCCAAGTTATAATATATTTTTGGGTCCATAAGCACATTATCGAGACAATTCAAACCCTAGTTTCGTATTTTATCAAGTACTGGTCAATTGACCATCATTCCATAAAATAGCATGAATGATTATACACTGTTTGTTAACAATCCATGAAATAGTTAACCATGACTTGATGTGATTTTATTTTTTATTTTATTCAATATTAATCACAAATGCATACAGTATGATGCGGTGGTGATGGCCCTAACTAACTACCTACATTCATATAAGAAACACATCTACGAAAACGAAAACACTCAAGATATTATAAATAAGTTATAACATGTAGACTTAACATAAAACGATAAACAGCACTATTTCAATAACTCTCTTCTTCCTGGATTCTCTTTCTGAACAATTTATGTGACACTCTCTTCCTTTCAAATACTGTTTTCTTCAGATTGTTCCACTCTCTGATTGTACGGTTGATGAAAGAGTAATGTCCAACATTCATTCGTGCTTTTGAACACTTCATCTTAAATTTATGGTCTCCTCTTCCAATATAACTCGCTTTAATAAGTTTACTGTTCAATTCCTTACAGCCATCGTTTCCTTCGACTGCCCTGTTCATATTACACAACCTTGTAATTTTTCTTCTTTCCTCCAAAAATTGCTATTCTGGCTCAGGTTAATATATAGTAACAAAAGATGGGAAATCTACCTGCTCTTTTGATAGCCCCCTTTTTGGTTCAGTCATCTACCGCTTTGCTTTGGAAACTGAAGGCTAGTCGGGCATTGGTTCGAATACCACATATAGCATTGGCTATTATAAACATGATGCATTTATCTGGTCAGTTCATACTCCAAAAAATCCAAAAGATAGTGGAGTTGTTCTGCAAAGGAAAGGCCAACCTTTTCAGGGGTGACCAAAAATGGAAATCAGAACAAATAACCATCCTGGGCTAGGAGTAACCTATTTACTGTCTTGAATCCAACTAAACTTTACTCAAAGCCTAGAGAAATACTGCAGTAGGCCCTATGTGACTCAAAATAATGGTTTTCACTTGAAATAATTGAAATGTTCCAATTATTTTGTGACAGGTGTTGACGTGTCCGAGAGTGAAGGCAGCGATGGTGAGGACGAAGTTGGCATCTTCCAGAAGCATTGGTTTTCCGGTTGGCAGGACCAGAGTGAAGGCCACCGCAGGGATAGCCGTGTAGGTCTGGTCCGCACCGAGATGAGACGAAGGCTATTGCAGTTGTCCAACGGAGTGACGAGGTCACACGATCGCACCCGGAATGACCTTACTGAATCGATCATTAATACCGCGCGCGTACATCCTAGTCAAGTAGCCACTTACCTTCAGATGGAGACGAAACAATGTCGTACATCTCGTGTTAAACGCAATAGGTGAGTTTCATAATAGCGAGTTATTCTGCTAATTGTCAGCTCGTAAATTTTTGAGTTTCCAGTTTAACTCCGAGTAAATATTAGCTTTAGTATATTGCTTCTAGTGCCCTATTAGTAGGGCTCGGATTTTATGGATTTATAAATCATACAATTTCGTTTTTGAACACTGAAATTTCATTTCATGACGGTTTTATGAATCGAAGATTTTGCTTTACAGCAAGTGCGTGTCCAGCAGTTCAGGACGCCCGACCGCTCATGTTTAATGATAGGGAATACATATTACAAAGGATTTCTTGTAATAAAATATTTTATTGTGACAATTTTCTTTCGTGATTTTTGCTGAAATTCGAATTAAACATCGCGAAACAATAATAAAACAGTAGGTCGGAATAACTAGCATTTCGAAATTCGAAATAATAAAAATTTGAATTATCAAAAACAAAATGAATTAACATTGATATCCCTATACCAGCAGCCGGGGTCATTTCTCATGTTCGAATTAGCGCGAAATTCGAATTAACCGAGTTTGAATTATCGAGGTTTTACTGTACCAGTAGGCCTATTATGAAAAAACACACGCTTTCAATAAATTGCGATTTCGCGCATCACCATAAAATCGGAGCCCTATCTTCTGGGTAAGCTAGATGTTGGAAGTAAATCCAACATCAGTTTTTAAAAAGTATCTGAATCAGAGATGTGTGACTAGGGCGTTCATTTTTTCTCATTATTTTGTACTTTCAATTTGAAATAGAGCATTTTGTAGCATTTAGCCTACCTCACGTTCATCATAATCGGGAGGAGCTTGTAGGACTTGATTGTTGGGAAAAATTGGAGAATACAGTAAATATTTAATAATAGGTGGTCTACATACTGCAATACTGCAAATATAAAAAACGGTATGATAGTAATTAATAATAATAATAATCAAACCCTGTTTTCAAACAATTGGGTCAGAGAGTATTGTACCACCATAACCAGGGCTAAACTGTTCAAAACCGGCTAGCCACGCCTGACGTTTCATCTTCTTCCTTCGTTGCCACCAGCTTCCTCCACAACTCTCTGTCCTCCCACTGTCTTGTTACTGATCACCTCCTCTCATATCCATCCCCTCTCTTGCACGTCCTCTTTAATCACTGCACAAGTTCACAACACTTCACTCGCGGTCTTCCTGCTCTTCTCTTCACACTGCCCGCTTTTTCAAATTCTCGTTTCGGAATCTTGACCATGCTCATTCTTTTCATGTGCCCGAACCATCTCAAACGTTCTCTTCCAATCTTGAATGCAAGTCTTTCCACGCCGCCCCGGTGGCTAAGTCAATTATCGCTAGCGATAGTAATTGAAGTCACCGTTGGGCGTGGGTTCGAGTCCCGCATAAGGCATGGGTTTTTGTAAACGTCCTTTCATCTATCATATATTCATCGTTTCATTATCATCCGCTCATTCGTACCCCCGTATAACCTAGCTGTTGGTGGGGTCGGTAAGCAACATTACAAAAGTCTTTCCACTCCTAATACCTTCCTAATATCTGTGCTTCTCAGCTTGTCTAGTTTTGTTACTCCTTTAATACTTCTAAGGAATTTCATTTCTGCTGCTTGTACTATATAAAATCACATGATGATTCTAGTCAAACTACAATAACGATACTAAAACCACATTCAACTTTGTTAAATTAAAAAGTTACATAAAATAAAATAGTGGAACTGCCAAGTGGGTATTCATCGAGGCTACAGCTAGAGAAACTACGAATAACCTCTGTAAAGATAATCAGTGGCAGGGACCGGCTCAAGGCCCGATCTATCCTCATCCTCCCGTCACATTGAGCATGCGCGTACTACTGATCTACCAGTGCCGTTATAACCAATTCATACCAGTACAATATCCAACTCGCTACTCTTCTTATCTGTGCCACTGATGTAGCAAGGTTTAATTTGTTGTCAACTTGTTTTTTTTTAATCTATTAACGTGAAAACTACATGTCAAATCATTGTTCCTTGTTAATTTGTTGGGGAACTAGTTATAAATACCTTGCTATCAAAACTTTCTTGTTTGATTTACAGATTAATTAAATATAATGTATTCCATTGTTAAAATACATATTTTCTAGAACTTTCAAATACTGCAAAAACCAACATTGGGATGTACGAATTTGATTGTAGGTCCAAGACGGCAATGCTAGTAAAACGAGTGTGTAGCTTCAAGAAGGGGGAGGACGAAGCTTGCAGTAGTGCAGCTCTGCCTTGCACACACCATTGCCTCCAACACATCATGTACAACGTCGACCAGTTGCTGTTTGAGTATTGCACAGCCAAGTTCTCAGACAACACGCAGTGCTGTGTACCTGTGTTTGACATATGCCACGAACTACCTCTCTGTATAGAACATGCACGGAAGCGGGTTAGTAGATCCTTTATTCGATTATGATTTTTTGAATATAGCCGTTGTAATTACATTGACTACAGGGCTGGCACAAGCACTAAGCACAGTTGTGTAAATAAACTATTACGATAACATGTCAAGTATCAAGTAACGTAGTCAACACAATTACAGAAGAAAACCTCCGAGCCAAACTTTTCACCACTACTAATTAATTTCAAATTCATACTCTTGTTTTTTGTTCCCAGGATAATTATGATAAAATGTGTGCAGAAATCAAACCAAAGAAAGTACGTAAGAAGGCTAAGCCATCAGCCATGACACGACCAAACAAACGAGGCCGGAAGAAGCGGAAAATGCCGAAATCTGTTGATACTCCCGTCATTGAAACTGAAAGCTTCAAATCTTCACAACAACCCGAGTTCAGCGGTGGGTGAATGAAATCTATATAAACTAAGGTTGCTGTTCGATTTTGATTGATTGTATAATTTGGAAATTCAGTACCGATTTGGGCCAATACTTTTCGCTTTTCCATCGGTCGATATCGAAAGCTGTAGCTTACTGATGGCAAATTATATTATTCAAAGTGATGGAATAATACCGTATGCTGCTGACGAGAAATCGTATTGCTTTGGAAAGAAACCATATGCCACTTGTGAGAAATCGTTTGTTAATGATCATCTGTTCTTGGCCTGCTGTCGACATGTGATCATTATATATCCTGCTTTTATTGACTCTTACTGTTGACTCTTTCATCAGACTGAGTGTCTCAAATTTAGTATTACCAATAATAAAAATGTGTTGATTAAGAGTCGGTTGTAGTAAGTGATGATTAGTGAATTAAGCAAAAATTAGCGAATTAACTTGTTATCACCCTTGGTTACCCATGTTATTTTTGTACCTTGAGTAATGATTAACTAATTAATATTTAATCATCAGTTGGTACAATCGGCTCTAAGCTAATTATTAATTGGGGTACAAAAATACCATTGATAACCAAGGGTTATAACAGGTTAATCCAGTAATTTCCGCTTAATCAACACATTTATTATTCGTAAAATGGGGCCTTAGTGGTATATACTCCATAATGCCAATATATGCCCAAGGCCCTCAAATAATCGTTTCGAATTAAGAGCTCTCTTGCCAGTGTCGGAACCATTAGCTACTAAACATCATAAACTTGAGCCACTCATTCTGATGAAAGACACAGAATAGGTGTTGCAGTTCATTTGTTCATTTGTTCATTTGTTTCTCTTTCCAAGCTGTAATTGTAATTTTTCTTTTCAATATTTTTGCTCACCTAATAATATTTTTTAATACAATAATGTATTTTTTTTTTCAACTTCTTGAATTTCACCACTGTCTTCTGAAATGTTTTCAAACTTTTTATTACTTCTAAGTCTGACCCAAACTTGAAAAATTTCTTGTGGCCTCTGCTACTCTCTACACTTACCTACGTTTTTTCTCCCATCTAAAAACCATACTAAGAAGGTTCTACTATACTTGATAGTTGATAAATGATTATATACCGTGTATTGTGTACATTGATAAAAATGACTAATATCAGTAATGTTGGTACCGTTTTAAGAATGAAAGAGACTAAGCTCCTAGGCTATGATTAATTGATCGAAGATAAAATGAATATTTATTCTTGGCAGTGTTTTGATTTGATTTTCTGAATGCTTATTTGGAATGATTTCTTTTTTTTTCAATTGTAAATTTATAATATTGGAACTTTCCACCGTTTTTCCAGAGATGGACATGGACAATTTATGTGGCGATAACAATTTTGATATGTATATCAAAGAGGAAATAGTCGAGAGTTTTACGGATCCAGAAATAATGAAAGATGACCATCCTGGTAAGTGTGCAATGAAAAATTGAGTCATATTTAAGATAATTTAATACACTAGGCCCTATATAACTATATATGATAATAAGTTAATAACCTAATATAATAATGTATAGTGGGGTGGATAATACGAAGTTTTTTGGTTTTACTGGTAAAAGCATAAAATATTCAGGACTTACACAGAAACATTGGTTGTTTAAAAAAAAGAAGAGACCATTCAAGTCCTCACATGTTTTGGATTGGTGAGGATAAGACATTTTGGGGGGTGGAAAAATAATTGAGCCAATTTGATCCTGATTTTAAATCGGTTTTCTACTCAATATATTATTTGTAAACCATATTTACGATATTTTGAATAAATTACTGAATTTTGCCCTGGTATTTCCTAATACGTATATCCTAAATTCCGGTATTCCGAATTGCTATATCCTTTGGATTTTCCCAATTTTTTCCAACCATGCATGTGACAACTCATAAGATTGGAAATTTCACGTAGAATTTAGATGACACACGTATAGTCATTTTCCGATAACCTAGAAACTCCTTTGCTCAATTCTTTGCTACCAGCATTGCAGGATGCTATCATGTAACCACCGTGGTCTATTAATTGAGTTTCTTCTAGTACAGTTGACCAAATTCTGGATGTTTGTGTCTAGTTGTGGGCGTGGAAGAAGTATTGGCGATGGCTGGCCTACCTTTAGATCCTGTCGAACTAGCCACTCAAGCTTCACGTCTATTAGAAGAACATGATCTGACTAATGTACTGAATCAAATACCTGCAGATGCATTCAACGATCTTTTTACTGGTATGTCCAATCTTTTTCTCACCTTCACCGTAAATAAGTTGTACGTAAGTGACATTGGAAACATGCATTATGGTCATTTCCATCGAGGACATAGTAGCCCTGCTTCATAAGAATGTACTATCATTTTGTACATCAGTCTATGTTATGTAGGAACAAGCGATGGACATATTGGTAGGCCTTTTTAATTGATGTATTGCCACCTGAGAATAGCTAACTGTAGACCTGCTCTTCTTTAAGGCCACTTTAGCAGTTCAATTTTATTGTTAGCAAATATTGATGCCAGCTATAGAATACACAGCATGTCTTTATATACGTATATTTATATATATATATATATATATATTAGTGATGCCTTCGGGTAACAAATTAGGAACCGGGTACCCGCCGAAATTACCCGGGTATTACCTGGGTAATTTAAAAAACTATATAAAACTTGAAACTCAAAACTATATGACTATATATGCTTCTCAGTTCTCGGTAAAGAATAGTATTTGGCATGGCAACTAGAGAGCGGTTGACAGGAGAGGGATTCAGTACACTGCACGTGTGACCACAGATAACGGTAGGTAGTGCGACTAGATTTGACGAGAGCATTATGACAAGTTGAGGGAGGTCTGGGAAGGTATAGGTGAAAAAACTTATGTAGAATGCGAAGTTGAATTTCTCTCGGTAGCTTGAGTGATTTATAAAAGTTATTTTCTATATTATAGGTACTGGTTAGCACAATTACCCGGAACCTAGACGGGTACCCGGGTAACAGAATATTACCCGGGTAATGCATATATATACATATATATGTAATGTAATATATATATATATATATATATATATATATATATATATATATAATGTAATATATATATACAGTACAACCTTGATAGTACGACGCTCGATACAACGACGATCGCGATAGAACGTCGTTTTGAGATAGTCCCGGCCAATCCCCATAAGACTCAATGTTATTTTATTTCTTTAGTACGACGCTCATTATAACGACGATCGCGATAATACGACGGTTAAAATGGTCCCCACAGTATCAAAAATGCAATTACTACGACGAATTAATTGCAAAACTTCCAACATAAATACTGTATTATAATAATATGTACACTTCGTTGTAAAGATGCAGTCAAGCTCAAGCTCACGACTCGCCTCACGCGCTCTCCTCTCTCCAGCCCACCCCCCTCACCCACCCACACTACTGCAGCATGCACTGCTCTTTCTCGTAACACACACACACACATGCACTGCCCATAGCAACCACGCGACGCTGTCCAGATGTGCTAAGTGTCGCATTAATGTGATTTTGACATGTGTTCGTATCCCTGTCACTGTTAGAGAGGGAATATTATTGAATTCACATTTGACTTCTAAGAACGAAAGGCGATCATCATTGCCTTTTTAAAATACTTTCATTTTGGATTTTTTTTTGTCGCCATCAATAAATGCGCTCAGCACGTCTTGCGTACCCCCCCCTCCTACGGGGCCTCCCACCCATGATCAGCTGTTACTGGTAGGGGCCCATATGTCCCTGCGATTGCAACATTCTTGTCAGTGACTCAGTGTGTTTCCAAGCCTTGAGGATGGAGGTCTTGTTGCTGTATAGTGATGATCGGATTGAGGAAAATTACGCATCTTCTCATGAAAAAAGGTGATTTAGGGCCAATAGGATTTTTCTGGCGCGTAAATCCAGGTAGGAGTCGGTAATGAAGACGGGTACATGGGTAGGAAAAATCCTACCTGCCGACAAACCTAATACATAATAATAATTATTGTTATATTTATAACTGTACATACTACAACATAAATGTCAATTGTTGACGACAATACAGTATCGTAAATTGTAATTAATTTTTCTAAATCCTTCATCTTCCTATAATTCGAAAAAAAAGGATAAATTTCATTTATAACGACGATCGCGATAATACGACGATTTAACTGTCGCCCCTGAACGTCGTACTATCAAGGTTGTACTGTATATATATATATATATATATATATATATATATATATATATATATATATATATATATATATATATATATATATATATATATATATATATATATATATATATATATATATATATATATATATATATATATATATTCTTCATATGTCCAATGTAAAATTGATATTGCACGTGATTGCAGAGCAGGAATATTTTCAACTTCTGAGCAATTTTTCAAGCAGTCAACCAACGAGTGCAGGTTCTTGATGTCACGTTGACGTTGTTTACATTGTTTTCTGCCAAGTGATCTTGAGTTTTCTTTGTTGAATACAAGGACAAATACACTGCTGACTGACTGGCCTAGTAGTTCTTATAAATTACTTTTTTTTTGACATGGAAGTTCTTGGGTCACATGATTTTGCTCCTTATCATCGAAATCGATAGTGTTGATATGGAATCATTCGGTTTAAAGATGTACCTAGGGGTGTGCGAGTCTCTCTAATTTCGAGTCTGATTCGGGATGGACCGTAACATAGACCAAAATTCGGACGGAGAAGTACTGATAGTGCGATCGTGTCGAATAGGATTATGCGTTATCTAAAATTATGAACTCTCAAATGAACGTTTTATTCCGTTAAAGATAATCGAAAAATCGAACGTGAAGAAAGTTCAAGATCGTCGACTGTAAATGAACGCGTTCACAGAAAATACGAACGTGTTCATTTCAAAAGTTCATTACCCAACACTGCACTGAAATGCCAAATTTCAGGAGGTTAATATGAGATTACAAAGCAATCGTATGTGTATTTTATATGTTGCCAAGTTTCAGAAATAGAACTACGTATAGAAGACTACCATGTTATAGGCAACAGGCCTAAAACAATATGTTAGTAGAACTATTCATAAAATGATGAAGAAAGTGTGTGAAAAACAAGATTCGGCATAATGCAATTTAAGACCTTTTAGGCCTATATGATTTCTAATAGCTATCAATAAATCATTAGATGTGCCACATAACCACTCTTTTGCTTCATTTCAGTTCAGGTATCTAAGGTCTAACTAGTTTTATATTGTACAGTTGATAATTTAACTGGTATTCCTAATTTCAGAGGACAAAAACGGCACTTACGAACCGACCCGAGAAGAAACGGAAGAACTAGAACGAGCTCTAGAAGCTGTCGACAAGGATGTGAAATCTTTAGAGAAACTTTCACAAACTCAGGGCTTGCTAGAGACGTTAATGGACGATCACTCCTTAGTACACACGCTGGCACAGTTACCAGAAGTACCGTCACTCGCGGTGCCAGGTATTGTACCAGTCTTCACCTCTTATCATAATGGCTATGCTGGAAGTAATAGTGCGATTATGACTCATAGCAGAAAGTGTACCGAGCCCCCTGTTCTGAACGCATCACTCTTGTCCCCTAACATATCAATGCAGACACAGACTAATATGCCTTCTTAATCTATTTAGTAATTCAATAACTCGAGCCACTTGTAGGTACGAAATTGTCATTAAAATGGCCAATCGGAATGTAGGTCCCTCAGAAACCGTAACTGGCATCTTATCTGTTGGCTGATAAGATTATGGAGGCAAAGATATTTTAATCTTGGTTTTGGAAGAATGCCATTGGTAGTAGAGGTAATGAGTTACCGGTATTTGAAATATTTCAAATTTTTTTATATTTTCTGTAGGCTGACTACTTTTTTTAGATTTTGTTCTGGGTGTAGGCCTACTTGACCTACTGAAACAAGTGTGCATTTTTTTTTTTTGTCCCATTTATCGGCTTTTCAGTTGTCACACAGAAAAACGATGAAACTGAAAATTCTAAATTTATATATTGTAGATTTTTCTAGTTGGTAAGCTGCCCCCATCAAATATAGATTATTTTTGTCTTTTTATTTTTTGAAATTCCTAACCATATTCTTTTAATTTCTTCTTTATTTTTTCAAAGTCTTGATTAAAATATCAATGCCAAAGAAAACTGAGCTTTTCAAATATAAGAGTACGTATCTAATATCTTATTCTATGTCCCCAAACATTCTTAACGTTAGTAGCTGTATAGTATAGAAATATTAGGTGACAGACATCATTTTACAAAGTTGGGTTTAGTTATTCAATGTAATAGAAAACAACTGTTCTACTGGCATGAATTGACTGGAACTGAAGATCATAGGTTATATTACCTGCGTGTAATTTCAATCCATTATACCAGTAGTGGAGTTACAATATTATCAGCGTCATAAGTGTAACGTAAACAAGAAACGTGGTCTCAGTTGAACGAGGTTCTTTAAATTAAATTGTAAAAGATCAAATGGGCATCTTCTGACTATTCACTGGTAGATACTTAAATATGGTCGTTATGTAATATGTATTCATTAGCCGTTGGGTATCAAATTTCCAAACCAGGTATCCTATACAAATATTCAAGTACCAGCCAAAATGATAGCATTCTTCTTTGTAGTATGGTTGACGTGAAGGTCAAGAAAATGATGTAAAAAAAATCTCTTTCGTTTTGATTAAGCAATTTCAAAGGGGACCCTATGCCTCAGAAATACTTTGACGTAATTAGCAAAGTTTGATATCGGCAGTTATCTGCAGATTTCTGGTAGACCCTCTGTAATTTTCATATTTTCTGCCGTCAAAATATCTTGCCAAGTCGACTACGGTACTTGGGCTTTCTTCTTTCCTTGTTTCTGTTGTTATGGCAAATGTAAAAAAAATGACTGGCTACCTAAAGATGATTATTCTTTTTTCCCTTGACATATAAACGTTTTTTGCCTACGACCATACACAACATAACCGCTCTGTACTGTATTTGTAGACAATTGTCGTGCAACTTGAATTGTTTGAAGTTTTGTATTAGGTTTGGTATTAACTATCAAGTCATGCCCAATATATTGACGTGTTTAGTGCAGTAGCTTTAATAACTTGAATCTTGGTGACTGATGACTCATCTGACCCATTGTTCCAACTATAGGATATATCTGGTATTGCTGTGACCTCTTTTATATAACTCAATTAGTGATGAAATAACAAAGCTCTTGTAAACAAGCATATAATTTTAATTTTATTGATGAAGCAATTCAATATTTAACCAGCCGCTTACCTAGTGAATCTGTCAAGAGACTACCGGTAATTATAGTCATAAGGACCAGTGATAGAATAATTAACATTAAATTATAAACAGCATTATGTTACTGTCAGGTATGTAATGAACTGGCATTTTTCTATAATCCTTGGTTTCATGGATTTAGCAAACAGCTTTTCAATTCCTATTAGTATGCATTTTTTTCTGTAACTACTGTAGGGCCTAGTATATTTCACTAGGAGCCCGTTGTACTATGTGAAATGTATTGTTATGGAATTTAACTGTAATTAGTGGACAACCTTGTCATCAACTATGGTTAGTCATGTTATTCTTGGACCTTGTACAGGACTAATTATTAATTATCTATAGTTAATTATGAGTTGGTACAACTGGCCTGGTTGTACCAACTGAAAATTGAGTATGATCAAGTTAATTATTAGTCAAGATGAGAAAATAGGATACAACCAAGGGTGATAACAAATTAATTCACTATTTTTGCTTCATTCACAAATTATCATTTGGTACAACCAGCTCCAAGACACACAGTGTAGTTATATTAAAACATGCCACACAACAGATCTATACTCAACTCTAGCTTTAAATCCAAAGATTCTTTTTGAGAAGCTCATTCAGGAATTTTTTTGTAATTTGTTCAACCTTTGTATGGTAGTACTAGACAGATCTTCAAATAATTTTACAATATATGGCTCTAGTAGGTCTATATCAGTAAAATTTTTAGCTACCTATACTTGTAATCATATCACTGTGTGTATGGTAGCTTCATTACTTCCAAGAAAGAGAGATAGACATTCTCGAGGCTCCATGACATTAAAACAATATCTTGTTCTTTATAGGATCTGGCAATGATTATGAAAAGTGAATTCCCGTACCACTACAATAGGCTATATTTCTCGTGATTACGCTGACTACTTCCTGTCACATATATGAAGAACATTTTAGTGCCAACCCAACTTTTATTCAATAGTTCATATGGCAACATAGTGAATGATATATTTATAATACATGTACGGGCAGTGCTCTAACTTATACAATAGGGCAGTATTATCAAACGTATGAATACAAGTTAACCACCTTGGCACTATAACTCTCTTCTTACATGACGGCAGTTTGGCAAGCGTTCTCCACCCGTAATTCATATTATTACAACGTACTATTAGATAGGAATAAAATGCACTTCGGAAACATATAAAAAAATGTTGGTAGGTCTAATAATAATATTCAGTGTGAATTTGTATACATTATTCTGCTTTACGTATTTTCTATATATTGTGTCTAGACGTGTGATGCTAGACGTGTGACGGCGTAGGCATACGGGCCTTGTATTTAGTAAGAAATTACTTGCCCAGTCTACTTTGACCTAGCAAATTTTGGCTTGAATTGAACCGAAAAAATGCATCAACCTTTTGTTACTTTCTAAAGAAGTTCCTTTGTTTGGTTTCTCTGTTGCATATTCTGTTTTTTATGGAGAGAGTGTTTTTACCATTACAAAGCTGAATATAGTACATTCTGCAAAATACATTGCATATAAGTTTATTGCCTGGTTTTTGTAAAGGATTTAGTTCGTTGCTAGCATTTCTAAAAGTGAAGTGATAACAATGTTGAGAAAACAATATTCTGTTGTCATACTTGACTTTTCTATAGTAAAGTGTTCTTAAAACTTGAACACTGTCAACTTGGAGGGTTTGGACTCAAATCAAAGGGCCCTAAATGGATCCAAATGTAAAGTGTTACGACCTCATTCAATTTATAGAATTAAATAATTATATTCTCAAGGAAAAATATCAGCAAGGCATATGCAAAATAAAAGTGTTAATTATAATTTGTTTACAAAACGTACCAAAAGGAATTACAGTTAATTTCATGAACCTTACTTAAATTGCTTTTCAAATGCCAGTGTTTGTGAGGGTCTTTTCAAACTAACCTCAGTCAATAAGCATGTATGTACGTAATTGACACAATTCAGTTCTAGCAACAATTTAGAAATTATGAAACTAATACAGTTGAATTCAAATATTTTTGTCACAATTTTTGGATAATAATATGCGTTAAATCGATCCAGCATTTAGGAAACTAATGTATATCAATATTATACATATGGTTCAGTCCCATTACTTATTACTGTAATTATTAATTTAAGTTTGTACTATCTATTAATTTTTCTCAAGTTCGTACTTCTGTTTGTTGATCTCATTAATAACTATCCGTAACTATAACACACGGCTCTGAAATTAATTGTCAAAATTACATTATTTTTTAACGTAATTTTTCCATTTTTACGTTGGAACAATGATAACCAACTGTTTTGTGTTGAGATTTTTTCCAAATGAGAATATTGTCCATGGTATGTAGGTAGAATTGTGTATGTAATGTACACGTTGTACACCACAATTATTATTATTATGCCAAAAATTCTAAATTCTAAGGAAAACCTCTTGCCCCAGATTAAATATTTCCAATATTTTCTGTCAAGAGGTGTGTTTGTTACATACCCGTTATGTAATTCACGACACAACCGTTTTCAGTATTAGGGTACCAAAGGCCTATGTGACAATAATTTCTCTTAGCTTACCCAAGTGAATCATTCAGAAAAGCCTGGTATTTACGTATCTTAAATGTATTGTAGTGATTTATAGATAGTACTTGTTATTTTATGAAGTGCCTTCAGAATTGGTTGAGAGTGCAACCTTATAGAAGTCAAATAATTGCAGGTGATTTTAGAATTCTACCACCGATATTACTGATCCCTATTAAGTGACTTCATTCTAAGGCATATACCTTGAGGCCCTAGTAAGAATTAGCAATCGAGTATCAGATGAAATGGTGAGAATTATGATGTTGATATGATAATGGGCAATGGCTATGGAATAGTTACCGGTATTAGGCTTGTATTAAGTATCATAGTTGGTGTTGCTGTTTGATAAATTATAGGGAATTTGATCTGGAAACAGGCTGGTTACTTCTTTGAAAATCTACCTACGTAATTTTATAAAACTAATGAGATCGATCGAATTTAATAATATGCTTGTATTCTCCAAAAAAAGGAGGTCATCAAACAACTAAACTAAAAAATGTAATTACTACTGTACCTATTTTAAAGATTGAAAATTGAAGTTGAGAGAGTTTGGAAGTTCCTATTTGTAATTATTATATAGTGAAACCTCTCTATCCATCATTTCTCAAGG
Source organism: Brachyptera putata (assembly GCA_907164805.1). Classification (NCBI taxonomy): domain Eukaryota; kingdom Metazoa; phylum Arthropoda; class Insecta; order Plecoptera; family Taeniopterygidae; genus Brachyptera; species Brachyptera putata. The sequence continues at coordinate 30,938,317 of OU015462.1, forward strand.
GACCAGGAGAATAAAATCATCCATCCAGGAAAATTCAACATTGGTTACTTATTTGGTAGTAAGCGTGGGACAAAATAAAATCAGGAAAACGATGGATAGAGTTTTCACTGTATTAATTATTCGAACGTAACCTTACATTTAGGAATTTTGACTGACAGCTGATGAAAATGGCGGTAGTATGGCAGAGCCTTCGTGATGATCTGAACACTATACCAGTCACGAGTATTGGAAAACTACAAATGTAAAAGTATATAAAACATTTATCAATTTATGTTCATTGAAATAATATCTAGTTGTATAAAACGAGTAATTGATGCTTATATTGCTATAATTGGACTAACTGACATCGCTTGCATTGTTTGACCGTCAAAGACAATGATATCATACAGCAATGGCATGATTAGTTAAGGCTGAAATTAATTTCACAATGTTATTTCCAAGAAACTTTTTGCAAATAGATAATAAAGACTACAACCGCAGTAAATATGTATGTCTGATGTGCTCTTGTGCAGGGTGTAGTGCTACGACATTGTAAGATAAAACTCTTTGTGAATCCAGGCCCTGGCTTACACGTTGACTTACTGCTCCATGTCATTTGACTGAAAAATGTGAATCCAATTAACAAATAATGCAATTGCAAGCCTTCAGCATATAAAGTGAACCGTGTGTAGAAGTGACTCAATTAATTGAACTATCACTCTTACTGTCGACTCGTTAACGTACTGTAATACATACGTGATATGTATTACAGCCTAAAAATCGTCGTGCTCATTAGTACAAGAACTAAAAATCAGCCACTTTCTTTATTTTGTTTTAGATTTTAAATTCACTCAAGAAAATAATTACGTACCGATTGAATTTTTCATGTAGGTATACTATTGTATAATTCGACATTAAGTCTGTTTTATTCCCTCACAATTAGTGTTGCCATTTGAATTTGATTTTTTCAATTAATTAGAATAATTAATATTTAATAGGCCTACGAGTCAATAATCAATAACAGTCGTTATCAAAACAATGATCGATATCGATTTAAGAAAATGTAAATAAGTAAAATAATACGTTGTTGACGGAAATTTTGTACTGCTTGCGATAAATTTAAGTCTCAGCAACTCAGTCAGATGAAAGAAAAACAGAGCAGATAGTGTTATGATGAACCTTTGTAAATTTTTCGATTCAATATTTTCTGATGTTGATTTGTTATTTTGAAATTTCTATTCATCTTGATAACTGTTCAAGATTACATTTTTGATGTTGTTTGCAATTGAATTCCGAACAGCAACACTATTGATAATGCACTACATTTAAGATAAACCTACCAATTCAACACGTAGCCCTACATACCGGTAATTATATTAGGAATGGCTGATCTGACTGTCATCAAAATTAAAACCTCAAAATTAAAATTCCATGTTTATTGTTTATTGGTTTGTTCGGAATTTTGTCAAGGAAAATTTAAATACTATTCGTTGCGTGTAAGCTTGGGTACGTGCAGTCCCTAATAATGTGGTGTAGTTATGTAACTAATAACGGAATGAGCGGAGATGATGCCTCTCGATCAAACAAAGCAAATGAACACTTTTAGGTTTTACTGTTTCTATTCACTGAAAATCTCCACCGATCAACATTAGACTTTTACACCGCAAGTCGATGCACATTTTGATCTGTACCGGTAGGCCTATTGGTTTTGTGCACAGTTGGTTTATCACTTTGAAGGTACGCTGTACACTATCGAATGTATTTTTTCAAGTCAGAGAATTGATTTAAGAAAAATTAAATGAAGAATGAATGTGTGATATTTTGTGAAAATTTTGTGAATGTCTATATATCCATAAAATTTTGCAATGGTCAGAGCTAGGCCCTACTTGAAGCAAACCAGCAAGAGGTGATATTACAAACATTAATTCTTTTTGTAATGGGACAAAAATCAAAACAAGAGTATACACTCATCTCAAAATGAAATGTGAAATTGTATTCCAAATATCCTTTCAATTATTGCCTCTGTGTCGGTAAACAATTTATACCTCATCTCTACCTTACGGAATAATGTATACAAATTACAAACTACTTACCGTTGAACAATGCTACCAGTGTGTAATCATTTATTATTTTTTACTTTGAATTCAGTAATAATGTAAATGTATGTACTATGATAATAGTACCATATTTTAAGTTTTGAATAATGTGTGGAATAATCTATTTCCTAATAGATTGCTCGTACTTTTCTTAACAATACTTTTGGAAAAACAGACTTTATATGCGACATCTAGAATGATTTGTGTATAGAGTATAATCATTATAGATCCATGCACCAAAATTGGAGATGTGTCTCTAATCAGACCACGAAATAGTGTGTGGTACTATGTATTAGTACAGATATATTTAACTATAGAATACATTGACGATGCGAATCTGACGAAACATCATGTCGACATTGGTTAACTCAACTTTTCTGTGACGTCGATACCAGTATGTATTGAGTATGTAATGCATCATTCTAATTACTAAAAGACCATTCACAATAAGTTCTCGTTCTTCATATTTTGTAGATCAAATTTGTGGTGTATGTATGTAAACCTTGGATCTGCATTGGTTTTAGCGCTGCTGGTATTTAATAACAACAGTCACTATACAGCAATTGACTGATTTGTAGCATTTATTAAGATTTATGATGAGCAATTGCAGAACTATATGTAGTACAGGATAAGAGTACGGGATTGAAAAGAGTTAAGTCAGAATCTTGTTCAATGAATTTTTACAAATCTATAACAATTGATTTTGCCAGTTTATATGAGTATTAAGCACGCTATAATAGTTATAATAATATGTTAGTAACTTATTAGCCACAATGGTTCTAGTTGTCAACTTGTAACAGTGAATATTTATCACAATTAATTATTGTAAATGTTAACAAAACCCCATATTGGGGATTATATAGACTGGATGTGAAAAACTGTATAGGTAATGTGTATGTAAAATATAAATATATTTTTGTATGGAGTATTTCATTTAATAACCTACCACATCTTTTCAGCTCTCATCTCATAGATGCAGCTGTGCAAGTGCAACCTTTGAAAACTTTACACTACAGCAAGAAATGAAAGCCCAGTGTTTGTAGGAAAATTATTTTGGTGGAACAGCAGATACAGCAGCGTACTTAATTTAATTTGCCAACCAGCACCTCTTGCTAGATATTGCTAGAAAACAATAGTTACACAATGAAGGCAATATGCGGAACATGAGCATAAGCAAATAACATCCATTTTCCATCTACAGGTGTTTTTTGACGTGCTTCAAGCAACATCTGTGAAAACCTTCATTGGTCCCTGACTCCATAGTGAACAGAATAATACCTGTAATCAATATAAGATACATAGAAAAAATATAATACAAACTAATTAAATAACTGATACTGGAATGATATAAAATTGAAATAATTGACTATAACAGACAAAAATTAGGATACTAGTGATAATTGAAAATAACAAAAAAATTGGCTCGTGTAGTTACTCAAAAACGTGCTTTTGCCATCTAAAATGTATATGAATCAAATGAAATTTCACCAATGTAAATAATTTATGTAAATCATTGAAAATAACCTTTACAAACATACTGATGGTAATATTAGTAGCCCTGTTAACTGTTAAATTACAGTATAACAATAGTGATTAACATTATTGGAAAGTAGGACTTGATTTAAAGAATATATTTTTGTGATAAACGATACGAGAGATGGATGATAGATGATACATTGTAGGAGAAGCTAGTGATATGAGAAATAATGAGGTGGGTACAGGTTGGAAGAAATACATAAGACGGAGCACAAAAACAAACAAAATGCGTGCGAGTGTTCACTAGTGCTCTAGTACTGTGAAGATTCCCATTCTCCAATGTTTATTCCATATTACCATAGAACAAGTTTATGAGAATAAATTATGATAAGAATATGTTATTTCGTGAAACATTGACAAATGAACAGTGACATTTACTGGGTGTAAACTAGGCTGGATTTGGAGTTGTCTTTTTGCACCTGTAATAAGTAGGTATAAATAATCCCCATTTGAAGATATTGAGTGTATTGTGTATACTCACCATATTGGGTGATAAGGTCGCCCATTTGTTGACCCGCCCGAATGACCTTTCATCCCGTGCAGGTGCCTGCAATTTGGAAAGTAGCGTTTATAAATCGCACAAACGTTTCAACAAGCATTGTTATTCTTACGTTTCTTCGTAATCGAACATGTATGAATTCGTAAAGAATTTCCTACCCCACCCAACACCCGTTTTTTTGTTGTCATGCCAAATACACTAACTGTAAACAGTTGTGAACTATCTGAAAGATGAATCATTAAAGATGATTTATGGAGCTGTTGGGGGACGGACACATCCATCCCTTAATAATCCCAACAGACACAATTTTGAGGACAGTCAGTCGAATCCTCCATATCCATGTACTCTATCTATAATAACTCTACCAATTATTAACCAAAATGTAAGTCGAGGATCCTTCCCATGTGTTCTTATCGTCATATGTCAGACACATTTCTTTAGAAATCCAAGCAACCCTCTTGTCCCAACCCTCTACACCGCCACCACCACCACCAGTGGCACAAAAAGTTCACAAATCCATCACAAACAAACCCATAGCTCATAGTCCAAGACAGGAAAAAAGGATTATGTAAATACGAAAGAAAACATGGTAAGATTTTTTACGATTTTTCATATGGTTTTCGTTTTTATGTGACGTAGATACGGAAAAATTACAGTGGCCCACCCTGTTATGGTTTTCAAAATTACCCAGGTAATTTTGGCGAGTCCCTGATTCTCAATTTGTTACCCAAAAGAATCTCCACATTGACTGTGGTTTTAATGATCCTGTCATCATCCAGGAACTCATATAACATCATAATAAACTGAAGTTGGCCACATGTAGAAGTTTTGGTCAGCTTTTAGTAAATTAGGGGATTTCGACGTGGTATATCTCTCAGAATATGTGGATGTGCGTGTAGAGGAAAGAGCGTTATTGTGCCCATGGCTATCTATCATAATTAACTAGGCCTACCAGTATTAGATTAATATATGATAACTAACAGATTGACAATGACTTTCTCATTTGAAAACGAGACTGTGGTCTCAAGGGTCAAATGTAATTCTGAGCCTTTTTCATTATAAAATGAATAGAAAATAAATTGAAATGAAACCAGTACTACTTGATTGAGATTCATGACTTCCAATCTCGTATTTTTTTTCGATTCGATTCTATGTTATCAATTCCAATCGATTGAAAATTTTGACACATTTCGATCAATATTCGATAACAAAAGCGGCTTCCTAATCAGGACATTGGCAAGACAATGCTCTATTTCAGTCATTTGTACCGTATACTTCACGCTTGTACAAAGTATCCTATCCTACGGAATTATATTCTGCGGCTCGTCGTCAACTGGTAAACAAGTTTTTATGGCCCAAAAAAACAATATTACGTCACATGATGAAGCGCAGGCCCAGAGAGTCGTTTAGGCAGCTTTTTCGAGATCTCGGGATCCTTCCCCTACCCAGCCTATACATCTACAACATCTGTATGTACGTGCGTGAGCACTCAGAAGTTTTCCCCACGAGAAACCATGAGCTTCAGTCGACCCGAGGGACTAACCTTATCAAAAAACAATTCTGCCGACTCAAAATGACAACGCAGGGAGTGGAACAAGTAGGGCGCAGTTTTTTAACAAATCCTAGACAAAAGTGAAAATTTAACCCAGTTGCTATTCTTATTGGGATTTTTCCATTTTTTTATAAAAAAAAGCGTCAAACTGAATAGAGAAAATAACTGTTGAATGACAGAGAAAAATTCCCCTTGTCGTGCTTCAGCTAGTGGAGGATGTTTGAGATATATGGAGGTTGCTATGCCTGGCAAGAAAAACACATTTATGTATATATATATATATTAGTGATGCCTTTGGGTACCCGGGTCGGATACGGGTAATGCATTAGGTACCCGAGTAATATTCTGTTACCCGGGTACCCGTCTAGGTTACGGGTAATTGTGCTAACCAGTAGGCCTACTTATAAAATAGAAAATAACTTTTATAAATCACTCAAGCGACCGAGAGAAATTCAACTTTGCATTCTTCATAAGTTTTTTCACCTTCCTTCCCAGACCTCCCTCAACTTGTCATTATGCGCATTGTGTATTAAGCGCATTATACCGTTATCTGTGGTCACACGTTGTGTGCAGTGTACTGAATTCCTCTCCTGTCACCTGCTCTTTAGTTGCCATGCCAAATACACTATCTGTAATTGGTTGAAAACTATTCTTTACTGAGAACTGAGAAGCATAATAGTGAAAATTACCCGGGTAATTTTGGTGGATACCCGGTTCCTAATTTGTTCCCCGAAGGCATCACTAATATACACATGTAGGCATATATATATATATATATATATATATATATATATATATATATATAAATATATATGTGTTGACGGAGATTCTCGTGGCCGGTGGTACATGGTATGATGATTTCTTTGGTACTGCCACGTCTTGTAGTTTGCGGAAAACGACGTTTCGATGGGATTTCACCCATCATCTTCAGGTCTTGTCGATGTGTCAGCAGGCTACAGTACCGAAGAAATCATCTTACCATATATATATATATATATATACATACATATATATATATATATATATATATATATATATATATATATATATATATATATATATATATATATATATATCCATATATATATATTTTTTTATACTATCCTTATTATTATCTTCAGTTATTTTATTCAACATGTAAATTTCACTAATTTCAAACCGAAAGAATAGGCATTAAGTATATATACCTATATACTTGATGGAATAGGCCTAGAAATGGAAGATAGTCGTGAAAAAATAGAAATGTTGTAAATCTTACGTTTTCCCACCAAATGTTTGAAACTCATTGTTGAAGTGCTGCTCAAGTGTCGTAGATTTTAACTAAATACCAAGAGTTTGGACTATATGACGAAAAATGGACGTCTGTGTATTCTGTTGCCGAAGTTGTTAAGCCTCGCTAAAAGAGGCCTATTTCGTTGATTATAGTTTCCAGTGAAATAACCACGTATTTATAGTTTGATAAGTTATAACACACATTTCATTGGAGAAACACACAGTAAGATTGTAAGTAGGAGATATTAGGTATTGACCAATGAACATCAATGCTATTGACATTATTTTGGGTTTGATGAAGGCAGGAGCCTAGGGCGCTTAGGGGTAATCTCGTGGACTCCTGTTGTAGGCCTAGGCCTATTTCGGAGAGTTTTTTTTAATATTATAAAATGATCGCTCAATTATGCTTGACTTGGGGCCTAGTACATGTTCAGCTAGTATGTAAAGATACAAGCGTAGGCCTATGCCACATAGGCCTAGGCCCACTCATTGGGACTCTAGGCCTATTCCTATTCCATAACTCTTGACGAAATTGAGGTTAGAATGGAATATAAGAACTCTCGGTGAAATTACTGAGACACTGAGCACGCCTAGGCCTATTTGTGTTTTTTTCCTAATCTCCCGCACTAACCTAAGCGACATATTACAGCCTCCAGCAGCCCCCGCCTCCCTAACAACGGGATCAACCTACCCCCTAACCTAACCAACAAAAATCACCCCCTCCAGCACCCCCCTCCCAAACAACATGCAAAAACCATCAGATTCAAGTGAGTTTAAAAACTATTAAAACCAACAATTCTCAACCTCCTGCAAGTTTTTCTGAAATATATAAACAAGATCTTTCAGAAAACACAAAAAAACTGAAAATCCAACACCAACTGGCGATGCTCAGTGTCATAGTAAAATTACCGAAAATTACCGAAAAACTATCACAATTATTAATAAGCGTCTCAAGATTTGTGGCGGCTCGAACACCCAGCTGTTGCTACTTGGTAGTATTCGAGCAAGTTCGAGCTTGCCTAAACAACAGACCATGTAGCACATCCGGGAGGTAAAACGAATGCACTTCCCCCTCCACCGCATACCCTATTTGCCCACATCCTTTGAGCGGTAGGGCATGCAGCACGATTAGATGTAGAACATATTGCATGCTCCCGCTCTTTGTAGTTTTTATGATGCATTGAAGTCACGGCCTCACGGTTGTTTAACTATGAATAGTACGTTATTGCTATTCGTTTTTTATAAATGTACTGGTATTTTTCTCAAAAATGATTACTAGAAAAAAACATACTAAATGAAAGAAAGTCAACATAAATTAATTGCAAAATGGCATAAATTCAGTGAATCATGATGTAGTGCTATAATTCTGCAGTAGGCCTACTTGCACACGAGCCGCCACTGCCCATACCAGTGATTAATTAACCCGAGTGAACTGACTAGTGACATTTGTGAGTGTGAGAAATAAAAACAATAGACCTACGGTATCTTTACTGGTGATAGAACTATTTAAATGGTTTCTATAATTTTGGTTCCTATATCGTAGCAATAAAGGAACGGTTCTGTAATTATTTGATGACTTTCAAAATGATTTTTGGGACCAAAGTTATTCTTAATGTAAGTTATAACATAGTTTGATTTGAATAATATTGATGCAGGACTATGAATAACAAAAGTCGTCGTAGACCTAAATTTAAAATATTATCTGAAGAAAAGCAGAAAACTATTCAAGAGGGATTCTCTCTCTTTGATGCTGATAATGATAATTACCTGGATCGTCACGAACTTAAGGCTGCAATCAGAGCTCTGGGTTTCCCTATTAAAAAGGGAGAAGTATCACAAATAATGGAAACATACGATAAAGTGAACAAAAGCAAAATTTGCTATGACGATTTCTATTACATTGGTAAGATTAAAATGAGTGATTTCTATTTTTCAATTTGTGTATAGGCCTACATGCGTGTTTTTTTAAATGTTCAGAAAGTTATAATGTAGTGCTATTACATGTATCTAAATATGACATTTAGTCTGAATGGAGAGAAATATTAACGGTACTTTGGAGTTCTTCAAAGACCTCTTCTAGTCGTAAATGTTCTATCTACCGGTATGTAAAATCTTGTAAATAACTTGAACTTTAGCAATTTTTTTTAACAAAGCATTGGTTAGGCTCTGTGTATCAATTTCTAGAATTTCATTTTGACTCAAACAAATGCTGACACTTCTAGCCAAGACTATAAAATATCTGAGTTTCCATTTAGTGTCACAAATGTGAAATTGTATGTTGTGAATTAATCAGATTCTTTACTGATAATGTTAGTATTTATTATTTGATTCCTGGTACTTTGTGTTGATTGATATTAACTGAGTTTTTGAAAAATGACCAAAATATTCTAATGAATCTTATATACAAATCACAACATAATATGTCTGGACAATTACGTAAAAATATAAATATGGTGAGTGTCTGTACACATTGCTGTGCTATCATCGCCAACTATTTGCAATGAAACTGTACTCAACAGAGCGTGAACTATTAAGGGAGTTTTTAAAACCCCAATAAATAATTCAATGAGTAATCGTTGATCAATAATTACTGATTTATGCGGATTGATTGGTGAACGCCAATGAATGTTCAATGTCTGATAAGTGATTGATTAATCAATCATCGACAGCCTCGGTAGGCCCCTACTAGATATGATGATCAGAAAAATAGAACGATTTAGTTAATACTGTGGCCTTCTAGTGATGGTTGTTTATCGAGGATTGTGACCCCTGACGTGTCTATTGTTCATTTGCTACATTTATATTGCTGCGTTGTACCTATTGCAAACCTTACAAGATTAATAAGCAACAGCCTGCTGGATAGAAAGCATTGATTGAGCATTTTTCATTGAAGTCTTATAGTTCTACTCGTGCAGTGACAGAGAGGATGTCAAATCCGATCGTTGAGTGACTTGGGGTGGATTGCAAGAACGAAGTTTAACCTCGGTATACTTTAGACGCCGTCTAAGTACAAAATAGCATTGCCTCTGCAATGCTATTTTGTACTTAGACGGCGTCTAAAGTAGGCCGGGGTTTAAACTTCGTTCTTGCAATCCACCCTTGGTCTACTGAAGTAGAAACATTGAAAGTTATTAATTTAAAGCTTATTTTTAATGTGACATTTTAATGAGCGAAGAGCGATCACTGTCTCAACTTATAACGTACCGTAGTTTACCTACGCCCACATTATTTTCTTCATTTTTAATTCATTTTCATCTTCAATTCTGTTAATTTTTCACCTTCAGTCTCTGACAAGATGTTACGATGTGACCCAGTCGATGAAATGAAGTATGCCTTTAAACTTTTTGTGGGCGAAAATTCTAGTAATACTATAGACTATCATGATTTGAAAAGGATATCCGAGTTAATCGGCGCTGATATTGATGAAGAAGAACTGCGAGGCATGATTTCCGAATTTGATTCTAATGGGATTGGCCGAAGTTAGTGAAATTTCTATTTTGTACCAAAATGTGAACTGTTGGCTATAGCTGAAGCAAGCCCTTGAATTTGTATTTTCTCCGTTTTTTTATTATTTGTTCACTTCGAATAACTAGAATCATAACAGTAGTCTACATAGGGTATATTTCATTAAATGTAGATAGTACTAGTAATATAGTATAAAATATCAACAAACTGATGTTTCAATTTAATTTGTTCAAAACAATTGATTGTTTAATACAGACGTGAGTTCTGAAATCTAAAAATTGTCTTGTGCTTCATTTTTAGTTAATGAAGAAGATTTCATCAAGATAATGATGAATGATATATATGACTGATGACATCTTTTGGTTACCGTTGGCTTTTTCCATCCTGTTCCACTCTACCTGCACGCGGTTGAATTCACACATTGCAATTCTCAATTTTAGTCTAAATTCAAAGTAAGTAGAATGATATTCTCAAGTGGTGCGTTAGCTGATTTAGCTACAGAGGGCATCCTAAATGGTATGGTTCTACATCACACAAATTACTGTAAAACAAATGTTCACACTTCTCAATGACTGCCACCAAACTAAACTAATTTTGGGCAACTGACCAATATAAAAGTACCTGAAATACTGAGAATGCTGCCCGATTATCAGATATTGTATCACCTAGCTGTATGCAAGTTGACTTTGAAACTATTCTGTCAATAGTGTATTCAGTTCAGTTTCAGTAAAATTCAGGTCAGTGCATGTTTTCATTTATGCATCAAATCCTATGCAAAAGCATGGATAAATCCATTTCATCACTCCCTGGTTTAAAAAATAACACTTTTATTTTGTATGTTTTGCATGTTTCGTCATTTTTCACAGAAATTGCATATTTTGGGTGTTTTTGCATGTTTCTGCACATTTTGGCCAGTTTGACACATTTCTCGAATTATATTCTCTTGTTTTTTTAAATTTTATGTACAAAAAAACAATATTACCGACCTTGAAAAAATTCAACAGGAAGAAAATTGATAACAGCTCATCAAAAGATTTAGGCCCTAAATCTTCTAAATTGAAATACTTATTTGGACATTTCACTTATTTTCAATTATTGACAAAATTTCACTTATTGACAAAGGTAGTAAAACCGAATATTGATGAAAATATAAAAAAAATATTTTTTTCTTCCGTCAATCTAATTTTTAACTCATTTTTACAGTATTTGCATGTTTTGCATGTTTTGCTATTTGTTCTTGCATGTTTTGATGTTTTATCCTGCATAACTTTCCTACCGTATCTCTAGTGATTAGAATAGAAACATGCATTAGAATAATATTATCAATTCTGTAAAATGAAAAAGACCATCACAATAGAATGAAATTTTAAATTTTACTCAGTGCTAATCTCTGGTGATGTACCAAACTTGCAGAAACAACGAAAAATTTTACTAAAATAAAATAAAGATCTATGCTGAATGTGAACGATGTTCAGGAATGTTTCAGTTGATTGGCTACTTTGTGTGACCTGTGCTCATGAAAAAAAAACATAAATAGGAACCCTGATCAAGAAGAAAAATAGAAAAATAGCGTACGGTAGTCTTTACTAAGCTCATCTAATTCTAATGTGTGTTTTTCTTATTGCCAACTATCTCTTCAATTATGCCTAGTAAAAAAACGACCATCAATTGATAATATTTGTACCTAAAATGATTGATTATTGTTCAATTGATTGACCCACAAAATTTGATTAAATATATTCAGGATCACTTTATGAAATTGAATGGCAGCCCTGTTACGGATATATATTTCTCAAAACCCAGATAACCAATTAGATTGGGCCAGGGGGTGTTCCCACCACTTCTTCTAGGGCAGTCTTCTTATCAGATGGTTCCTGCCAGTTCCGACTTCTTCTTCCTCTTCTTCACTAGTACTACTTTCCTCTCCTTCGTCTTTTCTTCTTACGAGTTCCCTCCACCTTTTTCTATCTTCCCACCATCTCTCGTCTAGCACTTCCTCCCATTTTTCTCCTCGGTTAACTACCCCACACCTTACTCCCTCCTGCCACTTCTCTCTTGGTCTTCCTACTCTTCTCTCTACTCCATTGTTTTCTGCTATCTCAAACATTGCTCTCCTTTTCCATTCGTCGCATATGCCCGTACCACCTAAGTCTCTCCCTTTCCATTTTAAATAATAACTTTTCCACTCCCACTTCGTTCCTTATATTTCTACTTCTCTTCTTCTCCAACTTTGACACTCCTGCTACGCTCCTCACAAACTTCATTTCTGCCGCCTCCATTTTTCTTTCTTCTCTCCAGTTCATAGACCATGTAGCTGCTCCATATGTTGAAATAGGTATGTAGTAACCATTGTAAATGAGAATCTTCCCACTCCTCGGAAAATCTGGGTTCCAAATCAGCTTCCTCACTCTTTGAATATCCCGTCCGCCTTTGCTATTCTCTTATTTAATTCTGGTTCTACTTTGGCCTTATTACTCACTACACTTCCCAAGTATGAAAACTCTTCCACTTCTTCTAGTTCTTGACCTTGCAGCTACACTTTTTCTTGGATCCTTCTCTTCTCTTTGCTCATCACCATTGTTTTGCTCTTTTCTGCACTAATTCTCATCCCAAACTCCTCAGTCATTTTTTCCCATCTTCCCATCATCTCTCTTGCACCTCTTCTCTGCTGTCTCCCCACACCAAGATATCGTCAGCGTAAATCATTGTCTTTGACCCCGGGCCTTTTTCGAAAATTTTTCGAAATTTTATGTTTTTAGATTCGATTCTACGAGTATTGGGAACTACACGAAGTTTCTGGAATACATAACTGTGGGGGCCCACCGGCCAATGGCCGGTGTGGCCTTATGGCCAGTACGTGCTTGGTAGGGCCTACTCACAGTTTTAATATTTCAGCACATGCACTATTGCTATGCTATCCTATATGGATCTTGACTCTAGTTGATTTCAGTCATAATTCAAGAGTGCATCGTTCAGCCCAATATAAATAAAATAAAGAAATGAATGGAGATGGAATCTGTTTGCTTGTTATTGTTGAAAAGTACGGTACCGGTACTTGGAGTAATTTACATCTGCTAGTCTTGATGATATTTGTGCAGTAGGCTTACTGCTTATAGGCCTCTACTGTGTATGTAGTACGATAGTGTGTTCGAAATATGGTTTTTGGTTTACTGTAGTTGACAGTTTGATGTAATGATGTAAATCATTTACAAAATCATCTTTTGTAGTGAAACCTTCATGCATCGTTCCAAATCCATCATTTTCCTGCTTTTATCATTCATTTTCCCCACCCTACTCCCATGTAAATGATAGATAAATGGCTTTCCACTGTATTTGTATTAGGCTGTCAAAATATGTAGTAATACAGAATTTATAGTATGTACACCAGAACATATGTTCGATACATTGAGGGACCTGTATTGATTTTTTTTAAGGGTCCTACTGGCTACACCATGGATTGGGAGGCAGAGTCTCGACGTACTGTGCTTGAAGGACGTTCGGCACTGGAGCGCACTGCCCAGAGCCTAGCTCGATCTCAACGCACAGCCATCGAGACTGAAGAGGTTGGCGCTGCCGTCGTAACCGAATTGGGTGAACAACGCGAGACTCTACTTCGAAGCAAACAGCGCCTGGCAGATACAGATCAGGGCCTTATTCGTTCAAATACCTTATTGCGTAATATGGCATGTCAAGTCGTCACCAATAAACTGATCCTCATTGTAATCATCCTGCTTGAAATCGGTATCTTAGTAGCAGTTGTGTTTTTGCGATTCATCAAACATTAATAAGACTTATAATCGTGTGATGAAAACCTGAAGAATTTATCAAAAAACTTTCAGTAATCTATTGGTCTTATACTTTTAAAGCACTGAACAGTAGGGCCTACAGTGATAAAATATTTTATTGCAAATTGGTCATTGTTTCAAATAGAACCTAATCAGTTGGGCCTACTAATTGAACGGAAAAGTTTTGTTGTGCATATTCGATTTGTAAAGCTTGCCAGATTAATAGACATAATATACCTTTGAAGGTATTTTAAGATGGCAAGTTCAACTTTCTCCGATATCCCTTCGTTGGTGAACGAAAGAAACTCTTTAAACAATACCTTGATAATAATTGTCAATAACGATGGCACATTATCCGTTGATCAAGAAACATTACATAATTTGCTTGCTGAGCAAGAGAATACCTCTACGACCGCTGTACGTTTAATTCGTCTGGGCGTTGCGCCTGATGATTGCAGTCCTGATTCGACTGACAGCGACGACAGTAATAGCTCTCATGTGAATATTACGGTGGAGGGCTATTACCCTCCAAATATGGGGCAGACTTACCAGCATAATGATGATGTTGACCCTTTTCTTGGTATGGATCCTGAAGAAATGGACCGACTTGAGTCAGCTCTGCAGTCGGACCAGGCTAAACAAATACTTGGCGAAGACGTAGCAGCAATGTTGGATATCTTGACAGTAGATGATGTAATGACATCTTCCCAATTGAGTGATTCGATTAAAATGGATCATTGTTATACGAATCGGTTGCCTTCGTCAGATCCTCTTGAGAAGGTAAACCATCATTCACAGTGTACACCAAATGTAGAGACCCATGCGCGATCCACATCACTTCAAGGTCAAACACCAGCTAAAGCTACTGTCCGTCTGCGCAAAGAGCCAGTTACTCGTAATGTTCGGACAGCGCCAAATCCCGCTGGTAATCTTGTTATGGTGCAACAAATAAAAACCATAAATCCACCTCTACCTCGAATCTCTAGTCTACTTGTTAGAAATTCGTCAGCCAGTAAAATTGCATCCCTCTCCTCGCGAGTATCTGCTCCGCTTTCTGTTGGAAAAGACAGTTTTCCAGCATCCGAAAGTATTTTAAAGAAGAAGAATACACCCACATCAGCCCCTCGACAACCAGTGCTTCCAATAAGTATTACGGAAGAGATGCTCAATGAAAAGTTACAAGAAATCCAACGTAGCACTGATGACTATACTAATTTGTCTGGTGATGACCAAGAAGATAAATCCAATTCCTCTGCAGAACCAACTGTAGATACGGAAGAGTGTATAGATATAAAGATACACTCTTCTGTAGGCCGTACGTTGTTACAAAGTACTAAAAAATTTGTGGGCAAAGGTATTGCTCAAAAAGGGCGAATTGTGGATACTATAAAGAAAGTTGGAATTAAGTCCATTGATGGCGAGACTTCAAGAAAACTCAATGAGGAATTGGCTAAAATTGTGCCAGCTCCAAAGTCAACACATAAATTGCAGACTGAAGGAAGTTCTAATAAAGGTCTCAAAAAACCCGGTATAAATCCTTTGAAAGTTTATAAAATACCAATGAAACTAAATCAAGACTCACAAAAAAAGCAAAGTATTCTAGAGGATGCTAAAAAGTCTGAAGAAAAAGTACTACAGTCAGCAAGCCCTCAAGTCATCAAGAAAAACTATCCAAAACGTGAAAATCGTAAACCTCCAGCACATTTGCTAGAAGTGTTTAATGGTCCTGCATTATTTTCTGTACCAGACGTCCCTAGGAGAGTCAGTTTAGACAACAAGATAACTGATACTAGGCGAGATTTAGACAAGTCTTCTAGTGAATCAACTATAATGACAGGAGGCATGCTGTCTCATGAGAATGTTTATTTTGAGGCAGAGAATATATTGTCCACATCAGGTGAAGAATATGTAATTGCCGAGATGGCAGCACAGCACCATGAGCTAAATTCTGTTCAAACTACCTCGGGTAGAAGTGAACATAGAAGACGCTCTAGTAGCGCCATCGAGACTGAAAATCGTACAAAATCAGGAGCAGCAGGAAGAAGAAAGTCTGATGAGAAATCTGCTAGTCTTGTGCACCTGTCAACCGAATTAGTTGATTCTAATGATGGTATAACAGACTCAACGTATGATACGTTGACTACAGAAGACGATCCAAATAAATTATGGTGTATCTGTAACAAACCTCACAACAACCGTTTCATGATATGCTGTGACTTGTGTGAAGACTGGTTTCATGGAGTGTGCGTTGGTATTACCAAAGCATTGGGAAAGGCTATGGAAGAGAAAGGAAATGAATGGACGTGTCCAAATTGTAAGAAAAAAAAGGGTAAAGACGATCCAAACATAATTCAATCCACAAAACAAACAAAAATTACAACTTTCATGAACAAGCCACCAGAATCAGTTACGCAAGAGATACCCGCAGCAGTTGAAGCCAGTACCAGTGCTGTAGTGTTCTGTATTGTTTGCAAGAAAGAAGCACGTACTAATTCTATATATTGCTCTGATTCTTGTATCTTGAAGCATGCCCAAAACTCGGGGTCACCTGCACCCACCAAACCCGTATTGGTTATTCCACCACCTAAGCCTCCACCAACACAACCAGTGCAGCTAAAGCTGGTGGCACCAAAACAGCAAGTAGGTGAGAAGAAAGTGGTTTCTCTTGTTCCAAATGCAGCTCAGTCAGGGAGTTTGAAAGCGTGGTTAAAAGTTAATCCTACAATTAAGGTGATACAGACAGGTGCAACATCTGCACCAGTACCTGGGCACCTTGTAGTATTGAAATCGTCTCAAGTTACTGTTCCAAAACTTAAACAAGCACAAATGATAGCGCCTAAACCAATGCTTCCCTCTGTCCCTAAGGTACAAGGAAAACAGACGTTGCCAGTCCAAACTGTTGATCCGGGCCCAAAGTTACAGGTCACTAAACAGGAGTCGGTAGTTACCGGTAGTAATGTGAAGGTAGCTGCAGCAGCATCAGGGATCAAAGAGAAGGGATTGGTGTCAATGAAGGTAGACGCGAAAAGAGTTTCTAATGCTGAAACCCCGAAGAAGGAGGAAAAGAAACACTCTGGAACAGACCCAGTACGAGAAAATGTTCGTAAGACTTTGCATGAATTGCTGCTGGCTCGTATACAAGAATGTGACAACCTAAAATCCATTCCTGATGAGAAAGTAAAAAAGATGGCTCTACACATTGAAGAAGAGTTGTATGGATTTTTTAAAGACACTGGTATGAAGTATAAATCAAAATATCGAAGTCTTGTTTTCAATATCAAAGATCCCAAAAATCTAACCTTGTTTCGGAAGATTGCTGAAAAGTCAATAACCCCTTATCAGCTGGTGCGGTTGAGCCCCGAAGAGTTAGCCAGTCAAGAGTTGGCACAGTGGCGAGAGCGAGAGGCGAAGCATGAACTGGAGATGATTAAGAAAAATGAAATAGATCTATTGGCTTTATCAAAGACATATGTAATGAAAACTCACAAAGGCGAACAAGTTATTGAAACCGAGGATGGTGCTAAAAATGATGTTTCCCAGTTAGAACATGTTGATTCTGTAGAGGTTGTTTCCAATCAAAATTCAGTTACATCAACAGTTTCAGATGTGAGTTTGGGAATCCAAGACAAGCAAAAGGACGATAAGAAAGACAAAGCGAAAAGTAGTGATAGCAAAAGGTCAAGAGGTCATAAAAGTAGAAAGGAACGTAGTAAGAAAAAGGAGAGTAGAAGTCATTCTAAAAGTAGTCATAGCAAGGGAAAACATCACAGTAAGAGTCATGGAAGTTCTCGAAAGCATGTTAACAGTAGTGAAGGTCAAGATGAGAAAGTCAAGATTGTTAAAGAATTGGATGTGAAACACAATATGGATGCAGTTTTTCGTGATACTGAGTCAGATATTGGTGATGAAAGGGTTAATACACCAGTCATGGATGCAACGGCCATCAACGAAGTTATTCTTGGAAAAGTGAGTGATGACTTTGATGCTGATCTGGAACCGACTTCTACTGTTACTATCAAGACGCCAGATATTAATATTCCTGAAGAGACGCCTATTCATACTGGAATAAATACTACGGTTTGGAAAGGTTGGGCAGAAATGTACGATGTTGCAAAATTCTTTACTACCATCCAAGTTGTTTCTGGTGATTCACAAACTCACTGCGAAAGCCTTCCACCTCAGTTGAGTATCGTAGGAAGAATAACCCCAGAATTAGTTTGGACACATGTTTCAAATATGAAGAAGACTGGATCGTATGAGATAATGGTTGTCCGTCTTACAGCATCAAATGAGGATGAGAAAATACCTTACGTAACACTATACTCCTACTTGAACACTAGGAATCGTTTAGGAGTAGTTGGCATAAAAGGTCACGTGGGCCCAGTTTCTCCAATTATTAAAGACTTTTACATACTACCTTTATCAAACCATAGTCCAGTTCCTCAGGTATTATTACCATTGCATGGCCCAGGCTTGGAAGATAATCGACCACATTTACTTCTGGGTATTATAGTGGCACGTATAACTAAAAAACGTGGAGCTCCTGTTCCAATATATACGGCAAAAATCCCTCGCTTGGTCGACACTTTTGACGCAAGCGTGTCGGCTGTTGGAAGAAGTTATACACCACCGCTACCAGATGATGAACCTATTTCATCTTTGACTGCTATTCTTACTCAAAAAGAGGAATCATATGGAAGTGTTATCAACCCCCAAGGAGATCGAGTTGCTAAGAAATCGCATGACGAAGAACTGTCTGCGATAAAGGCTCGAGTTACAAGTTTGCTAGATGAGGAAGGTGACGAGCCATATTCCCCTGGTGATTTAGAAGAAACTGAAGACTTGCTTTCGACACCATCAAATCCATTGGAACTTGCGAGGAAAATGGAAGAGCTGAACAGACAGATTGCTGAACAACAGCTGGAGATTGACACTATAAACTGTGCTATTGTTGGAGATACTCCTGCAGTTATTCCAGGACTTGGCTTGAATCCTCTGACGAGCTTCTTGACCATAGAAACGAATGCCGATCTTGATGAAAACGAGGCGTACAGTCCTTCCGCTTCTATAACACCACCTTTGAGAAGTGATATACCTTTAGGTGTTAAGGATTCCAAGAGCAGCATTCCTAGTGTGTCTAAAAATATAGCTTTACCTTCAAATTTACAAGAAATACTTGCAAATATAAAAAAGCAGAGTGATACAAAAATGGATCTTAAGTCAGATCCCATTGTTCAAAGTTACAGTGCACGAAAAGAAGAAGAAAGGGAAAAAGAAAAGAGCATGGTCAAGAAACCTGTAGTGTATATTCCAAGCACAATAAAAAGTTCGACTGAAAATTCAACTCCTAGCCTACCACCAACTGATGCAACTTCAAAATTCCATGAACCAGCCAAATCACAGAGTACTCTAAGTAAGCTGTCTGATGCTGAACTCATTGAAAAAGCAGCTGCTATGGAGCGAGAATTGATCACTGTGCCAATTGTAAACATTAGCAAACCGCTGAGCGCAAGTCTTATCAAGAAAGCGCCAGTTAAGTACGTACTTCAGGGTGAAAACCAGAGCGATCCAGCAAAATCAGCCCCCCTAATGGATATTCCCATGCCTCCTGTAAACTTGGTACAAGTTCAACCACCTTTGCCACCAAATGTCTATAACGATCCTGCTCAGAAAGATTTCCCTCCGCAATCGCCTCCCACAATCCCACTTCTCCTGCCTTCTCGCTATGCTTCTAGGCCATACGGTGCGGTAAGTGTCAATGCTCCGCCTCTGCCAAACACAGGGCATCCGGTTTCATATGGAAAGAAAGATTATAAACGAAAGTATGAAGGAAGTGATCAGAGTGGTAAAAAGAACAGTTTTCAACACCGTGGTGGTTATTCCAAATAGACGTGGTCTTTACGTGATAGTTAGGAGTGATTGACTATAATTGCATAAAGCAAAAAACTTTTGGATTTGAGTCCTTGAAATATTTTGATCTGTAAATAATTTTGTCCATTTTCTCATTTAATTTGTATAAATGTTGATGTGCATACCATTGAAATGTAAAATTATGTGGTGCATTTATCTTTCTAGTTTCTACTTTCTATATTTGGTAACTAACCAGCCGTCGAGATTGTAGTACCTGTAGTATATCTTTCGAAGCTGCGTAACACGAAGAAATTCTGTATATAGGCCTAATTATTATAGTGAATTTTGTGTAATGATTTACATAAATAGGCTCGAAGTTCATGCACAGAACTGCTATGATGTTGTTATCAAATGAGAACTACTGTAGTGATAAAAGTAGGCCTACCTGTCATAAGTTTATTATTATAATTCATATTTTCGTCCCTTATTGATGAAACGGGATTTATATTTCTTAAATTATTTTAAAATCAATAAAAATTGTAACATGCTTCTACGTAATTGCTTAATTTGTCTTCATTGTAAATGACAATTATGATGTAAATCAAGCTGTATTAAAGGAAGGTAGACCCATACAAGTACAGCATACGGTTTTTATTTCTTTATTAGTACCGTATTAACCTTTTTACTGCTACACTTGCGTGCACGCGTTTTGGTCTGCTGTGCCAACTGTACTACATGCGTATCCGCGTTTTTTTCCCGCACTGCATCGTTTATTTTCCACTGGGCGGCAAACTGGTTATCAATCTGATTTTTTTGGTGCTTCTGCTCAGTCTATTGACTGAACATATTATGTAGTTCTTCAAAACAATGTCGACTTTCGATACATGTCGTAATAGCAGCGTTGTATTCAGATATATTTCTCTCAATGACTCAATAGGATCGTGACATTAGTGAAAATGGCAGATGTTGACTGACTGACTCGGCGATATAATATTCTTTGTTCGACTGATAATGAGAAACTTATCCTCGCACATGAATCCAGGACGATGTATCCAGTTCTTATCTTGATTTTGGTATCGATAATAATGATAGGCCTAATGTAGATGGAGATAATATCCAAGCTCTTGCTCAATGCCAAATGCTTGTGCCTAGCTCAATGCCTAGGCAATGGCCTAGGCCTACTCCACCTAGATATGGGAAACAAAAATGAGTATTTATGAATTTTTCATCTTATTTTCCATCACCCTTTCATTTTTTATAATTCTGCGATTCTTTTCCTATGCTGTGTTGGAGAAATCATTGAAATTGTGACAAAATTTGAAAATTGAAATGTTGCCAGAGAAATGCCTATACTGAAGGTATGGAGCTTCAGCAGGCTAATCAATTTGTGATAACTGTCAAGGTGTGGTATGTAGATCTACCAATAAACAGTGATGTTTGTTGAACAATTAAATGCCTTGATTTGAAGAATTCAATTTGTGGCAAATGATGTGTGAGATGAATGGTAGATGATGATACAGAGTAAAAGGAACAAGTGATACAAGTGAACAAGTGGTACAGGTTGGAGGAAACACATAAGGTTTGTTCGATTTGTCTACACCAAGCTACACCACTACACCAACGTGTTCGATTTGTCTAGTGCAGACTACTTTGCCGACCCTAGTGCAGCACCGTGCGCGTTCGATTTGGCGCTGGTGTAACTTGGGGCAGCTTTTTAGCGCACCAGCTCGGGAGGTGGTGTGTTGGTGTAGTGCAGGTTGATTTGGCGCATTTTTATGAATGCAGCATGGAGGGTTATGAAAATCATGAAAATATTAATTACCAACAACAATCCAGTTGTCCAGGACGGGCACTATAAGCTTTTTTTCCAGACGGTGAGTTATTTGTAGCCCATATTCATAATAATATAGAAAATATACGATCATGTCAACAGTAAAAAATAAAATCAACTCAAATGCCGCGTAACGAATTCGGACGTGTTCGATTTGGGGTGTAATATAGCAGCTTGGTGCTACACCAAACTGGCATGACGTCATTGGCATAGTGCAATGAGCCTACACCAAGCCTACACCAACTGCCCCTGGTGCAGGCAAATCGAACAAACCTATAGACAGAGCACAAAAAATACAAAATCGACTGCACCTGCACTGGGAAGTTCAGTGGGAAGTGGGTTTGTATAGCAATATAGCCTGAGATTTGATATAGGAATTGGGTAAAAGGGAAAGAAAGAACAGCAGCTTACCGAGGTTTATACGCAGATATACCTACTCATGGTGCAGAGCCTTTGGAGGAACACAGAGATGATTTACAAACACACAAGGTTTGGTCACAGTAGAGTAGGTAGTGATGATGCTCACCCACCTACTTGAAATAGGTTAAACCCCAGCTAATAGCTGGACTTTGGTTTTTTGGGAATATTCACCAGGAAGTTAATTGGTAATATTTCATAATTTGAGAAAACTGTATAGAGATTGTGCATATGTATTTTAATTTTCATATTTGACAGAAATGTGTACGAGGCATTATTTCAATACACTGGGGAAAGATTAAACATCATACACTTGCTCACAGCTAACTATTCTCATTATGTAATGAAGAAACCCTAAACAAAAATGCTTGCTTCAAACAAAACCACTCTGTACTAAAATTGAGCCATTCAAGGTCATTTCTCAAAAAAACTGAAACCACCACTGAGCCGAGTTTATATCAAAAAAAAGGGAGCCTAATGAAGACCGAGATGAGTGGTCGAGTGGCTAGCACTAGAACCGTCATTCAGGAGACCGGGGTTCGATTACCAACATGGTCAACCATCCTGACATTTTTTGTGTGTGTTTTTCCTATGTTGTTCAGGTCAAAATACTGGAATGGGATGGTCCACAACCGACCCCTTGTCACAATCCAAAAACACCTTATAAAATAACCTTTCATCTCATCATTCCTTCATCCTTTCATTCCTTGACCACAGATTGCTTAACGTAATTTCTTTTCGATTTCTTTTTATTGACATTTTCTTTTTGTTTGTTTATCAATTACCGGGTACATATTGAGGAGTTTGCTTTATGACGTGACAATTTTATTTTCGTTTGTTTATCAATTACTGGGTACACTTTGAGAAGTTTGCTTTAGGACATGTGAAATTTTTTAAAGTTCCTTTTGTATTTCCTGCCTTTGACTTTCAATATATACCGTAATTCAAAATAACCATACATAGTGGTAACTATACTTAACATCAAATCCTATCCACATGTAAAAAACTATAAAGTCTGTAAACTAAAATCCGTGGAAATTCGCCAAAAAGGTGAGTAAACTACGCAAATGCTATTTCTATACTAAAAATGATTTTTGTAAAAATAGTCGATGAAAAATAAAATTTAGTTCGATAGATTGGGTTGAATAAAAGCCAAAAGGAAGAATTAGGGGTCAAGTGATAGAAACGTTTTAACTCTCTTGGGGATGGCAGGGGTTGGCCATTATTGATTTTTTTTTATTAGCATAGTGCTCCGACAAGTTTTGATTATTTTCCTTACACGATACTATGAATCTATTGTGAAAAATAATTTTTAGGGTAAACAAAATTATTGTACCAGAAAATGATTGATCTTTCACTCTTTGGAGTTTGCTGATATGAACCTACAAATCCTACCTCATGATTAGAAAAAAATGGCTCGACAAAATGGGCTAGGGAGGAAGTGAACTTTCGCAACCATTTGGGGGTGGAGACTGGAGAGGGTGGAAATTTGGAAAATCATCTGCATGAAATTTCCTCAGAATGTTGACATTGTTCTAATACAGTAGATTTTTTTCTGAGTTTGAAGAAATTCGATTAATCCTCTCTTCTGAAAATGAATGAAAAGTGACCAATATTGAGACTGCAGTTTGTCAATGAAGATCTTCAGGTTGAAATTGTGAACGAATTAATTAATATTTCAGTTATATACCACATAAAACTGATATATATATACACTGGCGCCGGAACCAGGGGGGGGGGGGGGCAGGGGGTGCAATGCCCCCCCCCCAACTTTTGGCCAAGGGGGGGCAAGAAAAAGGTCTTGCAAGACACAATTTGAAAAGACGAAAAAAAGAAGGAAAGAGGAAGAAAAAAAAAAGAAAGAGAAGGAAGGAAAGATGTAGGCCTATGTAGATAGATAAAACCGTACATAAATTCATATTTCACATTGCATGGAAAATCAAATATCAGATGGGCACCTTCGGTTTTAAAAGAAAATGATTTTTGCATCTAAATCTCATCTGAAACACGTTGACCCATAATAAAAAAGGTGTGATTTAAAGGAATTTGATGTACTGTTTCGAAATGACAGCTCTGGTACGTAGTTTATGAGTTAGCAGAAATTAACAAACATGCATCTTCCAGATGTAAGTTATTTATTACAATTTTTGTAAATGTTGTAAATTTCCAAGATTCTAACAGTCGTAACAATGACAATAAAGTGAAATGGAGAAAGGGAACTTTCCATAAGGGTCGTTTCTAGGGGTGGGCAAAGAGCGTTACTGCCAGCGGCGTAAAATTTAAGGGGCGCTATCGGCCCACATTTGTAACATTCTATTAATATAATATTCCATAAATCATATTCTATTTTACTTATGCATTATTGGGTGGAGTAAATGTTATTATTCGAACAGCATTGTTATCGAATGATATAGATTAATTTAGCGTTTTGTTTCTTGGATCAGCCATTCAGCAAAACTAGCTCTTACCACACTAAATAATTCATGAATTCCAGAAATTTCGTGTAGTTCCCAAACCCGTAGAATCGTATTTAAAAAGATACATTTTCGAAAATTTCCCTGCGGGGCCTGATTCCTTCCTCACTTGCATCCACTTTCACTATGCGCATACAGTTTTTGAGGCTCATAATTGAGTCCTTGCCCGTGGCGCTAAAATGAGCCAGAACGACCCTGCAGTTACAATAACAATGATTGGCAAATATCAGTTGGGCACCTCTAGTTCTGCAAAACAATCAATTTTGTCATCTAAATCTTATCTGAAACACGTTAAATCGTGTTACAAAAGGGGTAATTTAAAAAAATTCCCTGCGGGGCCAAAGGGGTCCTTCCCCCCTTGCCCTCCGCGGGTCGCAGGCTTCGCGTTAACTGACCTTTGTACAACTGTTCTTATATGGCATTCTCTTTTCGAAACTGAGATCCCTCCCCCCCCCCCCATCTTGGTATTTTCAGTATATTTACCTTCTGTCATGAAAAATACCCAAATGTTATTGTATATGTGGCACCCCATACTTCCTTCCTGCGCGGGTCGCAATTGTTGAGCTTGCCCCCCCCCCAACTTTGAAAACGTTCTGACGCCCCTGTATATATATATATATATATATATATATATATATATATATATATATATATATATATATATATAAGTACTTTGCAGTAGTGGTGTCCATCTGGTTTTCCCATTATTACCAGTACTATAAAGTAATCGGTTCCGCTACTCATTACTAACAAGAAATAATTCGACATATTATATATGAGACAAACTATTTAAATATAAAACATTGTTATTTTCCTGCATATAAACAAGATTGAAATTGCGATGTGGAAGGGTGAATACCCAGGCAGGACGTTTGCGTGCAAAATTCCATTCTTTGCTAGTGGGAGAGACGATTAAATTCGTACATGATTCATATAAAATTACACCGTCTCTGACGTCGACAACCAGTTCACTAAGAACCTGTTCTATATCCTCACCACAAGGATCCAAGACATCACCGAACTGCCGACCGTTATCGTTATCCCATACAATTACAACAATTTCAAGTCCGGATCGACAACGTTTAGTACGTGAATTATGACTTCTCGAATCACCCGATCGTCATCGGTTACATGTGATACTAAACATGCATTCGTACCGTCGACTCGGTGACACTATTGACCACATGCGAACGGATGCCGCAAGCCCGCAAGTTGTTTCCTCTACTGGATAAATACGCTAGCTCACGTTAATGACGACCAGAGTGATCGAGACGCACGGCAACGATTGACCGTTTTGTTCGTGAGCTGATAGGATCTTTGTGAGAATGGGAGGCGGACTGATGATGGGAAAGTGGTGTGTTATGGTGGTGCTAGTTCTAGTTGTTCTCTACATACAGACAGCTGTTTCACAGCGGAATCTTAATTTATACGGTAATGTTAACAACTTAATAATATACATGAATATTAATACAATTTGGAAGTGTCAATACAGATACAGTAGTGTGTTTATTTAATCTCTGTCCAATTAGTGAATTCAAGGATTTTGCAGCTGTGATTGTGCAGTCAGTCACACACTCCCAAAACAAAACAAACTACATATATATATATATATATATATATATAGGCCTATATATAAATATATATATATATATTCATATATTATATGAATATAAAATTTTCTGTTGGCACGTAGAGTTGATAGGATGGACATTAATATCACTGTAAAATACCTCCTCGTCGGGGAATCGAACTCCAGAACTTTCGCTGATACGCAACTGCACTTTCCATCTGAGCTAACGAGGAAGGTATATCATCTTTCAATGCTTATAATGTGTTTGTAATGGTACAGATGCAGGCTGAGGGGTAGATACGTTCTACCGATTTAAGAACTTAGTTACCATGTTATCCACTAAGGGTATCTACGACCAATTACACTATTCTTCGGATTAAACCTCATGAGTATAGTACGATTATAGTGAGTACATGCGTTTCTGTTGAAACGTACCAGCACGTGCTGTACATAATGAAAAATACAAAGTGAATCTATATTTGAGACTTAATTTATAAAATGCATGTAAAAAGTAGAATCATAAAAAATAAAACTCGTAAACCATCACACATATACACATCACATATAAAGTGTGAAAATGATCGAAGTCGGGCTAACGTGTAGAAAAATTATGTTTGATACACAGCTTACAAAATTTGATATTGTTTTTTTTAGGCATCTAGGCCTATACATTTTACTTTTTTTTCGATCTGGCCTTAGTTTGTCCTTAAGTCCTTTATTTGTGTAAAGAAAATAATTATAATAATAGTGGAATATATTCAACACTTGACTCGAAACTAATATTGTGAATATATTAAAAACTTAAATGATTTGTTTTTGGTTTCATCGAGCATCACCTCAGAATGTCACCGCTCCTAAAATGCATTGTTATTATAATTATCCTCAAACAGAGAGATACTGAAAAAAACTTTAATTAAATATTGATATCTTCAATCTTCAAAAACATGTCACAACATCGATCCAGTCATGATACAATAAACTTGAACAGCTATCTCTACTATAATTCACACACTTATTCTCTAAATGTCATTATGCTGATATAGTGTACGGTCCATGCCTAGACAGCCATAGTGTAGCTAAAATACAAATTGCTCAAAATCCTGTTTGCTTTTCATTCTAAGGTTAACTCAGACATCGTATTATATCATAGGTTATATCGTGTTTTGTATCACTTTGTCATTTCATTTTTTTATTTCTAATGTTGTAGTGTATCGTAGTCCAATTATTGCTAATACAATGTAATTTGTTGTAATATGTAGCTTGTTTGAAATAAAACTCATCTTTTACTCATGGCCTTTATGGCCTGAACACACTTTTCAGAACCCATAATAACTTTTTAAATATTTCGCCGATTTGTACGAAATTTGGTAAGCCTGGCCCACGTACTCGAGTGGTTCAGTTATTTTTCCAAGAGCTAAAATTCATAATATGCTGTATGCTATCTGTATGTAACGGTACGCAGAGTATTAAACATCGATTGCAAAAATATTGTGTGTTATTTCTGTTACATATAATTTCTTTCCACTTTTCAATTTGATTGATCAATTTGATCAATTTGATTGATTGATTGGTGGTGTTTAGTGGCGCTCAACGTCTGGGTTATCAGCGCCCTCGAATGAATGAAAGATGGTGTGCGCCAGTGCTTTGAAGGAAACAAATCATGTATCAATTATGAGAATAATTTGACGTAGCCTAATGTAAATATAATGTATATTTCACGTTTATACATCAACGTTGATATACCTAATTAACATTCATGGCATTTTTCCAAGGTTCTTTGACATTTTCCGTTTTTTCCTCGTTTTAATCCAAAGAAGTGGATCTCCCAAGTTTAGTTATACTGCTGTGAACAATTTAGCAAATGGCAATAAGCTATTGACGAAGCCTTGAAAGAAGGTCAATGAGATCTAGACAGTTATTCCCCTTGACCACAATCTCCATCGATATACCCACTTCCTACTCTTGACTCCCTGGTACACAATTGATTATTGTTTACGACCCGTGCGCCAAGGGCTAGTGCGATTGGCGGTATAAATGAGCGAATGTTTAATGAATGATGTTTACAGAAACCCATGCCTTAAGCGCGATTTTATAGGGTTATGTTACGTGATGGTTGGTGATGGTTAGTGTTGGGGGGGGGGGGGGGGGGGGGGGGTGAACCGAAAAATTACACAGACTCGTCCATTGACAAAACCGTAAGTAGCAAAACTAAAATACCGTACAAACATACAAAGAGATAACCTAACATAACCCTAAAATGGCTTTACATACTACCAATTCACAATTATATTCAACAATATTCTAAATACACAAATACATAATACATGTGCATAATACATTTTACGTAATACATTATGTTTTATAATTACAAATATTCTTTGACAAGCACCGGCCCGACTATGTAATGGCAGCTGGCACCGGAAGAGTCCTGAAGTTGGATGGTTCCTGTAAAATTCCACAACCACTTCCTTCCCACTTGGCCTTCCCATTGCCTACAAGAAACCTTTCATCTCATCATCCCGTCATATCTCATTAGTCATTAATATGCATCCGACGCCAATAGATGTAGGAACTTCATTACTACAGTGCGTCGTTGAACCCGAAATGAAAAATAATTTTAAAAAAGAGCTTGAGATGCTGCATGCCCTACAAATAACCTGATGTGCAATTTCGGGTTCCAAGATTTGATTGGGTGTAATAAATATAGTAACTGCGATGTTCCGATATTTGAAATTCACTGATTTGACACAATTTTTCTCTGTTTATTATTTATTTTTGTTTTTCTCCCTGTCCCTGCACAGGTCAGACGGCAGCTCGAATCAAGCTGAAAATTTGAAGGTGCGTTCATTTTCAGGCCTACATTATCCAGTCGAATTTAAAAATCGTCTGATTAGTTGAAAACACGTGTTTTTAATCGCCACACAAAATATAGTTGTACATACACGAGGTCATATAGCTCATAGCCATATCTCGTACAGTACATGCATGCATGCAATCAATCTGAAAACTCCGCATATTTACTTCCATCAATTTGTATGAATTTTGTAAAATTTGAGTTAAATCGGAAAAAAACGTTCAATATTATTGAATTTACATCTTTAAAAAAAAAGCACCCGGACGTGCCTGCAGCCCTACACCAACAACCAGGCAAATTCTTGGCTACTTTTCAAAAGAATGGCTCACTCAATTATTGGTATGAAACTATTAGCAGATTCTATATTCACACATTTTGAGCGGAACAATTTTTTACTTCGCCAAGTTTTTAGTAGCACCAAATGTTTGGCTACAATGTAGCTAGTTGAAGAATTATTGACACTTTTCCAAAAACTGATATTTTATTTATTATTTATGTTTCGTTCAAAAGTGAGAAAAAAGTGCAATTTAAATGTGGTCAAATGCAGGAAAAGTATGAGTTTTGAGATAATGATTGTTGAAATTGGAAAATATGTAAGTTATTTGGATGAGCGAAGCGAAGATTCAATTTTATACAGTATACTCGAAAAAAAACAGAACGTGTTCCTTGTTCACGCTCCCCAGGTCAAACGATAGCACAATATAGTTTAGCACAAACTTGACATACATATGGCACCATCTAACTCAATACTGGATATTTTTAAGGAGTCAGTTTGAGGAGTTTGATAGTAGTTATAGACTAGTATTGAGGAAAACCATTTCCAAATTGGAAAATTCCTATAAGAATAAAAACCGAATAAGGAGAAAAATGGAAAAATATTTTTCTCTAATATATTCAATTCAATTGTTCACAGAATTTTAGCACAATAATGATACACATTATTCCAAAGATCCACATGAATCGGATTAGCTATTAAATTAAGAAATAACATGTAATTTTTTTACATCAATTAAAGCCCGATTAAAGCTATCAAGAGTGCATGGGAGTCGATTTAGCGAAACATCATTTTATTATAACTTTTGAAAGGTATGATACATCAACATTTTAATACGGTTGGAACATTTGAGTTGTATTGTACTACAACTCCATGGTTGGAGCACCCTCATATATTTTTAATACCTTCAAGGTGACAACAACTAAAAACTAAAGTACTAAGTAAAAACTATCTTATATCACATTTGCCAAACGTGAAATTTGTGCTGTGCAGAAGCTGAAATTTGTGCTTTTAGCTGTACGTGTGGTTTTACAGTTGAATACAGTTGGTTCGACAGCGATATGAGTTGAATAGTGATAACTTATACCATCTTGAAGGTATTGAAAATAATCGTATTTCCACCGTATTAGAACTTTGATATCTCATACCGTTCAAAAGACTTTTCAACGGTATACTTAATATCAGGTTAAAATAAATAAATTGTGGAACGATTAAAATATACAATTAATGGAACAGGAAAGCTGAGACATAATAATTTTAAAATAATTGTGTATGCAGGCCTACAGCTTTCCATTACCTTCCATATAGGTGGTCTCTTACATAGTCCTACAGTATAAGAACCTAGATACAGATGTCTGTTCTTTCCCGTGATTCTCTTTGACATAAGAATTAGATCCATCGATAACTATGATGTCGTTCTTGCATATCTGTTAATTTAAAAGGAGAACCTATATATATTATTTTATTTCATATTGGGTTTAACGACGCACTGTTATGATAGCACAGATCTAATGACGTCGGATGGATGATTAATGAGATGATGGAATGATGAAATGAAGCTTCTTGGGTAATGGGAAGGATAGTGGGAAGGAAGCGGTCATGGCCGACTTATTGTAGGAACCATCCCGGCATTAGCCTAGACTACAGAGGGAAACCATGACTATATATTATGAAAGTGAGTTTGCCGACACTTTTTTATGTCCACTCTGTCATCTATAGGCAGGTTATGCGTTATTTATACATGCAAATGATCGTGGATTCTACATTTAATTAATTTTAAACTAAGAGTGAGCGAGAATGAATGATCAAATTAGGTAAATACTGAGGAATGTTCGAAGGCATAACTGGCAAAAACATGGCCTCTGCAGCTCCAAGACTGCTCTTTTTTATGTATGGGCGTTCGATTGTTGAAAATAAATCGAAATTGAGTCGCCTCGATCGGGTTCGCTCAGCGATGCTCCACACACACACACACACATACATAGCGTTTACCTATTCCTAGTAGTTGGGTCTACGTAGGCCCTACGTCATACCCTCACACCTTAGAACGACTTTCGCAAGACCTATTAATAAATGTACCTGTATATGCTGTAACCCAATAACCTTGGTTGTCACTTGTAACCCGAGTTATAACCCTTGTAACCCATGCGGGCGTTTTTGTTGTTTCTAAATACAGCCTAAATTAATCTAAGAGCCGGTTGTAACAACTGATGATCAAGTATTAATTAGTTAATTATTAGTCGAGGTACGAAAATAGTATAAGAAGTCAAGGGTGATAACAATTTAATTCGCAAAATATTGCTCAATTTCCTAAATAACCGGCTCTCTGGGTCTTTGGAGGACTACAGCCGGCTGTACCAATTGATCAGTCTAGTGAATTAAGCAGTGATAAGCGAATTAACTTGTCATCACACTTGGCTACATTCGTACTTTTCGTACTTGGATCCGGTTTTACCTACTGATTGTTAGTTTATTAACTTATCACCATCGGTTTCGCATGCTGTATTCGTACCTTGACTTATAGTTAGAGACGACACATTTAATTAACTATAAGCTTCGTAAAACCGGCTCTTATAAACTAATAAAAATACTAAAAGTTCTGACAAGTCATTATGGTAAACTCATGCCAACTTATGGTGACCTGAGCGCCTGCGCAACATTGGATTATAGCTAGGTACCGATGGATAGCAGCTCATGCTTACTCCTCATGCAGACTCTCCCCCGAGCTAAGAAACATGAGGGTCAATTGTTGGATCTTTCAGTTTTACATGGTGAATCAAGTTCAAATTATAGTTTGGATCGGATTGTTGTGATCCACGACTTTTTCCTGATCGAGTAGTGGAACTGGGTTTTTCCTATTTGTGCTAAATATGTTCTACAAATAATACTTCAATGTAGACAGAAGAAATGCTGCACGCAAAAAATACGTGTAGGCCTACTCATATATTTGCTTTTTTTTGCATGAAATGTTTGTTAAGTATATAATTTCAACTATACGTTGCATACGTAATGCAATATAGAAGAAAGAAGTATAATTTGTACATTTGTGCATTTGTACATTTGTATTTAGTACATTTGTACTAAATTTAAATGTCACTATTGGATATGCGAGCGCTTTATTTTGTAAGTTTTCATAAGTCCCACTGTTGCATGCGTATACCTGCAACTTTTTCTCTCGAATATAGTGAAATCAATTTAGCCCCAAAAAATCCAATAAAAGAATATTCTCTATTTATTCTTCTATTTTTCTATTTATATTATATTTTCTATTACATATTGATTATTTCACTATTACATATCAAGGAAAAATGATTACTATATTAGGCCTGTAATACGCCTTCTATTTCAGAATTATTTTACTATCCGTATGTTATAATTTATAAATTACACCTATACATTCCAGCTAGCCTTAATTTGAGTTTCTAACTTTAATTGGATTGAACCTTAATTGACATGTATTTTGATTTATTTTATCAGGCCTCACTAACATTTAAACTAATTGACTTTGATACAAACTTTTAGCTATAAGCCATTTGGCTATTAGGGCTACTCTCTGCGAATATGATCTAGACTAGCTGGAGATGTGCCTATACTAGAGGATGATAATAGGATTTCACGAATCCATCAGATCCTAAATACGCACTTAGACTTCTTCCATGCATACAATGTTTACAATTAATTGATGCAACTATACTTATACTATACCCTATACTTACTACATACATACTTCCACTACGTACTTACTCTCTCTCTCTATATATATATATACTCATGATGCTAGTCGTGCCACATTTCTTGTAATATTCTTGTAATATTGTTTGTTACAATTTGTCCTTGTTTATTGTTCATCGAAAATAAATTCTATACTTAAATAAAGATGCGCCTTCACAATTTAAAATAGACACAAAATAGACTAAATATACCCTGACAATAAATTTGACGTGTTCTTTGATGTTTGATTTATTTGAATATACATATCGTCCCGGTTTTTCCGGGATTGTCTTTGCTTTGAGCTTCCTGTCCCGACGTCCCGAAAAATGTTCTCGGGACCAACAAATGTCCCGTTTTTTTTCAACGGAAGAAATATAAATAACTTGGTATTTTTCATCCTTGAAATTCCTCTTCCCATGATTCATTTGTGTATTGAATTTAAAAAACTGCTAATATTAGTTTAGTCAATTTTTAAGATGCACATCAAATTCAAATAATTGTATTTCTATCATTAACATTGTGTGGATTATACATCCACAGAGCATAAAGTGGTATGCAATTACTATGTAGAGAAAAATATATTCTTCGTTTTATTTGAGTAGAAAAAACACCCAAAATTTACTAGAGGACTGTAAATTCGAAAAAAATCCCTGCGGGGCTGTTGAGCTCTTGACCCCCCCCCCCCCAAAAATGAATTTTGGAAGGAATAATTTTGACTATTCACGTCTTGGCGTTGTCCAGGATTTTTTTTCATATGGTCGCCCTATAAGATATAAAATATATAGGCCTATATATATATAAAGAAATATATATGTATGTTTGTATAAATCATATGTATATGATAAATATTTAAGTTGTTTCATATAGCCACTAACCATCTGAGACCAAGGTTTGTATCCACCACAGAATAGTAATAAATCATAATTAAGAGAAACAGGAAAAACACAGAATCAAGCCTAATAGGAATATCCGCCACATTTTCTAGAGATAAGGTATAATTAATGATTTAGTAGGTATAAACAACCGTGCCAAATGCGATTCGACCAAAAGAATAACTATATTTCGAAGGACGATCAAGTTATTTTAAAAATAGTGTGCATATATATATATATATATATAATATATATATATATATATATATATATATATATATATATATATATATATATATATATATATATATATATATATATATATATATATATATATATATATATATATATATATATATATATATATATATATATAGCATATATTAGCGTACACTTTGTGTTGATTTGCGTGCGTGATTATAGACGTTCCACAGATGTTTTATCTGTTTTAATCGCAACTCAAATTTAGAGCTTAGATTAATTGGTACAGATTTTTTTTACAATAATTGTTTTATCTAATTTTTTAGTAAAAACAAAACTAAAATGTAGAAAACAATCCTACGTAATATCGAAACTCGAAAATATCGAAAATCGAAACCTTCTTTTTCAGAACGTGTTTTAACGAAAAAAGTTACAGTCGTCATTTTCATGATTCACTCATCGTTGTTCACTAGACCGATTACTGCAGTCACTCATAGCGTTTCCAAAAGCATATACAAATACTTTATACGTTAAATACCGTATTTACAAATACGTTTATATATTGATCTCTCGCAAGTCCAAAAGAACTTAAATAAACGCAGCACTCGCATCTTGAGAGTGAGCAAATGTTTGATAACCAAACATGAGAAAATCTCCAAAATTGGTCGTCGACGAATTGCATCCATTAGTTGATCTTGAAACAAAAGCAAAACCTAATTTCCTGTTCGTCTAATACCTATTAAATCCTATGGAATGTCACTGGTTGACTGATATGGCCAGGTATAAAAAATACTTATATTTTTGATACACACACTTATTTTAAAGATGTCTACAAGTATTGTATTATCATAAAAGTTGGGATTCCGACGAAATCGATTGAGAGGATGTTTCATTAGGAACTTCCTCAACTGTTTACGCAAAATACCAATATATGTGTGGATGGTATTTCCACACAGGAAAATGACAACATTTGTTTTAATTTCAGAGGGAAGCTCGTGTCGCCTGTATAATGGAGTGTCGGGAACGTGCAAACGAACAAAAGATTGCCCAGGGGCATTAGAACTCATCAGACGCAAAATAAAACCAGAGATTTGCAGTTACATAAAAAAGGAAGCAGTCGTGTGCTGTGAAAAAGATAAACCTAAAAATATCACGCGAACCGTACCTCCTGTTTTAGGTAGCCGCATCGGCGGCGAAAAGAGTAAGAAAGGTGAGTAAGGTCAAGGATGAAGTTCACGCGTAGGTTGACAAGTAAATAGTAATATGGTTTGATTAGCAATACGAAAAGTAGCTAAACTGGTTTCGTTTCTGTGCAGCATGCGAGGACTGGACGAACGAAATACGGCCTCAGGTAATTCCGTTGATACACGACGGTGTGAGCACTGCTCAAGGGGAGTTTCCACACATGGTACGTATATGATATTATATACCTAACCTATTATTAGTTTATTATTTACCTTCTGATCTGCACCAACTATACGTCACAGTCACTCATAGAACGGGTAATTTTGATATACTCACATTCTCTTAGGATGTCACCTTGATAGAAAGGTATCAACAAGAGCACGTGACACGGTGACAGACAAGATACTTGACTCGAGCAGGGTCGACATCGTTTTCGAAGGAGGACTAGTCTGAGTTGGAATGTTTGAGATTTTAATTTTAGAAAATAATTCGGAAAAAAAAATATATAAACTAAGATAACAGCGTGCGTATTTCAAGTTAGATATTTTTAAGAAATGTAGAATCGAAACCTATTCAATTCTTGATGTTGAAAACTACTGAGTCGAGAAACCCGTTAATTACCGTGCCATGATTCTGA
Organism: Brachyptera putata; assembly: GCA_907164805.1. Classification (NCBI taxonomy): domain Eukaryota; kingdom Metazoa; phylum Arthropoda; class Insecta; order Plecoptera; family Taeniopterygidae; genus Brachyptera; species Brachyptera putata. Next base: position 30,974,377 of record OU015462.1, read on the forward strand.
ATATTCACACTGCCTCCTTTTTTGTTTCTAGTTATTTATTCTAAAAAATGTATGCAATAATTTTCTTCAAAAGGGCTGGTCCGACCTAAGCCGACCTATGTAATGTCTAGGTAATGTGTAATCATCCTCGTGTTTACATTCAGTAAAATTTTGGATTTGTCGAAGTGAATTCATTTTTAAATTCACCTGTTTTGGGTTATCTTCGTGGGGTTTATCGAAATTTCATAATGGTATTTCTCAAAAATGGTCGAACCGTTTTGGCCCGAAAACAATTTATTTCAATATACTTTCAAGTTGGATAGATTGCATTTCCATAAAAAGTTACAGTTCAGGTTCAAGTTTCACACCGTATGACATGTGAAGTGCAAAAAACAAAAAAACAAAAAAATAGAAAAAAGACAAAGCTCGGTAAGAGTAGCATTGAAGTAATGCTAAAATCCAACTATTGGCAAACGCCACATATTCGTTGTAGGATGAGCAATTTGTATATGAAATATACTCAAAAACTCTACACACCTTGACCTTGACTTTTATATTACTCGGTAACTCCACACTATCACGTAGGCCTATAGAAAGCCGTGAATGAGAGTATGGCGAACGAAAGGTACCAAAATAAAAAGTCAACAATGTGACATTTTTAATATATGTCATTGTTGAGATATGCGCGTGCTTTATTTTGTTACTTTTCGCAAGTTCCACTGTTTACCACTTCCAGCGTACCTGCTACTTTCACTGTCGATTAGTTGTAGCTATATATTTAAAATCAAACTAGTTTGTCCGATCTGGGTTAAAAATCGTACTAATGTGTAACCCTCATGGGTCAACATTTGTATAAATATGCATTTTTTAGAGAGATTTTGTTTTCAAATTTTTCCGTGTGGAATATGCTTATGGGGTTTTTCTAAATTTCGTAACTTGGTTGTTGTTCTCAGAAGGAATAAAGACGGTTTCATATTTCGTATACCTCGCATGTCTAAGTATAGGGCCTATATGAAGAAAAATGCTACCGGACTTTGTTGATCAAGTTACATGAAAATTTTGAACGTGACATAATTATATACTAGGAGAACGCCTTATATGCGTTGTGAAATGAGCTTAGAAGTATGGAAATGTAGAATTAAGAACATTTGGTCAGCTCAATGTACATATACAGGCCATGGATCACTTCAAAGGTTTAAAAACCGCTGCTGTCTGTTGGTATATGGACCTTGGTTTCCTAACAATGGTACCAGTGCCTTCTTAATATCCATCACAGATTTTAATCGTTTTAATTCATTGGTGACACTTGTTGCTCACATTTAATAGTTCCCTTAATTGCTTTCTTCATTGCTTTTATTGATGTGAAAAAATTACATAAAAAATGCGTTTTCTTCGTTATTTCACATCCGATTGTTCCATAAATCGCTTAAAATATGTATGATAGTTCTTTCCGCATTCCGTATAAATTTGAGAGCTTTTGGAAAATCTTTGTTTTCCAAGTATTTCTCCCCCGGGATCTTCTTATGGGGAATTTAAAAACTTTCCAATTTTTTTCCGGAAAAACCATTTGACCGATTTTTCTGAAAAACAATCCCGACCTATTCTGGTATGACACCAATTTGAAAAAAAGTTTCGAGTTGATTGAAACTTTTTCCTGACCTGTATGCCGCGTACAAAATTACACACATAAAAAAAAACCCAAATTTTTCGGTATATGGCATGAAAATCTTCGCTACGCTCATCCAACTATAGGAAATTTAATAAAATGTAAGTTTTTCGGGTTAAAATTTTCCTGGTATTAGGTTATTGTGGATTTTCAAAGAGTTACATTATTTTTCGGTGTGAAGTGTAAAACCATTTCTAAAACTGAACAGATCAATGAAATTTTGAATATCCTCTTTCACCTTAATTTTATCTTTCATTGACAACAATGATGTGTTTTGTTTTATATATAACGGATTTATGATTAATATAAATGCATAAATATAATTATATTATAATTATCTGCTTTTATTATAGGCACTGTTGGGTTATAAAGAGCCAGGGAATAATCAGCTGTCTTGGAGATGCGGTGGAGCCCTCATAAGTGATCAATTTGTTCTAACAGCGGCACACTGTTTTACAAGCAGAGCGTAAGTATATTAATTTGTTGCGTCGTTGGCAGTTGCTTCTTCTCTTTTCTCCAGAAATCCAGAATCGATGTGTTTGTTGATTTCATCTTGGAAATCATATTTTCACTCTAATAATTTTTAAATACTGGTACATATTAAATTTACTCTAGGGAAAAGGATTTGTGACTTTCTCGAATGATTAAAAATGATTAACTGAAAGCTGTAACTTAAAAAAAAGTTCATAATAACAAAAAAGTGCGGTAAGCTAAAACTGTCGAATAGTGATGATGAAAAATATGTTGTGTTTCGTTTATCTGAAACACTTGCTGGGTTTAGGGCTTGGGAGGCGTCAAACCGTCCACTTAATTGATCGTTAAACACACACTTTCTTAAAATTTTCCTTCGCGATAACATTTAACATTTTTTTTGCAGAGGCAAACCAACTCGAGTTCGTCTTGGAGAATATGATTTATCAAACAACAAAGACAACGCCGTAGATTATCGAGTTGAGAGTATCATCATACACCCACAATATACACAGAAATCCTGGTATCATGATTTGGCTCTAATTAAACTTAGCCCTAAAGTACAGAACACGGCATTCATTTACCCTGCTTGTCTCTATACCAATGCTGAGGAACCTGCAAAGAATCTCATTATAACAGGATGGGGTGCCACTACTAGTGATGGTAAGTGATACCGGTACTTAATTATGTTCAATTATTTATATAATAGTTTGTATTGTAAATGCAAGGCTTCGGTGGAAACCAAATGGTGGCAGGACGGAGTGGAGAGTGGCGATAGGCAGGGCAGTGTCAGCTATCACCCATGTTGTTGGTAATGGTGATGGATTAGATGATCATAAAAGTGGAACCAGAGAAGAAAGGTTCAGGGTCATAGACAATGATATACGCTGGTAGTATCTTGGTATAGGAAGACAGTAGACAAGAGGTGCAAGAGAAAGTATTATGTAAAAAATTGCCCGATGAGATGAAAATTAGCGTGGAAAAGAGCAAAACAATGGTGATGAGCAGAGAGAAGAGAAAGATTCAAGAAAAAGTACATCAGCTGCAAGGTCAAGAACTGGAAGAAGTAGAATAGTGCTCATACTTGGGAAGTGTAGTAAGTAATACGCAAAAGTAGAGCTGAAAGTGAATAAGAAAATAGCATATTCCAAAAAGTAAGGAAGGTGATTTGGAACCAAAATTTTCCGAGGAGTGGGATACAGATATTTATATCTATAATATTTACTACGTAACTATTCTAACACATGGAGCAGTTGCATGGTCAATGAACTGGAGAGAAGGAAACACATGGAGGCAGTAGAAATGAAGTTTGTGAGGAGCGTAGAACGCAAGAGTGTCGCAGATGGAGAAGAAGAGAAGCAGAAATATAAGGAATGAAGTGGGAGAGGAAAGGCTATCATTTAAAATGGAAAGGGAGAGACTTGGGTGGTATGGCTGCAGCCTGCAGGGCATATGCGACGAATGGACATGGAGAGAATACTGAGAGCAAGAAAGCAATGGAGCTAAGAGAGGAGTCGGAAGACCAAGAGAAAGTTCGAAAAGTTTGGGGTAGTCACTAGTCAACCGAGGCGAAAAATGGGAGGAAGTGGTACACGAGAGATTGTGGTACCCCAGTTGAAAACCGACTTGCAGAGAAATTCTTGCCACCCGGATCTGTGTTTGGAGCGTTTCGGTACACACGATTATTGTGATTATTGATCTATTATTTTCTCTTATTATTGACAGGTAGAGAATCAAGTAATATCCTACAAAAAGGAAGCAGATCACTTGGACTTGTTCCGCTCAGCGAATGCAACAAGTTTTATCGTGCGTCTGCAGTCGGTACTCGTTTAACCAACGGTCTCCAAGCAGGGATGTTTTGTGCAGGTGATCCCCAAGGTTCTGTAGATACGTGTCAGGTAAGAGTTCAATGTGTTGAGTATTATACCACAATAATAATAATAATAATAATATGCTTTATTGTCAATTATTTGATTACACATTTGACATGTCATGATTATAATATCAGAAGATAATTGAAATTAAAATTGATTTCTATGGAAATGCTCTGAATAATGAATGGTGTCTAAATTGGAATTCTAAATCTAAATCTGGTTTAAAATTCTGAAATTTGAAATTCTGGGTTCTAAATCTAAATTGGAATGGTTTCTGTTAAAATGGCGTTACAGTATTAAATATTAAAAATTCTTTCAATTACATTTAAAGCTGGGCCTGAAAATTGCTTTTAAGATTGCTGTAAGAAAATTGCTTGCAAAGTAATAATAATTTAGGTGCTGTATAACGAGGGCTGCTCGTTAATAGCGATAAATTATGTTTTTGCAAATGAAGGTTATTCCTATTTCTTGGTGACTATTTAGATAGTATTGTTTTCTTTTGGTAATTTAGGATTATCAACAATGAAAATAATAGTATAACAAATGTTATAATGATGGAAGAGTGATAAATCTGAATGAACAAGAGTCTTTATAAAATACATCAGCACATGGGTTATATAGCCATAGCTATCACATGGGTTAGCACTATGTAGCACATGGGTTATAAAGCTATAGCTAGCTACCACTTGTCTTTGACACTTCTAGCAAACTATAGGTGATTATGCATTACATAATTCAAATACAACGTTTGTATTTTGTTCAATATTTATAATAGATTGACAATTTATTGGCACTAATATTATGGTAGTTGGAGGTTTACTTCGGTATATGGCGTAATTACTCACTTATTGTTTATACAGGGCACATGCTTGTATAAACCAACTCCGTATTAATGTAGTGTAGGCCTACGCAAGTTGACACCGTATACCCATTAATTCTCCAGAATTATTAAAATATATTATGATTATGAATATCATACATGCGAGTGGTTTTTGTATCAGTCTGAATGAATGAGAGTAAATATATATATGCTGGAACACAAGCAGCTAAATTCATTTCTTTGCATATAAAAAATATAAAAATGTTGAAAAGTGAGGCGGTCTAGTGTATAGAAGTTGTGGAGTGGGTTCTTACGAATAGATAGCCACATAAGTGAATAAATCCCAGTAATTTATAACTTTAATACAACTTGTAGTTTAAATACAACTTTATAATATAAAATCAACACTTCCTTTTTGATGAGGGATTCAAAATCGCAACGATATCATGTGATAAGAAAATAATATGATGGCCTATGGGTAACTAATAAGGAATTTTCTCACCTTACCTTGCAGCTTTAGAGAATCCATTTTGAATCCATTTTAATAAAATAGATTATAAGATAGCTCTCATATTGCAGGACCTATAGGTACCTCTAGAATGTAGAACAGCGTTTTGTATAAGACGTTTCTAGGCCCAATTTGTTTCTATTATGTTTTCTTTTTTTCTGCAATAGTGAGAATTCTAAACTGAGTGTGAATACGTGACGGTTGTATACCGATTATAAATCATTTGTATTTACTACTAGTACAATGACAAATGACAATGACATGAAAAGTACATGAATGACGCAAAAATAAAAATAAAGAAATGATACCCTATTGCATGCCCTACTAATAGAACAAACTTTATAAATGTTTGAGTAGGTCTACACAGAGAACTAGTGATAACTAATAATGCATAATTAGCAAATGTTAGCTCTTCGTCTTCATGTTTTTCACATTAATCTTTTTTTCTCACATTTTAGGGGGATTCCGGTGGACCGATCCAAGTGGCAACAGAGCATAAACGTGCGAGCATTTATCACATCGTTGGCGTAACTAGTGGTGGCTCAAGTATTTGCGGTGGTGGTTCTCCAGCTATCTACACGAAAGTTAGCAACTATTTGGAATGGATTGAGAGTATTGTTTGGCCATAAATAGGCCTACTGAGCATAACAGATCAAATACATGTATTTTCTAGCAATAGTGGGCCTGCATACATAAAATCATATCAATAATTATTTATATATATGTGTATATATATATATATATATATATATATATATATATATATATATATATATATATATATATATATATATATATATATATATATATATATATATATATATATATATATATATATATATATATATATATATAGTATATATATATATATATATATATATATATATATATATATATATATATATATATATATATATATATATATATATATATATATATATATATATATATATATATATATATATATATATATATATATATGTATATATATATATATATATATTTATATATATATATATATATATATATATGTATATATATATATATATATATTTATATTTATATACATTTTATATACTGGCCATCAAGCCTATTTATTTTTGTCATGTATGAAATAAGTGTGTTAGCATTAAGCTGAGTTAAGTGTTCATAATTTGTGATTTTTTCAAAAATAAATGTTCTCACTTTGTCACTAGTGGTGTTTATTTTACACATACTTTCGTACTATTCAATACTTACCTATATCCAGTGGCGTAACCACCGCAGGGGCTGCCGGGGCAGCTGCCCTGGGCCCACGGCCTCGGGGGGCCCTTGCTGTATCAGAAATACGTTTTACCGGAAAATAATGAACGTATTTATATAAATGAAAAAAATACTATACTTAATATTATCTGAAATTACTTGAAAAAATCCAATGAAGAGAGGAATTATCTCTGAGCTAATGTCCATTGAGGATTCGTACCATTGCATATGGGTATATTTAACAAAATATGACAGAAAAAAGAAGTCCCCAATGGTATTCGATACCAGGACCTTTCGCATCGTGATCCGAATCTACCAACGCTAGCAACTAAGCTACCTAGACATGGAACATTTACAAAGTTATTGAGATACTTGAAATGATATTTGAATTATTACCTAACCTGTTGGTACATTCTGCTTCTCTGGTAGGAGAGCTGAGGTTTGAAAGATTATTTGAATTCATTTGTGTCAGGTGGAATACCTGTTGCGGCATTCTGCTTCCCTGGTACTTGAGTCAATTTTCCACAAACAAAAGTTTTCGAGCAAATTGGTCAACAGTCCAGTATTCCTACCAGGGTAGCAGAGCAATCGACAGGTCGAGTTTTATTTATAATATCTTCTTCAAGTATCTCGACAACTTTGCAAAACTCATGTGTCCAGGTAGCTGAGTGGCTAGCGTTGGTGGATTCGGATCACGATGCGAAAGGTCCTGGTATCGAATACCATTGGGGACTGCTTTTTTTCTGTCGTATTTTGTTTAATATACCCATATGCAATTGTTCAAATCCTCAATGGACATAAGCTCAGAGATGATTCCTTTCTTCCCTGGATAAATTTATCACCCTGTAATAACTCTCATTACTGAATCATTCTTAATAAATGTTGAGTGTAATATAACAAAAAAGCAGCTCTGTATGGGATTCGAAAGCGAGCCACTCCGGACCACTATCCGAAATCGTCTACGCTAGCCACTCAGCTACCTGGACACATGAGTTTTGCAAAGTTGTCGAGATACTTGAAGAAGATATTATAAATAAAACTCGACCTGTCGATTGCTCTGCTACCCTGGTAGGAATACTGGACTGTTGACCAATTTGCTCGAAAACTTTTGTTTGTGGAAAATTGACTCAAGTACCAGGGAAGCAGAATGCCGCAACAGGTATTCCACCTGACACAAATGAATTCAAATAATCTTTCAAACCTCAGCTCTCCTACCAGAGAAGCAGAATGTACCAACAGGTTAGGTAATAATTCAAATATCATTTCAAGTATCTCAATAACTTTGCAAATGTTCCATGTCTAGGTAGCTTAGTTGCTAGCGTTGGTAGATTCGGATCACGATGCGAAAGGTCCTGGTATCGAATACCATTGGAGACTGTTTTTTTCCGTCGTATTTTGTTTAATATACCCATGCAATTGTTCAAATCCTCAATGGACAGTAGCTCAGAGATAATTCCTTTCTTCCCTGGATAAATTTATCACCCTGTAATAACTCTCATTACTGAATTATTCTTATTAAATGTTGAGTGAAATATAACAAAAAAGCAGCTTTGTATGGGATTTGATAGCGAGCCACTCCGGACCACTATCCGAAATCGTCTACGCTAGCCACTCAGCTACCTGTACATATGAATTTTGCAAAGTTGTCGAGATACTTGAAGAAGAAATTATAAATAAAACTCGACCTGTCGATTGCTCTGCTACCCTGGTAGGAATACTGGACTGTTGACCAATTTGCTCGAAAACTTTTGTTCGTGGAAAATTTACTCAAGTACCAGGGAAACAGAATACCTCAACAGGTATTCCACCTGACACAAATGAATTCAAATAATCTTTCAAACCTCAGCTCTCCTACCAGAGGAGCAGAATATACCAACAGGTTAGGTAATAATTCAAATATCTTTTCAAGTATCTCAATAACTCTGCAAATGTTCCATGTCTAGCTAGCTTAGTTGCTAGCGTTGGTAGATTCGGATCACGATGCGAAAGGTCCTGGTATCGAATACCATTGGGGACTGTTTTTTTTCTGTCATATTTTGTTTAATACCTATATGCAATGGTACGAATCCTCAATGGACATTGGCTCAGAGATAATTCCTGTCTTCACTGGATAAATTAATCACCCTGTAGTAACTCTCATTACTGAATTATTCTTATTAATTGTTGAGTGAAATATGACAAAAAAGCAGCTCTGTATGGGTTTCGATCGCGAGCCTCTCCAGACCACTAACCGAAATCGTCTACGCTAGCCACTCGGCTACCTAGACATATGAAGTCGCAAAGTTGTCGAGATACTTGAAGAAGATATTATAAATAAAACTCGACCTGTCTATTGCTCTGCTACGCTGGTAGGAATACTGGACTGTTGACCAATTTGCTCGAAAACTTTTGTTCGTGGAAAATTGACTCGAGTACCAGGGAAGCAGAATACCCCAACAGGTATATTCCACCTGACACAAGTAAATTCTCAAATATCTCGATAACTTTCTAGGTATCTGTATTTGTATTTGTATTTTATTATCGTCCCGTGGACCAGTACATAGTACAGAGTATGGGTATCGTCAAGTAGAGTATAAAGAGTAAAACTAAAGTTAGAAAATAATACTTAAGGTATTAGTAACAATAAATATAGTTAATGATTAAATACAATAAGATGAGAAGAAGTATGAGGAATATTTACAAAAAGAAAAACATGAAAATGTTTCAATTAGAAAATGATAATAAAAGAGTGTAGGCCTAATGAGGGTGAAATGTGGGGCAGAGAGTTTATTGTGGAGGGATATCAAAGTTGAGGTATTCAGAGAGGCTGTAAAAAGGATGCTGGGTTAGGAAAGACTTGAGGTTGTTATCAAAGGAGGTGCGGGTGGTTGAGTTTGTGATAGAGGGAGGTAGTTTGTTGTAGATGGAGGTGCAGATATAATGGGGGCTATTGGTGAATGACGAGAGAGAGTGAGTTGGAAGTCTTATGTGGTTTCTATTTCTGGTGGTATGGTGATGTACGGAAGAGTTGAGGGGGAATTGTTCGGGGTGCGTGCGGACAAAGGTGGAAGCGATCTGTATGAGTGTGCAAGGAAGAGTGAGGATGCCAAGTTTTATGAAGTGGGGTTTAGCCGATTGGCGGCGAGAGACTCCGGCAAGGATGCGGATGGCTTGTTTTTGAAGGATGAGGATGCGTTTGGAAGAGGCTGAGTTGCCCCAGAAGAGAAGGCCGTATGACAGGTGAGAGTGTAGGTGGGCGTGATAGACAAGGAGAAGGGAGTTGGGGTTGACAATGGGCTTAAGGCGTCTGAGAAGGTAGCAAGTGCTTTGGATTTTAGAGTGAGTGTGTTGAATGTGAGTGGACCAATCTAGGGTGGGGGTGATGTAGATGCCTAGGAATTTGGTGGCTGGAGTACTGGGAATTGTATGGCTATTGATTTTGATTAGGGGTGAGGTTGACGGTGGGTTGGATTTGAGATGAAAGTGAATGAAGGCAGTTTTAGAGGGTTGTAAAGCTAGTTTGTTGTTGGAACAGTAAGAGGCCATAGCGTTTGCTTGCTGGTTGGCAGAAGATATGAGGGTGGTAAAGGCTTGAGTTTTAGAAGAGGTAAGGAGATGGTTGGTGTCGTCGGCATATTGGAAGAGGTTGCCGAGTGAAAGAAGATTGGGTAGGTCATTGATATAGAGGAGGAAGAGAAGAGGGGCAAGCACGGAGCCTTGAGGCACTCCGCAGCGAACGGTTTTGGCGGAGGAGAGGAAAGGGGAATGGGAGGAAGGGGAGGTAGGAGGAAGGGATACCTGTTGGGTGCGGTTGGATAGAAAGGAGGCAATCCAATCGTTTGAGATGCCCTGTATGCCATAGGATTTGAGTTTGAGCAGGAGGAGTTCGTGGTCTATGGTGTCGAAGGCTTTCGACAAGTCGTAGAAGATGCCTAACGAGTGGTTGCCTTTATCGAGTTGGATGTGAAGTGTGGTTAGGAATTGGAAAATGGCTGTGGTGGTGGATTTGCCTTGTCTGAAGCCGTGTTGGCAGTCAGCTAGCAAGGAATGATCGGAGAGGTAGGAGGTTGCGCGGGATAGGACTATTTTTTCGAAGATTTTCGAGAAGGAGGAAAGGAGTGAAATTGGGCGGTAATTGTTGACGTCGGCTTTGTTGCCTTTTTTGTGAATGGGGATGACCGTGGATTGTTTCAGTTGAGATGGGAAGGTGCCAGAGGTAAGTGAGTGGTTGATGACAATAGAGAGAGGGAGGGCTATAAGGTCTATGGATTTGAAGAGAATAGTGCCTGGAATGCCGTCAGGTCCACTGGAGGATTTGTATCGGAGAAAAGAGGTAGCTTGGATGAGTTCGAGAGGGCTTGTAGGTGTGAGAACTAGTGGTGGTGGGGGAGAGGGAGTTGGAGTGATGGGTTGGTTCAGACGGTTGGGAGGAAGCGGGGGGGCGACATTCCCAGTACTTATGAAGAAGCTGTTGAAATGTTCGGCGATAATAGGGGGTTCTGAGGTGACTTGACCGTTGATGTTCAAGGAGAGGGTTGTTGGAGGTTTGGGGGGGGGGTCGAGAGAGTTTTGATGATATTCCATGAGGTTTTACACTTGTTGTTGGAGGAGAGGATGATATTGTCGAAGTGGCTGCGTTTGGTAGAACGAATTTTTTTGGCATGGGAGTTTTTGAGGGAGTTGTATCTTTGAGTTGCTAGCGTTGACAGTCTCGGGAAATTGATGTGGAAGGGCTTGATATCGAATACCATGAAGTTTGTTTTTTGTCATATTTTGTTTAACTAGATGCAGTTGTGCTAATCTGTAATGGATATAAGCTTGACGAGAAAAACCCTTTTTGTCCTAGATAAATTACTCACATTTCAATAATTTACATTACTGAATCAAACTAGGCTACTGAATTAGATTGAATTTAATACCCTGATTTCTAGTGAGCTATAACATATTTCACACTGAATGATGTATTATTAGGATACAACCCTCAGATATGGAGAACAACACATAAGTACATTGTCATTACAAGATTGATTGATTTAATGAATTTATGGACAGGAACAACAATACATATTGACAGTACAATTCCAGTTGTATTCACAATGATAATCAAACTCTGTAAAATTGATAACTGGTAAACAGTAAAAATGCATCTATGAGAAGTAAATGGAATCTTTATCAGTTCAAGAAGACTTTCATAATAACAAAGACATCATTATGGACTTTTTGAAAATTGATTTTGCTACTCCTTCCCCAAGCCCCGCAGGGATTATCTTGAAATATGGTTATTTTCAAGTAATTGTTGCGATCTACATACAGTTTTGAAGTCCAATAATTGAACCTCCATGGATAATGACAAGTAAAGATAACTGGATAGAGGCACATTGATTGGCCTGTACACACGACACACTGCAATGTCAATCTTCGGATGCTGCACGCCCCAATGTCAATGTTGGCTCGTTCACACACGGACCATAGAGAAGTATCTCTCTGCACAGACATCGCAAGGACTGCAAGATGGCAAAGTCACAGTCATCTTGAAACCAATAAAAGGGGCTGTGTTAAGTGGACCAATAGGAAAACAGCATAAACGCGGGTTAATCGAAGTTGGAACTGTCAGTAAACGGGTAGATTACATTTTCTCACTAATTTAATCTTAATTTAATATAAAATGAGCGATAGCAACGAGGTGATGGCTGCAGCAGCTATAGTTGTAATTTTAAATGAAAGGAAGAAGAAGCAAAGAAAGAAAAGGTCCGTCTGGGTAAAACATTGGTTGCTGAAATATGAAGATAAAGGCCACCATGAAACTATTTACGAGGAGTGGAAAGTTTCTGACACAGAAATGTACCGCAGAATTTTCCGGATGGACACGAACTCACTTGAAGTGTTATTGGAAATGTTGACACCCCTCATGGCTCGTAAAAACACCAACATGAGGCACTGTATACCACCTGGAAAACGACTTGCCATTACGTTGCGTTTCCTTACGACAGGTAAGAATGGACATCAGACGTAGACCGAAGCTAGGCCATATTGAGTAACATTTTTATTTAGTTCATAAAATTGTTACCTGATTTCAGGAGAGTCGTACATATCCTTGTGTGCCAGTGTCTGCTTTGCACACAGCACAATATCGCAGCTAGTGCCTGAAGTTTGCGACACTATCGTCCAAGTCTTGAAAGACTTTGTACAAAGTCAGCAGAAGGAGAGTGGAAGGCGATTTAGTTTACTTTTATAATACATGTCAGTAAAATGCATTTTCTCTTCTCTAACCATAACTGTTGGATACATGTCTTGGAATAGTGTGCTATTCTGGGCCTGTACAAATACAAAATGTATTATTCTCATGGCAATTTTCCAAATGTTTCAATTTTTCACGAGTAAACCGTCCAACCGATTTCTCTGAAAATCAATCCTAGCATATTCTGGTGAGACACTTATATGCAGAAAAAGTTTCAAGTCGATTGATCTCTTTTCCCGACCTGCATACCTCGCAAAAAAAAAGAAGTCCATTTTTATCGTCGAATGTGAATATATTCATCCGAAAGTTGAAACCGAATATGTTCATTTGATAAATTCAATACACAATAGTTACTGACATTCTCCAATAGATAGATTCAGAAAACAATAATTATTGAAAAGATTAAATAATTAAGGCATATTCAATATACTTTCTTTTCAATACTTTTGGTTCTTTATTACATTTTTAGTTCAAGCTATAACTTATACAAGACAATAAATTTATAACAACTATGATACCAGACCAATTTTTTCTATAATAAATACAGTAACAACTATTTCAACTTTATTGCCAGAACAAATAAACAGTGGACAATGATGTAATTTGAATTTAGCATTGGCAACAGTTCGACCCTGTCCTATGGGTAATTAAATAAATATAAACATGGCCTAGTTATACCTATATTTCCAAGACAAGTTGTCTCAATGATTTTGATATATAATGGTCTAATGGAAATAAGATTTATGTGTGATATAACAACACTGTTTCACATGACATGTAGGCCTAAGAATGTTTCTATTTAGTTTTCACTTCTATCCGAATGATCAATCAGACATGTTTATTGTATTATTTACCAAATTTGTTTTCATCATAACACTTTGAATTTAATGGAAAACAAGTGAGATTTTAGCAAATAATTAATAAATGAAGAATAACTGGCTTAAAAAAATTGTTAATTCATTTAATATATATTAATAGGCAATATGTATTGACGAAGTTTCTTGCATTCAATTTAGAATTGTTTTCATACCATTTAATTGTCAATTTTTTTTTCTCAATGTCTATAGCCTACATACTTTACATTTGTCCAGACTTCCCATTGTTGTTATTTTATTTCACTTGCAATACTGATGGATCAGCATTTTTTTATGAAACTGAACAGTAACCATTGGTCCTGAGCATATCGAATTTCAGCATACAACTTTTAAACATTGTACTCAATATATATATATATATATATATATATATATATATATATATATATATATATATATATATATATATATATTTTATATATATATGATTTGAAACTCTCTTTTCCATGATGCATATTTGTAAATGAAGACATCTTTTGGGTTTATTTCATGGATATTATTTAATTAAAAAGACCAACGTTTCGTCAGGATTTGTCCTGGCTTCTTCAGGATCAATGAGTGCATTGGTCTTTTTAATTAAATAATATCCATGAAATAAACCCAAAAGATGTCTTCACTTACATACATACATATATATATATATATATATATATATATATATATATATATATATATATATATATTTTTATAAATAACATAAAGTATTATGAAAGATTTTAATGTAACTTCCAGCACAATATACAATCTTTATTGTATATTATTGCACTCACAACATTAATTTCATTTCCTGTTTAGCCTAGATGTTAGTCTACTGACTTCTCTTTTTCTGCGTGTATGTACATGTAATATATACAGGTAAATTATGTGATGCCTCTCATTTTCTAAGGGGACGTCTATACATTTTGTCACACTTTTTTTATGCCACTCTGACCCCCCCCCCCCCCTCCCATGTCACAGTTTGTCACAAAACCTATTACCCTCCCCCCTTTACATACATCACAAATTTTCATACCCCCCCTTCTAACGAAAAATTGAAATTGAAAGGCGGCAAAGGTACACATAAAGTAATGAAATTGAAATATTCATTTATTTATATTTGCTTTCATTGAAATTATGCATGTTACGCAATTATGCATAGCTGATGATAATAAGTTTCCTTATTTGGTATACAAATCTGCTGTTTCTAGGGTGGGTATAAATATAAGAATCTATAATGGTGCCAAATACATCGAACAAAAAAATGGTAGATCACACAGTTCCCCCCCCCCCCCCTTGTCGCAAATCTTGACAAGCCCCTTCCTCCCTAAGCTGTGACGTAATTTATGGACGTCCCCTAACGTAAATGCTCAGATGCCTAGGTATATGGACCTCGACCTAGAAAGTCAGTACAAGAATAGATGAAAGATACACTACCAAGACATGACACGCAATATAAATAAAATTGACCCCCACTTTTATCCCCATTATTTTATCACCACTCTCTTCTAGCCCCCTCACCTGTAACACCTATGCAGACCACTAGATGGCGCAAAAAGCATACTGGATTGTGCTGCTTGTCACTACGGGCGTTCCTTCAGTGACAACAAGCATGCAGACGGGTTCTATGCGTGGGTAATGGATATGTACACGGGGATTTATTCTTGTTTAGCTATTCTAGTGAGCTGCCTTCATGGTACATCTTTCATCTATGTTCCAAGCAATCAATGTGCTTTACACTGCAATTGAATTTTCAAACATGACTTGATATTTTTCATTGGTTTACTTTATGTCGTGTATTACATCAACAATTTTTCAACTATAGAAGATTGACACTACAGTAATACAACAATAATTATAACTGGTACTGTACAAACATTAAATGGGCATTCAAGTTGTTAAATGCTTTACACTGGACGACATAAGAATCTTTTTTTAATACGGTGCTTGTTCAGTACAATAGTACAAGTAGGGCCTAACCATTAATGGTTCTAGAGTTATACTTATTATAATGCTCATTTCAATAATAATACTATAAAACAGTGAGTATTCACATTTGAATGATCTTATGTTTATAATGTATATCAAATTATTATAAAACACATTTTATACAATAACTACGAAATATAAAAAGTCGATTAAAAGTTATACTATACAATTATTTATAAATAAGTTACATATATGACCAAGATCAAATTTTATCGTCAAATACTTGACTCGCTGGATGGCAGTATAGTGAACTGTACATATTGTTTTACAAATAAAAGAATCTCCCGCTATTTGGTAACACGCCCGTAGGAGCATTCACGCGCGGACATCATAATTTAATACATAAATATTCACAAGTTGCGTAAAATGATGTAATGACTAGTGTTGTACGAAGATAGGGGTATTTACACATTAAATTCTTAAATTAAATAATTATCGATAGTTCAATGAGACAATCTCTTCTGTGTCAGTACACCAACGTTACGTTACTAGCACTAACCAATCTCTCTCTTTTCACATATAGATTCTAATGCGTTGTTATATAGAGTTGAATACTGTTCACTTATTTGGATATTCAGTCTGCACCAACAAAATATTTTATTGTATTGTTTCGTCTATATTATTTTAAACAGATCTGCTTTCACTTCACATCATAGCAATTCGACAAAATTGCGAGTTTCTTAATTATCACTTTTTAGAGATTAATTAGTTGATTATGAATGCACTTCACAATTGCAAGTCATTGTTATCTTTGTACTGGTAAAACTTGATACTAAATGACGAACACTGAATGACGAACAGTGAATGCACCAAAATTAACAGGGATTGTTGAAATTGTTCAATAAATGAGGAAAAGATTCATCATCTTCTGCATCACTAGATTCTTGACTTGACGGGGGAGTGTCGAGTTGCGGTAGACCCAAGTCCAAATACTCCTGCAAATACAGTATTGTTAGCATTGAATAGATTCTTTGTCACACATGATAGTGGAAGCAAATTTGGCTAGATTAATCTACTACTAATAATCTGACTAATAATCTATTAGAAACTGTTCAGCTTTCTTGATTGGCTGATACCCTAAAGAAATGTTCTACTTCATCAGTAAAGCAATGTATTTATTATACTTACATCATTTGCTGTTATTGTGAGAATCCTGTCCAAGTCCTCGACTAATTCTCCAAACATTGGTCGTTCATTTGGTTGGTAACTCCAACATTCTCTCATAAGCATGTAGCTAAACAGAAGAATCGGCAATATTACAACTCGATGAAACACAATCATACACATGGGGGAGATGAATAATTGATAAGATTCTCGAGACTTGTTAATCTGAGGGAGCTCAAACTTTGATAATCTTTGTTTTCTGTTGGTTTGTTCACAAATAATATTTGAGCATGTACTGGTATTTGAAAATTAACGCATTACATATCATTGAGGAAACTATTTGTATTTGCCATACAATCTTTATTTCAACACAAATATGTGTTGTATAAAAACAGCTTACTAAAAACATTGTTAGATTTCACGTTGGTAGTCCTGTGTCGAGTTATTATGTCAAGATTATGTTTGAGATATAGACTCTAACATGAAATACTCCAAGCAGATTTTTAGCAGTTTTTAGGCGCCTCAGTCGACCTTCCGATTGTTCAAGTAATAACATTTAGTATCCTTTTTCATCACTACTACAGCAATTGTGTAGTAATCAATTTGTATCAAGTGTAATTATCAAGTTTCATATTGAAATACGAGTAAATAACAGTTTCTCTTGATAAATATTTCTGCCGTATTTAATCCTTGACATTCTTCCATTCACCATCCCTTTGATACACTTTGATATAATATAAAAGAAAGAGAACGATTGACCTCTAGATATACTACCGAGTGAAGTGGAATTTCCACTAGTAGGCCCTAATTGTTTATAAAATGAATAACGTAAATACAAAAAATCTAGAAGTATTTACTAATTAACTGTAATTAAAGTAACTGTAAATTGACAAATGAATTGGAGTTGGAAACTCGAATATTAACAATCATTCAACCCTCGTATAACCAGCTAGCTGTTAGTGGATTCGTTAAAATAAACAGCCTTCACCCTAGCAACTTGACACGAATGTGATATCTTCGACAAGGAAAATATTAACTTGTAAATGCAGCGTATGCATTGTAAGATGAACAAGATTTTATATGAAATGTAATGGAAAGCTATCGTGTATTGGCACTTCGATTTTGAATCTATTTAACTCACTGTCTTACTGATTTACTCATTCATCATTTCAATTGTTATATAATCTAATTGGTTTTACTTGTTGATCACCTCAGAATGGTTTTCTTAAATCTTTTCTTTTGAAATTTGAATATTATCGGAGATTTTTTTACTCATATTTTCTGTCGAGGGTTATTCGTATGGGATTTTTCAAAATTTCAAAATAGTTTTCTCTTGATTATTTTAACCGATTGCGCCTCAAAACTACACGGCATCGAGTTTGATGAAGACATTACTGCATACCACAATTCATTAAAAAAAAATCTTCGTTTGACACGTGGAGTGCGAGAAAAACATGGTCGTTTTATTTGAGCACGGTCAAGTTGAATCTTCGCTTCAATGCTAATCCAATTAACCAACTGAACTCCCCAGTATTTTAATGTCACATGTTACACAATGTCTTGCTATATTTTATATACAACTCATCTCTATCATAATAATAATCATTGCATTAAAGAAAACTATATTGTATTACGGTACTTGCAATTTGATGAGTTAACTATGAACGATAGAACAGTCGACAGAAGTTTGCCCCCTCAGTTGAAGTAATTGAAAGAGAGGGAGGAGTGCCTCAGTATTTACTATATATCATGTTTCACAAGGTGGAAACAGCATTAGCCAGAGTCATTTTAAATGCATAAGTATACCGTGCGTCATTGCATATACGCACTTCTTATGAACACAATAGATATTTATCTTCCGATCTAATTTTGGAAATATGCCTATGTAATCACAATGAAGAAGAAATAAAATATCACATTGACAGCAAACATAATGACAGAACACCAAACTATATTGCAAGTTCCCAGAAGTGTTTTATATTTCATTGAAATTTAGAGAAGTGGGTGAATGTTGAGGTAAGCTGCTGTTAGTTGCTCCCCGTTTTCTTTTAGTAAGTATTACATCCATATATATATATTTTTTACATATATCAAGTTGAAATTATACCATTGAAATTGTTGACTATTTAAATCAACGGTGTTCTTTTTCAGTATCTCCCAGTTATAGTAGAAGATATGAATATTACATTTCTTGAGAAAAGTTTTTTTCCAAATATCATTAGGTGATAAGATTGTTAAAAGTTTCTTGTTTCAATACTCACATTTCTAATGAGCAACACGGTGGTTTCTCCATTCTGTGTCCGCTACGTAATAACTGGAACAACTTCTCCACGCTAGGAACTGATGGGTACGGAGTTCCACCCAAGGTCATGATTTCCCACAGAAGGATGCCATACGACCACCTTTAAAACGATAATAAAGTCAAGCAAAACTGAGATTGTACATAAAGGATAGACATGTTTGGTTCAATAATTCATAATTCATTTCAATTATTTTTATTTAAATATAAATATTAATTAAGATATTGATTACTCACACGTCAGATTGTGTAGTGTATACTCTGTGGAACAAAGCTTCAGGAGCCATCCACTTCACTGGCAATCGACCATCAGTAGTCTTGCGATAATAGTCGTTGCAGTGAATATCCCTAGCAAGTCCAAAGTCAGCAATCTTTATGATGAAATCGTCGCTTACCAATACGTTCCTTGCAGCCAAATCGCGATGAATGCACTATAACACACACCACAAAAACAAAAAATAAGATAAATAGGCCTACTGAAAGAGATATGATTAAATATCATAAAACATTTAATATGATTTTATATAAATACGATGCATATTGAATGACTCGAGAATGACCGATGAAAAAAGCATAGCCTATACTTCTAGTTAGATTGATTTCTTGGGTAGTTAGATGAGCGTAGCGAAGATTTTCACTCAAGTCTTACGGAGCTTTGTCTGTGCATTTTTTTTTTGTTTGTTTGTAAACACTGCACAGGTCGCAGGGTTTTACCGATCGACATGAAACTTTTTTTTATATGCAAACTTATCCAACTTAGAACTGTATAGTTTTGAGGTCTAATCGGTTGGACCATTTCTGAGAAACATCATTTAGAAGTTTCTAAAAACCCCATAAGATTTGGCTGAGCGGAAAAAATTGAGAAATAAAATCTCTTCGATATGATTCAAATTTTCCACAAATGTGAACACAAGAATAATATACATGAATAAAAATTTGGTTTGATATTCGGATCAGCCGTTTTGGAGAAAATAATATAATAAATGTATTTTATTCATCGAAAAGATAGAAATATTAGTTGAAAAATGTTGCATAGTCGAAGTCACGGCTTTCTAGATTCATTGACATGGGATGAAGTTCATTTCAAATGATCAAGGTTTGTAGAGTTTTCGATTATACTTTATATAGACATCTCGCTCATCGTACAACGCACATCCTGCGTTTGCCTAGTACTATACACAAGCCAAGCGGTAAGGACGGAGATTAGTCTGGGTAACGAACTTTCAAAATTAATTTGTTTCATTCAATTTTCCGATGAACACTTTACATCTCCCAGCCAAGAATGTGATATTGGTAAAAGTTTGACTTTTCTACAAACTTACTTGATGAAATACCAATGTCAGAAAGACAGGGGCTTTATTGCTATATTTGACAGTTCTTTTGTAGTGGAAAGAATATTAAGCGTCGTGTGGGAGGGGGAGATATTTTTACTTGTAAATGAGAAAGGTTGTTTGATAAGACTTTGTCTGGGATAAGATGTTTGAGAATCTATGATGATAAAAATTGGTATGTCAAATAATTGGGCCTACTTGACAGATACTGTATACTGTACCTTATTGCCCTCTTTGATTGTCTACATAGTACATAGGAATAATTAGATGAGCGTAGTGAAGATTTTCACTGAACTCTTACGGAACTTTGTCTGTGCGTTTTTTGTTTGTTTGTAAGCACTGCACAGGTCGCAGGGTTTGACCGATCGACATGAAACTTTTTTTTTATATGCAAACTTATCCAACTCAGAACTGTATAGTTTTGAGGTCTAATCGGTTGGACCATTTTTGAGAAACATCATTTAGAAGTTTCTAAAAACCCCATAAGATTTGGCTGAGCGGAAAAAATTGAAAAATAAAATCTCTTCAATATGATTCAAATTTTCCACAAATGTGAACACAAGAATAATATACATGAATAAAAATTTGGTTTGATATTCGGACCAGCCGTTTTGGAGAAAATAATATAATAAATGTATTTTATTCATCGGAAAGATAGAAATATTAGGTGAAAAATGTTGCATTGTCGAAGTCACGGCTTTCTAGATTCATTGACATCGGATGAAGTTCATTTCAAATGATCAAGGTTTGTAGAGTTTTCGATTATACTTTATATAGACATCTCGCTCATCGTACAACGCACATCCTGCGTTTGCCTAGTAATAGAATACTTGTCCTACATTTGTTAACTAGAAATTATTTAGTTGAAATATGATGAATACCAGTGTTCAAATATTGAAATATAGTACTTCGAGATCAATAACAATTCAACTTGATATCTGGTCTGTATGGAGAAAAACATGTAGCCTACACAATCATTATTCAATTACTTCAAGACGAAAATTCTTTCAAGATAAAGTTTTAAAAGAACTTGTATTTGAAAAAAATTGAACTCGAAGGTTTACATCAAAGCCAAGCAAACGATGTTTGATCTTTTCAAATATTTTATTCGACATCAACTGAACTTTTAAAATCCTAAACTTTTAAGCTCTTATTAAAACTGAACTTTGCCAACAACTGGCGGAGAAAACACGTGAGCACCAGAAAAGTTTTAGGGAAAGTTGTGTACATATAAGCAGCGTTTTTGCCAGCCCCCGTATGGTGTATTAGACGAGGTGTGTGATTGCAGTGCGAGGGTGCCCGGATTACATTCCACACAATGCTACTTTTTTAGCAGGCCAGGTCCATAGAGGCCAAGTTTCAACTTGAGTAGTTATTGATCCCGAAGTACTATATTTCAATAAATGAACACCGGTATTTATCATTTTTCAACTAAATAATTTCTAGCAAACAAATGTATAGGACAACTGGACAAGTATTCTATTATTATTCCAATGTAGACAATCAAAGAGGGCAATAATAAGGTACAGTATACAGTATCTGTTAAGTAGGCCCAATTATTAGACATAACAATTTTTATCATCATGGATTCTCAAATATTCATTCGTTCATTTATTTCAAACTCGCAGTTACAGCTTTGTGTGGTGGCGAGACTATAAGCTACTTTCATTAAAAACAATTCAAATATGATACACAATACAAAATTAACACTAAAAATGACACAAATATAAAACAAAACAATAAATCCACACTCAATTACAAATCAAATTATTAATTGAACATTCTCTTAAATTCTATCAACTTCTCAGCACATCTCATATTTTCCCCAAGTTCATTCCAATCCCTTGTAGTCCTCTGTATAAATCCATTTTTCCCCACTTCTGTAAGCACTCTCTTCACTTCCAATTTACCTCCACCTCTAGTACCTCCTTGCAGCCCCTTTCCTACTCTATTGCTTAAGTTCTTCCCATCCGATGCAGTTGTTCTTTGCTTTAAAAAAATTACATAGTCTATCCTTTTTCCTTCGTTCCGCTAGAGTTTCCCATTTCATTTCATTAATCATTTCGCTTGGCCTTTCTAGTTCTTTCTTCACCACTCCATTTCTATTTCTAAAGGTCCTCCATTTCTTGACTCTCCCCAGTACCCTCCTTGCAGCAATCCTCTGTATGCTCTCTATGGCCTTGACATGTCCTATGTTGCAAGGGTCCCAGACTGAAGAAGCATATTCCAGGGTAGGCCTAATAAGAGATTTGTATGCCTTTTCTTTGATTTTACTTCCTGACCCTTTGAGTTGCCTCATAATGAAATATAGTGATCTTATCCCCTTTTTTGTCAAGTTCCTTACATGATCCCCCCACCTTAAATTTTTATGTATGTATAGTCCCAAGTATTTGTATCCATCAACCTCCTCCAGTATAATTTCCCCAATTCTAAATGCTGCTACTATGACGTTTCTTTTGCTTCTGGAGAACTGAACTGTCTTACATTTCTCAGTGTTAAGTCTCAATTCATTATCTTTGACCCACTCATTAATTTTGTTCAAATCATCCTGTAGTTGTATTGTATCATCTATGCTCTCAATTTTTCTATACACAACACAATCATCAGCAAATAGTCGAATTTTTGAGAAAATATTACGTTTTAAATCATCAATAAATATATTAAATAGTAACGGTCCAATTACACTTCCTTGTGGCACCCCTGACGTAATTTCAACAAAATCCGAAAATTCTTCATCAACTTTTACTTTTTGTGATCTGCCTTTTAAGAAGTCCTCCACCCAGTTTGATAATTTAGTATTTTCTATAA